>JAFBJU010000945.1:810475-879830 GCA_016785305.1 Colistium nudipinnis | reverse complement strand
CATCACCATTAGAATGACTGAAAAAGTAGAAGATTTGTTATATACAAGATTTACATATGGTAAATACAATGCCATTTTTACTGCGAATCAGTCAGTAAATATGAGACTATATTTTATCTACGATTCTTTTAAGTTACAATGGATAAAGCTACATTTATGACCACATTTATAAACTGGCATTTCGACAAAATGCACTCATCTCACTATTATATGGTCATTATAAAAACAGAAATGTGTCAGAAATCGGGAAATGAGCCCCCCCCCCCCCCCGGAAAATGGCCCCCCCCCCCCCCACCACCTCCCCCGAAGTAACCCATAGGCAAACTAGGAACTGAAAAACAATATTTGCAAGTGAATGAAACATAAATTTATTGTGACAAATCAGAGGTAAAGCAAATAAATAAAGAAAAGAAAAGAAAATCTCTATTTCTAACCACCTTTTTACAATCCATTTCCATTTTAAAAGCAGCACACCGACTTTATAGTTTAAGAGCACTTGACACTGAGGGATTTTTAAACACAATGGAAAAGATAAAACTTTATTTTTCCCTGTCGCGACGATACAAAGTCAACAAGTGCAAGAACATTCCAACTGAAAACGGTACATTCTATCTAGTATTAATTACATAGACAGAACATTGTGCACATCACCACCACCACCACCACCACCACCACCACCACCACACCCAAAAAGTGAGGTATCAAGCACTACAAAGCGTCTGTGTGTACAGGTGGGTATTCAACTGTAAGGCAACTGTTACCATGACAACCCGGAGTAGACAGAAACAAATGTGTGCTCCCTTATCCCCATCCTTCTTCTTTTTTTTTTGTTCTTTGTTTTCTTGGAGGAGGAATAGGGTTCGAGCGGATATGATTTACAGTACCACACCACATCAGGCCAGAGTTAAGACTGTTTTCAACAGAACAGAAAACATCACAAAACCAAGATGTACCATTTAAAGAAACTAGAGAAAGATTCCTGTCGTGTCTTACCCTGCTACTTTTAATTAGATGCAAAATTAAGCTTTTTGAGTGTGATTATTACTTCATTAGTGAGAGTAAGAGACCTTCTTTACCTTATTACACATCAGAGCAAAATGCAGAGCGCCCTGACGGGGTGACGTGTTCTCTAACATATATTTTTCCCCACTTAGTCATCATCAGGGACTAATTAAATCCCCTTCGTGCTTCTACACCTGTTAGAAACTTCTCTTCCCTGCGTGCCGCCGCTGCTCTTTGGGAATAGGAAGGCGGCTGCACACCGAGACGGAGAGTCTCACCGAGAACCACTGCTGATGTTTCAGCCAATTATTTCCCTCGGACACATCCCGTTTCTCTGCCAACTCAGCAAATGTGAACATTATTGCTGATAACTGAGGATGACGCCCAGCAAGCTCCGCTCACAGCCAGTCTACTGGAGATCAGTCTACTTTAACTTCATGAAACGGAGACCAAGCACAATGGCGAGCCCCAATGTGCTTGCTCTCCTCAGACAGAATGGACGGCGTTTTATGATGACACGCAACTGATCTCAGTTCAAGGTTCGAGCGTGGAGTCGAGGAACATTTTCTTGAAAATGTCACGTCCTTTATCAATTGGGGAAATAATGGGTAGCAGCCGCAAAGAAGGGTGAACATTATCTCTTCACTCCTTGGCGAAGCTAAAAACACAAACGGCCCCTAACCCCCGTGATGCACCTCAACCATTACCCGGCTCTGATTTTTACATACCATGCCATCCTCCCGATTACACTACTGTACATTATTGCTGACAGTGAGAGAGTTCTATGTATTTCTTTACATTTTCTATGATGGCTAATCACGTAAGATTATTGTTTACCTACGAAGGTTACCGAGTGCACCTTAGAGTGTCTTGCATCATATTGCTAATAGCGCTGAGGAAGGGCAAACAAGTCACTATATGACTTTGCTGAGTCATATGCTGACTTTTATAGTTATTTTCCGCAAATGGAATCGTAGGCCCATGGCCAAGGGTTATGGTTTTGTTTAAACTAAGTTCTTTACTATCCTGAAGGCATCAATGATCCAAATACATGTTTGCTTAATTAAGGTTAATCCCTTTTTAAGACTCTTTCGTCACTTTGAGCCACTGAAACCAGAGAACACTCGGTGACCTGATGCAAAACCTTGGGTAACTCTGTGGTGTCTACGTCTTTTGTCGGACACGATACGATATAGAAATCACTTAGTTTGCAGACCTAAAATATTTCTTACAATATACTGTCGACACGGAAGTTGTGTATCTGGTTTCAGTAAGTAACAGAAGCACTCTACTCTAAGTGAGATGCTCAGCATCCACCTAAGCTGTTTCATATTCCGAATGATAGCCACTCATATATTTTTCGCGCACTAAAGTTCACACAAATAAATCACCAAATAGATAAACCACCACTGTGTCTAACTGCTACTGAACACACAAAGTGACACAGCAGTGTAATAAACATTTCATATCGAGAAAGATGGGCCTTTTTTCTTTTGTTTGTCCAAAACAGATAAGACTACTCGCTTGCCGGCACAGCACAGTTTGTCCAGTTCAGCCTGGATTCGCCGGAACTCATCCAGGCCTTCGGGAAAAACCTCACTGAACACCTGGGCGAGGCGGCACGTGTCCGTCACGCCTCTGCTGCGGCACCGGCAGCACTGTCCTACGCGTTTCCTTGCCAACGTGGATCTTCTGGCTTCCTAAATGCCGTGTCAACCTGCTGCTGTCAGTCCGAAGGGGTGTTTTGTGCTCATCAGAAAGGTGCAGTAGTCACTTCTAACTACTACAGTATGGCTAACCCACCAACAGTCTTTGTGTGTGTGGTCCAGAGAGGGGCGTCTGCGGGGCATTGTCTTTGTACCGTGTCAGGGAACATGGTGTTGCTACTCTTCAATTCATCCACGCGCAGCATCGCTCTGCGCTCCCCCGCAACCAAAGAAAGAAACACAAGAAAATAGAGCATCAATTTGTGAGCACTTCCACACAAAAGCTTGTAACGGTTGACTACTTCTAGTCTTTCTTATGGACTTTAACATGCGTCTGTGTTGAATAGCAGCAATGGAGAGATGACAGGAGAAACGAGAAAGAGAGAGATGCAGCGAGTGCCGCCAACTGAGTTTGAACCCGGGTCAAGCCAGGGAGGCATCGATGGTCATATATGGGGGTGGAGATCAGGCATTCTTCCATCTGTTCTTTTACTACATCAGTGAAACAGTACGAAACTTGGACAGAGCGAGAGAGTCTCATTGCTAAGGAGAAAAGCATCAACTGCAAATTGATTATGCAACCTACATTCCTTAGTTAGATCATATAATAAAGCCACAACCCTTAGAAAAACAATCCATTTGTCCAACGCTGAAAAACACACTGCAAATATGTGATTGGATTCAGGTTACATTATGGTTACCATGCAGATGAACCAAAAATGGAACTAATTGTCAGCGGCAGCTCTAATAATGTAATATTCATAAAAATAGGCATACTCCCGCCGCTGAAGGCCAAACTGAAACTGAAAACTGAGCAAATAAGGAATATTTTATTTTACGGATATTTTAAGCCATTAATAACATCTCTACGACAACCAATTTACTCTCAGAAGGCGTGAACCGCCACATAAGGTGCATTGTAAAATACTGTGAATCCTATTGGACAGCTCGGACTGGTTGGCTGAAGCTATCGCATGAAAATATGCGCGCCTTGGGTTGCATTGACCTTTAAAGAGCAACATATCAGCTTTAAAACCAGCTCAAAATGCCCCCCTAAAAACACAGGCACTGGTAAAATGCTTTTTAAAAAGCAAAGACTATCAACCCATCCCACAATATGGCTAGATTGTTAATAGCAGAGGGAAAAGTTTCCACTTTCTCACCTTGTTACAGTCCCAGTGTAAAAATACCAAAAACGCAATGCAAGTGCCTGATAGCAGATCTAATTAGAGACCACAAACACAGCCCGAAAATAAACATAAAAAAAGAAACGTTGCACCCACTTTTGTTCGCGGCAATGCCATAAGTCATGCCGCAATTTTCACAGAAAAAAAAAACAAAAAGCGATTCCCCTGTCATTCCCCCTTTAGCCCGCAGCAGAAGTCTGTGCCTGGCTGCCTTTGTAGAATCTATGGCGTTAATTAACTCATACCACATGGTGAGTGTGGCTTTAATTGGACAGGGCCTTGGCATGTCACTCTGTGGACGGTGAGGCCAGGAATAATATTATATTGTGTACAAAACTAGTATTACCTCAGAAAGTCAACAAGTGAGGCCAGAGATGAAAAAAAATATCAAAAGTTGCTTGACCTTTCTGGGCAGAGCAAAGTTTGCCTGAGTATAATTTCTGTGGCAAACACCAGCAAGAAATGGGGTTGGGATTTTTTTTTAAGCGCCTGCATTAGCGCTGGCCACCCAACTCCAAAGTGACAAAACTGACAGACTGTGCAAGCGATGGATCCTGCAATCGTTAGAGTGAACCAGCGAGCCTTGATCTAGAGGCAGTGATGCTGGTGTAGCAAGGACATGCTCTGAACGCGGTGACAGACGGCACCTCACGTGGTAATGGACATCGCGCCATTCATGGCTGGGCTCCGATTGGTCCCGGGGAGGGATTTAGGTCTGATGTGTTCTGTGTGACGCACAGCGTCATTTCATGTTTGCCAAGGAACTCCTTTCTCACCCTTTCACCTGCGACAACCTCAACCGGGTGATGCAAGTATTTGCTATTGCTACAAAATAATATTTTTCTCGGTCTGAAATGAGCGGTTGCCGTTTCAGCCTCAGACTTTCTTCCTGCACACGCCACAAGCCGTCTCCAGGGTTCTGAAAGCGACACAACCGTGAGCTCTGGTTGTTTGGCTTCTATGTCCGTTGTCTTTGCTGCGAAAAAGGGGGTTCCTCGGGTCCTGCAATACCTTTCTTGTACAGCTGAAAGGTACTCGGGATGACCCGGGGCTGGCTGGCTCAACTGAAACACACACACGGCACCTTTAAACCGACTCTGGGTCTCGTGCCTTCAGTCCAGCCAAAAAAAAATTGCTGAGCAGGGGGGCGATCCTGATCGTTTTATCCCGATGTCAGACTTGACCTGACTAAAGCCAAACCCAATTCACTCGAGCAAAATCAGGCCGCGGCGACTGCAGGAGAACAAAATATTCCTCGACAAAGGATTCTCCTTGCCAGCACATTTAAAACGTTCTTTCCGGTGTCAAAATATTCCGACGATGCTGCCGCTGCTCCTCCTCGTTCCAATTCAACTTTCGAGAGTTGGATTCATGGCACTGCACCAACTGGCATACCAGCCCGACCTATAGCCACAAGCGGACATCCAGTCAGGGTGTAAAAGCTGCCGAGTGCTTAATGGCAGCCGAGCAGGCGCTTGCAGGAGCAGCTGCATTTATTTCCATTTAAGGGTGACAAAAGAACCCTGCTTAGACCTGGGATGCCAGCTTATTTTTTATTTTTTTTCCTTCCCGTCTGTGATAATGAGATAAGCTGTGTGCAATAGCGTGTCAATGTACCATCTCACTCAGGTCAGTTCCAGTGCCCCTTCATGGACGCAACCCAACTAGTTCATCGATTAATATAGAGGAATTTTTATAGGTATATTTAAACAGTTCCACACTGCTTATCCGTGCAGATTTGAAATGAAGGATTCACATCATCAAAACAGATTATTGTTAAATAATGATAATAATAATATTGTTAAATGGTTGACATTTTAGTGTTTGATTTGTGCTGTGTTAAAGGAGCTTCAGCTGACCTACTCTACAATCTCCCAACTGCGGAGGTGTGGGTGTTGCGGCGCTGCCTGCAGCGGCCTGGGCAAACCCAGGCCAGGGACCACGTCGTGTGCTGTTAAATTTGAAAAATAACTGACCTTCAGATAGTGTAAATAAGGCTGCTTTTGGAAAATGATCTTGCAATTATCATTATTATTATTATTAATCTTATTCCTTTTAATCCGCAGGCATTTTGACATGCGGTTGAATAAACAACAACAGGTGTTTCTGATATTAGCTGGTACGGCTCTGTTCCATTAAACATGCCCAGTAGGTGATTTCATTATTTACACCTGTGGTTTTTCTATTGTTCTTTCCTCTGAAAAAAATAAAGAAATCTGACGTTCATTTTTATTAACGGCCTATTCTCCGAGTGGTTGCTCCCCCTTAAGATCCAAATTAAACACTAGAGTGACGATCAACCACATTATTTGGCTCTGCACGCCCCCTCTCTGCTCTTCTCTCACGTGGCTCACACATACACCTGGTGAGAGTGTCTTGTATTTGTTTTCAAACTGAAGTCATGAATCGATTTTTTTTATAAAAGGGTATCCAACGGAGATAAGACTTCTCATAGCTGCCCACACTGAACGCCCAGTAGGTCTGCAGCGCGCTCACACATAGCGATACGGTCTGCCGTTTTTAGTCGCGCTATACGCACCAAGTCGTGCTTTCTTTGAAGAACGAGATCTGGATTCAAATTATACTTCGACTCGCTTGTCTGGATTTCTCCACTGCACCGGTAACTATCTCGGCGGGATTCTTGAGTCTCTGAGTGAGCGGGTTGTGTTTAGACGCTGCCGCAACAATTGAGCGGCTTGACCCCCTCTTCTGTTTACATTGGGCCACAGCAGGTGTTCAACGAAGTGGACCCGGTTTTCTGAGCCATTGCCCCTGCATCCTCCCCGGGGGGGACAAAGATCTGTACCGCCCCCCCCCCCCCCCCCCCCCCCCCCCCCCCCCCCCCGGGGGGACAGAGATCTGTACCCCCCCCCCCCCCCCCCGCAAATAGACCCCGGAGTATTCCGCGATGCACCGTGTGGGCAACATTTACTGGGAAATACGAACGCTCTCACCCGACGTGGTCACTGAACGCATTTACGAATAAGTGCAAGCATCCTCTGGATTGTGAGAGGTGTTTCACTGTGTGAGAACATTCTATTACAATGTTGCCCCAGAAACCGCTGGTGCCTGAATTTGGCTCCCAGCATTTGTCACATTTTTTTTTTTTTTGTTCCCCCTCTGATGTGAATTAGAATCCAAGTATATTTTTAGTCCTTTGCAAAGGCTGCCCTCTTTAATAGAAGTTAGAAGGGATGGTAGCGAAAGATCTTGCATACGATTATCCCGGAGTGCCATCCATCCTGAAGCAGCCTACGTCGCCATGGCGGGCATGAATTATCGCGGAGAGACATGAGAGGTCGGAGCGTGCTCTCATTCTACAGACCCTGTTTGAAGTTTCCAACACCTTTTCCCCGACAATTACGTGAAGGCCGGAGAGCAGCCAGTAACAGGTCGGCCTTCCCAGTCCGGGATTGATGAGTCCTATCATACAGAACTGACTTCATGTCTAATGAGGAGGCCCCCCCGTGGATATGTCCAGTCTTAGTTGACCACATTTCCACCAGCCGAGGAGCCCCAGGATTCCTTTCCAACGCCAACGCTGACCCGCGGCTCCCACCGTCCACACCGCTTCCCATAGCCATTTGTCAAACCTCTGCCCGCATTAAATTGTCATGACCCGGGAGAGATGTCTGCCTCTCGCCGGCGGACTCCGAGTTCCCCGGCAGACCAACACAGGGTGCACGGCGTGTGAGGCAGAGCACGGCATGACAAATTGACTCCACGAAAAAGGGTCGGTCCGTTCCGGCCGAGCGCTGCGATTGCGATGCCACGAAGTCTGGAGAAAAGCTCCCAGCGGATGCTGTGTGTTATGGTTCACGCCGGGGGTTGTGAATCATCCCCTACATTTTGCCAACAGCCTAACACAGCCGGAGACACCTCTGGCTCCTTTCGAAGGTAATAAATGGGTAAGTTGAAAGGACAACAAATGGCGTTTTGCCACAGGAACGCCGCAAAAGATTGCTAATGCGGCTCTTGACTCAAGTCATTCAAGTTAAATACGGGTTAGGGGGCTCTGGCGAACGCGCTCTCCTGTTCTTATCCAGTCATGAATAATAATGGCTCCCTAATGAACCGGACAGACCCAATACCAAGAAGAAGAAAAAAAATGCGCCTTTAAAAGGGGGTTGATATTGAGGCAGTGGCGCTATTTTGAGACGAAAGACAAATACGGAGCAGATACTCTGCAGAAAATGATCCATTAGCGGATGGAAGGGGCACTCTTAAAATATTGATAAAGTCTGTGTTCCTTATTCAGAGGGAAAACCTTGAAATTGAGACGTCTGAATAATTGACCAGTGAGCTGATGTGATTTTTAAAAAAAGAACGGCATTATGGAAATACACTGATTGACAGTAATGATGTCAGTCTCGTGTGTGTGAACACTAAACTTTGAATAAGGGACTCACGTAAATTGGGAGGCTTATGCGCTGAGGCCCTTTCTTCCCTGTTGGTTTGGGGAAATTATACAAGAGATGCACTCATTTATCTTTCCACACTCAGTGGGATGCTGCCGTGTAACTCACTGTGTAACAAAAAAAAAAAAAAAAAACAGGCCGACAAGAAAACGAGAATCAAAGAGCAACCATGTTAAAAAGAAATTAAGTAGAGGAAACATTTTCTCTGCACTGTATCAACTTCATCAGACAGTGTTTTCGCAGTCATCCCTTTTTATCGTGGCACCAAAATTATTAACAGCTAAAATTTGCATTTTTTTTTTTTTTCTTTTCGTCCAAATGGTTTAACAGTTCATCGCAGAGCAGGGAGCTGCTCATAGACTCTCTCCGCCCCTCCTTGACCCAGTGTTGCGCTCAAGTTGCGCTCAAATCTCTCTCTCTCTCTCTCTCTCTCTCTTTCTCTCTCTCTCTCTCAAAGTGACAATGGAGACAGCAGCTGCTCTGCTCAATACACACAGTGAATTCATGACAGGATCATGCCCACGAGGAAGGACGGACGCTGACATGCAGAGAACGCGGATAACATAGCTGCAACTCAGCCTCGATCATGCAAGTGGATAATGTTCATTCTCATTCATGTTGGGGATGTTTGCTTCCTCAGTCCAGATAAATGACCCCACCTTGCTCCGATATGATTGTACGATTTGCATTGGAGCGCCTTATCTCCAGTATTGTTTTGACTACGCAGCTACCACAACGAGAACCTTGAATTCGGAGAACGCCATTAAAGTGGGGACACATAACAGATTTAAATGGTTGTCTTCATCCTTCACACAGAACGCGGTCAATAAAACGGATTTTAGCTTCTCAAAACGGACTCTCGTCTGCGGATCATCGTTTTGTACACCGTCAACTCTCCCGATGAGACCTCTCGGTCGAGACTCCTGCTGGGGCCACCCTGACAACTCGACGCACAAATATCGTTCATCCTTTGCTGCCTCCCGCCATGTGGACTAAACCGCAAGTTGGCCGCTGTCGCGCGGGAGACTGTGACTCACCATGCGGTGGACGTGTTGTAGGGCAGGAGCGTCGGGCTGTGGCTCTCCTCTCGGAGGCTGTGCCGGGGCTGGTAGTGGCCGGGCGCCGCGGCCTGGGCCTGGGCCGGCCCCTCGCTCTCCTCTGGCACCGACCTGTTCCACTGACTCCGCGCCTTCTTCAGCCAGCGTCCTCCCAGGCCCCATTTCTCCAGGTACACCCGGCACAGCTCGTAGTTGATGGCCGAGTAGTAGAGAAAGTCCAGCGCCAGCAGGACCATGACGAAGAAGCCGTAGATCCACACGCCGACCAGCGCTGTGTAGTTGCTGCGGGAGACACACGGAGAGTGTTAGCACCGTGTAACCTGGGAAAATGATGGTAAACCCTCCTCCCAGGCTCTGGGCCACCATCCAAATTCCCTTAAACCAGCTCGTCTAATCCCAGCAGCTATGACGAGCTGCCAGGTGTGAATGTTTGCCGCTCACGTGGCGAGAACAAGACTTTTACCAAATCCTCCCTTGATAAAACGACATAATTCGAAAAAAAAAAAGAAAAATCTCCATCTGCTCCTTTTTGCCGTGTTTCTCTACTCCTTCTGTAGCACCAAAGACTTTTCATTAATCTCATTTTGGCTTCTCCATCCTCTGGTGCCTCTGAAAGTCTGTTTTTCATCTCCAAGGCATTTTCTCCAAGCTTTTAAGGATGTATGTGGGGCTAATTTGTGCTTTAGTTTAGTCCACCCACTTCCATAACACACGACAAGGTAGAGGAGCAGAAATAGCATCAGAAACTATTTTGTCTATGTTTCTGGATGTGCCTTCGCATATTTGGTCGGGGGCTATATCAGAGAAACTGAAAGTGGTTCAGCCATGTGCCATTTTCAAGAAAAAGAACATATCTGAATATATTCTGAAAGACACGGATGACACGGGATAATATTGGCAAAATCGATTCGTCTTTGAGGGATATCTATCTTTGATGTCATTTTGACATTATGAAAGCTCTGACAAAAATATTATCCAAGTGCTTCTCGTTCAGTAAATCAAGTAAATCCATATATGATAATAATTGGGTTTTAGGGATATTTATCTAAATAAAGGAATCGCCACTTACACGTATCATCAATGTAATGAACCCCTTTGTCGTGTCTCCGCTTGAGATTATTTACCCATAATTCGGCTTGTACGTCTACAAAGTGGATTTTTGGGGGACACAAAGCTTTTCCACAACATACAAGGTAAGAAAACAATCAAGATTGTGCACAGTCTATGGAGGGAATCGATAATGGCCACACAGCCATCAAAAATGTTATTTACATTTTAAAGCAGCTTCCTCAGGGAAGGCGAGCGGATGCAATTGATTACCTGACAAAGGTGTGTGGTTTGTACTTGCTGCCTTTTTTAAAAAGCCGAGTCTCAGCCGACTCTTTTACCCTGAATCCATCTTGATTCTGTGCCATTTCAGCTGCTCTCTCACTACACGCGGGACCATGCTGTACCTTGTGAGGCGAAAACCACACGGGCAAATCACCTTTGGTTTGACTTCAAGCAGCAACACATTTCGAACGACAATGCCATTTGCACTGCGCAACGTGAGTAGGGAGCAGAATAATGGTCAGTTTAAATCACTTGGCCAGCGTTAAATATCAAACCCGCCCTCGGCCCTCCGCTGAGCCGGGATCAAAGAGTGGCCAACAGGGGCCATCTGACACTAAAATGAAATATCATGACAGGCTGCAGGGCAGAGTGAACCATCCCAGTCGGAGGCATGAGGAGGGAATTGGATATTAGTTTAAAGAGCGGGAGGTTTTGTCACCCAGACCTGCCACTGAGAGCCCCCCCACAGATAAAAAAAAAATTGCTTTTTCGCCTGTCCTCCACTCAGCTTAAACCTGCTCATCCTGCAATGAATACAAGTCCTGTGCGGGAATAATAACCTTTCTTGCCAGCTTCATTAAAA
This sequence comes from Colistium nudipinnis, assembly GCA_016785305.1. Lineage (NCBI taxonomy): Eukaryota > Metazoa > Chordata > Actinopteri > Pleuronectiformes > Rhombosoleidae > Colistium > Colistium nudipinnis. The sequence continues at coordinate 868,544 of JAFBJU010000945.1, read as the reverse complement.
ATGCACTATTAGGAAACACTGGACAAGTGCACTAGAAGGCATTGTGTACAATTCAGTGTGATGCAGTCATGGTGGCACTTCCTATTAAAGCCAACGCTTGCCGGCTGCTTCGGCGAGCTATCGTGTGGAGGCATCGAATTCAGAACAAAAGAAGAGCTTTCGGCATTCCGCTCCTCTCTGTGGTGGGTTTTTCATGCTTTTGTGGCTGTAGATCAATGTCAGGATAACCCTCCGAGAGAGAGGTAAGTGTTGTCAATGAGTGCGACACGCTCGGGGAGTGAATCGTCTGCCGACATCATCTGATCTGATGAAAGGTCACTTCTCTGAAACGTCAATTACATTTCACAGTGTTCGAATAGTGTTTTGGACTTTTTTCACTGCATGAATAATACAATACATTTCCTTCTAATAAGAAATTAGTCGGCACTAATGAAATACTTGTAATAATATATATAGATTACTCATGTTTTTTCCGAGTTGCATGGCTGGCATCTAAAACCACATTTTTATAGTGTTGGGACCCTGTTTTGTTAATAATTTGATATTGTTGCATTAGGGTGATGAGTTTTATTTTCCAACCAGTTTCATAACAGTTAACAGCCTTGCACGACTTTACTCACATTATCGTTCATCTCCTTCAAATCAAATCCTATGTACGGCCTGAGATGTGCAGCTTTAAATCCCTCCGAGGAACACATGCATCTTCTGCAATCTCAAAGATCCCTTCGGCGCCCAGGCATCTCAGTTCTAAGATTGTGGTTTGTTTGATGGTTGTACGGTTGCATTAGGGCTTCTGCTGTGAAGCTCAGGCAGGCCTGGAGAGGAGACTACTCAGCTGAGGCCCGTTGATCCAGTTCAAAGTTGCACACCGACTACACAAATCCAACCGACATTCAGCCATCCTTTTTCATCACGCCAGTGTGAGACCTGTCAACAGATTTGGGGAGCACATGGTCTCGCACCTTCTGGTCTTGCACTTCACTGACTGGATTCTGGCCCAAAATGTTTGTGTGGTCCTAAAAGGCTTATACAAGGTTCCCTTTGGACTCTGGCCTTCACACCTCTGGCTGTTTACAACTCGCCCTGTGCCCTCTTACAGTCACACAGCAGGCTTGGATGGGGTCTGAAGACGTATTCTCGGGGAATGGAAGTCTCCCTCCCGCCTCCTTCTTCCACAGATGGACGGCTGATATGATCTTACTCATAATGATTCTTCAGAACCAATTCAATTCAAAAAATCTTGGCTGTCTGGTACATTCCATGCCTCCCAAATGAAGTTTAACAGGCTGAAAAGCCAAGTCGTGCGTTCACGCTCCGTGTTTGTGCCCAGTCTTTGTCAGTGACATGAACACTTAGAGGGACAATAACTGATTATTTTTCGTGCTATACTCAAGTAAAGCTTCAATGTTCTGTGAGAAAAATAAATACAATTTTAAAGTAAAACATAAAAAAACAAAATAAGACTCGATCCAGATCCAAATGTAGCTTGATACATTTTCTGTTATGGAACCAAAAAAATGTTTTTTAACTAAAGAAGCAGTCACGGCAAATATATTCACTCTGGGGAATTTCCAGGAAATAATGAAGTGACAGAGGAGGGCATGCAGGAAACTTTTTTTTTTTTTTTCTCATTACATCCGCGGAGCCACCCCTGGTGTATAGGGAATATTCAATTTACTACACCTTGTGTTGCTGGTGAACAGTGGTGATTTCAGTCAAAAAGAAGACAGAAATCAAACTTCACCCAAAAAATGTAAACTCAAAAGAGACTGGCGAGACAGAACTCGAACCTGACAGGCCCGACACAACGTGCAAACGGGACAGATCGGGGGTTTTACGTAGATACACAGTTACTCACTTGTGTGCATATCCATCTGAGGTGGTGGTGAGGTTGACCTGCATGACCATCTGGAACTCGGTCTCGTTGCAGCAGTACTTCAACGTCGTGTTGCTTTGGTGGCAGCAGAACATGTACATCTTATTGTCCGACAGGCGCGGGCAGTGAAAGCCAAAGTGGTAACGCCCTTTGTGGTCCGAGTAGGGCTCACACACCCGGTAATGAGCTGAGAGAGCTGCAGAGTGGGGGAAGAAGAAGGACAACATCAACAGCCTTCAGTCATCCAATTATCAAGCGTGCACCAGCGCACACACCATTTTAATGCTGAATTTAACCCATCTGTGGCAGAGTGCAGCAACTAATGGATCTGAACATGCGACAGAGGGTGACAGAGGGTGACAGAGCTCAGAGTTTGAACTTTGAACCCTCCAAATCCACATACAATAATGATTGGTTGAAAAAAAAAAAAAAAGGTGAACAGGCAAATAGGAAGCAAAGGCCAACATCGCCGAAGGGCCACGAAGTCATCAATGAATGCTTAACTCATTTTTTAAGTGGCGGCCAGAGCATTCTCGAGATTTATATATTCTATGATGTGATTATTATCGGGACACATTTGCTCTTGCGTGGAATTCCGCTGCACAGAAGCATTGTCTCGTGCAATTTGGAAAAAAAATGTAACGGTATAATGCCCAGATGCCAGCCGCGATTAATTTACAAACACGAAAAGATCAACCCTGTGGACCCGTGTGCTGCGTGCGGTGACCTTTCGCTCACAGCTAAACTAACAAAGGTGGATTAAGATAAGCCTTAAATGCACCAGGCGCTTTAGACCAGGCGCCGCCATTGTTAAATCAGAGGCCAAAGGTGCGGAACGAGAAGAGTTCACGAGAATTCTCTGGCTTCCCAAAAGGCAAAATGTGGCTGAAAACACACCCACCTGCTCCGTTTCATGAACGCCTGGAAATTTAGGATACAGTGCTCTGCGGCCTTACATTGTCTTCCCATACGGAGGTGCTCTAGTGTGCCGGAGGGACGGGGAGGGCGGCATTGTGGGGGAGTCGGACCGCGAATCTCTGAGCCATTTGCACAGCGTGTGCGTTTCCCTGGGAACGGTCGTGTTATGCTAATTAACGGTCACTGCCCAGCAATCACTCAGCCCGCCGTTCCCATCCTCCATTTTAAATTTGAATTTGCATCTCTGTCCACGAAGGTTGCTGCTCCACTTTTTGCCTGGGACTTTCCGTTGGTCACCTTGCAGGGTGCAGCGCGGCAATGGCCCCCGCTCAGAGGCAGCCCCCGCGGGGTCAGGGCTCTTTTCCCCCGGAGTGCACTTTTTCATTTCGGGAAGTAAATGACTCGGAGTTCCCCTTGATGCGACGCCTCTCCCGCTCTGTAACACGGTGTCCTCTGCGGCGGGTTTCGTGCGTTTCATTTTCGCCATCCCGCCGTGATTCACTCGGAAAAAAATGGGTCGGTAGAACATGGGCATATAAAGAGGTCTTACGCGAGCACCCCCGTGACTCTCTCACGCTTCCGGAGGCTCCTCTGCAGGAAACCATTAAGCCAAACAGACAGACAGGTTGGTGGAATTAGAAACTTTACAGACCTGCGGTGGACAGCAGAAGGAAAATGACCGTCAGGACATTGAAGGACTGCCAGCTGGTGATAGTCATCTTCTTGTCCTCATGCGGGGAGGAGGGCGGGCGCAGCAGGGAGGGAGCGAGGCTTCAGCTGGGTGCGCGCGTCCCCTGCTCACATGGCTGCTGCTCCTGGGAGCCAGGACTCCAGAAGAGGCCGAGGCATCTGGGGAGAGAAGAGATATGAGGCGATCGGATTTGCATTTCTGAAAGTGACAGGGAGCGGTCGCGACGCCCTCCAAAGTGTCCCCACCGGGTCTCCACCGTAGGCTGGTTAGACGAATGCGTACCGGAACCACAGCGGGGTCACACGAATCGACATACAGAAAGGAAATGTTCCGATGATAAATGTTTTTCTAAAAAAAAAAAAGCCAGTCGATGTTAACAATGCTTGGGAGAGACAAAAAAAAAAAGCCACCAAGTACGTTGTTTCTGGGGAAACTGTTGTTTTAAACCAAATATTTAATGAATTGCGCAGGAGCTGCTCCTTCAGCAGAACTGTTAAAAGTTTTAATGGCCTATCTGCTGAGCAGGTTTGTTTGGGATTCGTCTTGTGGGACTCCATGAATCCCTCCCTCTCCACTTGAATACCCCCGTGTGTGTTTGCCGTTTGAACCTCCGTCAAACGAGTGAGATTAATGGGGCGCTGGCACATTTCGCTGAGCAATGCTTATTTCTGTTGTTTGGCAGATCGGTGCGATGCGAGGGTTGCCAGGGTAACTTGTTGTTCATGTAATTCTCCTCTCCACTCAATATACGGTTTGTAATCGGTCCCTCTGCCTGCCTACATTGAAGGTGATTTTCATGGTAATTTACTACAAACCGTCAATAAAGCAATAGCATTGGATTGCATGAGAAGCTCTTATCGTGATAGAGGAGAAAAAGGCGTATGCGAGTAAAGGTAAAAACATTTTTGGAAAAAATTAAATATTTCTTCAAAACCATACTCTTCCCATTTTTATGGTTATTTTCGACAGCTTCACTAAAATCTGCGTTTTCCAAAAAAAAAATTACCCGTCAGCCATCGAGGGCTTTAGCTCCACACATGTGCAAAGAAATGTAAACATCTCCGGTGTGGAGACCACGGGAGATATCTCAAAACTCAAGTGCATGAGTGGATCAGTGAATTATTAAGGTGCTGACCCCATAATAAGCCCCCACCCCCCCAAAAAAAGCCATTTAATAGTTCCAGGTTCTCAAATGTGGCTACTCGCTATTTTCACTCTTTTTAACATTTCGTAGGCCAAACAATTAATTCAAAAAATAAAGTCGAATCTAATGCACACCTAACATAATAATGTGTTACCTGAAACAGAGCCAACACCTGAAACGGACATGATGCGCACTTCAAGCTACCAGTTTAACATTCAAAGTGAAACATATTATGCTGTGATTGATTCTAAACATGCACCATGTTCAGAGCTGATTAAAAACCTGACACCTAAAATAATACAATGAGATTCGACAGCGGAAGAACTGTCGACCGCAATCCTGTGAGTGAACGCGTTTTACGATTTGAGACGCAGCGTCTGGTAATACGCATAGGCGATATGTAGCCACGTGTATGTTCGGTCAAGATTTACTGAGCGCGCTTTACCCACACTCTCCTGCGGGGGAAGTGTATCGGAAGAAACTAACGACGTGCGAACCTCGTTTGCGACGTCGGTCCACGTTATCGATCTTGGTCCAGTTCCCGACCGGTTGCCATGCCGCTCATGTAACCACGCAGGCGGACAGGGGGTTACGCATGAATAACCACGCAAAACTGTTACTATGGAGGGCGTGGATAGATGGGGTGCGTGGAGCTCTGCGGGCCCGTTCTGTTCAACTCTTCAAGGCTTTGTGATCAGACAAGCTGTTCCTTCTTTGGAAAACCAGGCAGCTGAGCTCCCGGGAGTCTTGTTACAGTGGCGTTTTATCTCTTTTTTCTTTTTTTTTTCCCCCCACTCCCTTTTTGTTTTGTTTGTTTTATCTCTAGTGAGAGCCTCAGTGTACTGTCAGATGACAACATATGCAGCACGACGTGGGATTCCCATCCTCTCAAATCTCCCTACAAGCCGACTTCAATTTTTTCTTCTCTTCCCTGCGACGGCTGTGGGTTTTTAAATGTTTAATTTTTTTTTAATATACATTATTTCTTCGTCTCCCAACGCTTTCGCATGAAGCCACGTCATTGTCACATTACTGCGCTGGGCGGCGCGGGCTAGAGAAGGGGCAAGGTTCACTCCATCACAGTGTCGGGCATGTTTGCCAAGAAGATGTAAGTGTGAAGGGGTTGTGTAATGAGGCCGGTGGCGATGAAGCGGAACGTGTTCTCTAAATACACAGAACGGCACACGGAGCATATCGCATATCTCCCCGGGAGTGAAAATAGAACACACCGCCTGGCTCCACGCGCGCAGCACAGATGAAGGGTCTACTTACTTTCTGTTTACGACCGAGATCAAACTAAAATATACATAAAGACCACGACAAGTCGGAGCAACCGCTCTGGGAGAAAATGCAAATGTAAGGAGATGAAATATCGGGGGGGAAAAAAATAAAAATGCACACACGGCTGGCTGAGCGCTTGCTTATTTGTCTACATGCAACTCACTGTTTTTTGGCCCCGAGAGGACGTGAGCATTTACGGCGGCAAACCACTGTGGAACTAAAAAGCACACTTTCTTCGCCACAACACAGCAGGAGACCCAAATCCGTCAGAGCTTTGATGAGGGAAAGCGCAGAACGCACCCAACGACAGGCTTGGGGCCCGTCTCGTGAACATTCTTGTCCGAGTCCACTTTTTTTTTTTCTTCTTCAACTCAACTTCAAAGTGGCTGACATGTCATTATGCTTTCTATAAAAAAAATAAATAAAAAGAAAAAATCATTATTCATTTATTTTTGGCCGGCTACATCTTTTATCTCACGAGGCCACGAGGCCTGTAAGTGCAAGAACTTGACATCGCTACAAGAAAGAAACATTTAGTGCTGTGTTCACAAAACACGTCATTTCTCCTCACAACATGCGACCGGGATGTGAGGTTTTTTCCCCATGGAGTACAATACAACAATAAGTAAACGCGTCAGCATTCACACAGCGTGACGCTAAGCGACGATTAAAAGTCTTCAGTTTCGTTTTGCATTCAGTCTGCCGCTGGTCACGATAGGTTCAACTGTAGCCAATCGCATCGCTCTATAAATATACGGTTTACACATCAGCAGCTTCACATCCACGCTTGAAACTGCGATCCCACTCCACAGTATGTGGAACTATGCCGCAAAAAGGCCACTGACTCAGTCTCTGGCAATAGTGACTCAATACAGTAGTATATAAATTAAAAAAATAAAGGAACAATGTTTTCAATTTCAGATCTTTTTTTTTTTTGGGTTGGGGACAATGAACCAACGCCTACATAAATCACAGAACCATATATGCTTAAATGTACGCGTCTTCTGATATCCGGACAGTTACACCGATTATCCTCACTGCCACGCAACACGAGAACCGCGGCCTCAGAACAACAAACCTCATTAGTGCCGTTCCTATCTGACAAACACACACGTTGCCCCGCACACTATCTTGTTGAATGAGCCACCAAACAAACAATGGAACTAATTTTTCGCTCCTGATACGATTCAAATAAATCAACCGCCTAAGCGCTATGATGTGACCGCGATAAATGTGCTTTTCTTGGCCACCACATTTTGGCAGCCGTTTTTTTTTATTCTTATAGTTTCACCACAGTTTGTGAACACTGTATTCTTGCGGACAACATGCATTCAATGCCGATTATTATTATGGGCCTTCAGTTCCAGCTATAACCTCGGGCTCTCTCTTTAAAGCTGGGCTGCGCGATGCTGATTTAAATTGGATTTGTTGCATTTAGTATCGCCATTGCAAGCAGGAAATGTAATCCCATTAACATTGCTTGCACATCTATTGCCCTGAAAGCATTTATGAAAGCCTGCAACAGGGTAAGTCGCGCCATATTGCAAGTTTCAATTTTTTGGGGGGATTTTATGACAAAATGCACACACGGCTGCTAACAACTCATTAACCTTGTAGTCAAACACAACCAAATAGAAAATACACAATTCATTTCCTTTTACAGGTATTTGCACAGCTAACAATGAAATCATGGGTAACATCTGGTTTTCCCGCTCTACGTTTTACAATTTAACAGAGGGGGGCACGGCCCGGGCATCCTTTGTCTTAAGGTTGTGTTATTATATCTGTCATACCGATATGCAAAGCGCTAAATCATTTGTGTTTTATTACTGAGAGCTGCAGAACACAACAGAAATGTTTTACTGATGAATATGTAGGATCAGTCACCTGAATAAATGTTCCAGATCAAATATGCTAAACAAAGACCAGAGGCAGGCTCAGCAGCATGTTATGTTCTACTGACAAAAAAAAAAAAAAAAAAAAAAAAAGAAGAAAAATCTCCTGAGATGTTTACACATATGGGGATGAAAATAACATTTAATAATTAGGAAAAACAGTGTGGCGTGTGCCGCGAATACAGTCGATCTAAAAACAGCCGAGGGACAATAACACCACGGGGTTGCCATAGAGCTTGTTGCGGCGCGTCTGGCCAGTATGACAGCATCCAGAGCCGCGCTATTGCGCAAGTGCGGCCACCTTGCGGCATGGGTGGTCCGTTTCTATCGGCTCGGTAGTGTTTTGTTAACTTAACGCAAGCAAAACATGAGAGGGGAGCTGTAATCAAAGTTGATCGGCTGCAGGCTCGCTGTGTTTGTACCTGCTGAGAGCTGTCATGGTGATGGAAACCATTGGGCCTCCTCCTTCAATTTGTCTCACAGCCTCAATTCATCACCAATTTGGAGCCTAAACGCAGACAGGAAAATGACAGAGGTACATGTCCGAAGCCCCCACCCCCCACCCACCCCGGGTACCACCTGGGGTTTCTGCTTCAGAGTACACAAAGTTAAATTCAAGACATGTTTTATATCAAACTAAATAAAGCCTGCCTACATGGTATATATGTGGAAGTAGAATATGATTAACAGTATTTTGGCAACAGTATATAACGACGACGATGATAATATAAAATATGCTTTGTTGCCTATGTAAATGATATTTAAGATTTGTCCGGGAAACTGAATAGAGTGCGTTTTTAGACATGCCAATGTCAATGTGTTGATTGGATTTTTTCCAATGAGAAAATACTGTAGGAAGACGTTTAGTATACATTTCAGCAGGAGGCAATATCGGCATCCATCTGGAAAGAAATCTCCCCAAGCAGTGGTCTCTAATAAATCTGCGTACCTGTGCTCATTTCACCTCGCTACACTGCTGCAGCCTTACCTCGGGTTAAATAAGCGTCCAATATCAAAACTATGGAGGTGGTGGGAAAAGAAATCTCATATATTGTTTAACAGTATATAGTGATACCGAGAGAGGTGCTTACAACACAACAAAAAAAATGATATTTGCACAATTGCGTAACAGTGCTTTTTTTTTTTTTTTTTTTTCATTAGTTCTTTTCTGCTGGGCTATGAATACATGCACACAGTGAGCGAGAGAATGCTAATGATAGCTGCTAGAGTCTAATATGTTGAATTCATTACACAATCAACATTTCATAGTCACCTGGGATCTCCAGCTACTACGACACACATCTACAGCGCAAAGATCTTGACGCAGTGAATGAATCCAGCTCACTCGCCTTTCCCCCCAAAAAATGTAAGTTTTGAATCCACAGATAAAGCATTCATTTAAACGACACAACGATGGGCTGTGGTTTTAAACATGGGACATTCCCATTATTCTAAGCACCTCAGGTCCATTTTGACCAAAATGTTGAGACTGAGATTGAATTCTTGACCTTGGGAAACATCCATCCGTCCAATGTCAATATCACTTTGAGGGTAAAAGCATTTTAGACTTCATAAGGGCTCTATGATAAAGCATTCTTCACATCCTTTTTTTGAACAAAAGAATGAATTGATTAACCAGATTAATTTGTAGTAATTTTAGTTTATATATATATATATATATATTCGAGCTGTGTTTCCATTCAGGCTTTGATCAAGGGGATCAGTGGGTTGGAAGTTGTTGTTTTTGATTTTGCACAATGTCGCAGAGAAGCTCAAGCGGTCACACTCAAGGCCACGAATATCTTTCTTAGGGAATTGTTTCACAGCAGCTCCCGTCACGTTCAAGGCTTGAGCCACCCTGCAGGCTACGCAGAGGCCTCGTCTGTCAACACTTCTGCACTGTGGCGCTCAAATTCACATATTTTTTTTTTGGGGTCGTGGGACTGTGACTCACGTAGAACTACCGCACTTTCTTGGCTTGGGGCGTTAAAAGGCGCATTCCGCGAACTGTTGGGTGTCTGTGGCGCGGATGCGTCTCCCAGACACAAGCGAGCAGGGTTTTTTTGGATTCGCTGCAACGTCCCCACTCTGGGCCTAGTTGGTTTTTCTCTCGAAAATCTTCCCCGTCATCATCGGCCTGACCCTGGATTTAAAATAGCTTCTAGCCACAGACAAATAGCCCGGTGGGAATTTGAAAAAAATGAATAAAGAGGACCAATCAAGACACTGGACCGGGATGCAAGACAAAACTGCGTCTCACGGCACGCCACAGCGGGTTTGTGATCTTTGTTGTCCCACACATGGTCTGCATTAATATTCTGGGTTTATACAGAGCACGTTGATAGCGAGGCAACACGCTGTTATTGCAGAAGTGAAAAAATAAATGTTCTCATGTAATTCATCTCGTGAGATGAAATAGTAAAAGACCAACAGCCAAACAGATACAACAGGAACAGCTTGAATCTGAAGTTTAACCATTTATAATGAAGGGATAGGAGAAAACTGGAGGCAGATTCGTCCTAAGACATGGCCAACTACAGTTTATGCATATTTTTTTGGCTTAACTCTTTTTCTTTTTTTTCCCCATATCAGCACAAGGTTGCGAAAATGATAATATCTTTTTGTAGGTTAATTGCTCAACCATCATATCATACTTGGACAGAATCCTTAACTTAAGGCACAGGATTAATGGCATTTACCAAAAAGCCCATCACATAGGCGGCAGAGGAAAAACCCTTCAAGAAAAGATGACACCAAACACACCGTACGAGTGTTCACCTTTACCACAGCATTAGCTTACGATCAGTCTAAAATCAAATATACAGATTGTGTTTAGCAACGTGATCCGGGTACGTCAGTCCGCACAAATGGCCAGCAGACGCTCCTAATCCACAGCGACTTTTACGAGCGCGTTCGATCCAAAAAGTAGCGCAATGAAAACAGAGATGTGAGTGAGCTTTACGCTGAGATAACCCCCTGAACCTTTTCGGTCTTGAGAGGTTTAAACCTCCAGGCGTTGCACCCGGGCAATCTACTCCAGAAATAGCCACGACAGACAGCCTGCGGAGACCTGGAGAGCTCTCGTACACCTAAAGGTCAGAGGCCACCGAGGGCTGCGGTCACGGACGACCTCCCGCTGTCCTGCCAACCATACCGCCGGACGAGAGTGGATAACAGCCCCACACTCCTCCACATCCAGAGAGCTAATGGTCTTTTGGCAGCCCGGTTTATACGGGCTCTTCGAAAGAACCTTCAAATGCAAGCAACCACTTGTGGTCCGTTTCCAGCGATCATTACTGGAAGTGTTGGTTGACTGGCCATGGGATTTCAGCCCCTTAATGAGGCCGTCCTGGTTTTGACCCAGGGCGAGAGTGAACTCGCCTCTTGGTTTTTGCGAGCTTGGCCGATCTTCTGTGAATAATAACTTCCCATTATGTCCTGCTAAGAGCTCTGAAGTTTCCACTGAAGAAGGTTCTGTTTCGCGGATTTCTCCGAACGTGGAATGGGTTTTCTTTTGTTACAAGAGAGCAGAGTTACCTGCTGTTATTCACAGATAATAGGCGGACATGATTATCGTGGCTATTTAAATTATTAGTTACTGTAGGCAGGGGGGGGGGATTATAGTAAGCCATGACATTACATGCTGAATAAAAAATGATAGTCATTTGAGCCCGTAATGACTCATGGATTGTGTCGAGGCTTTTCACGGCACATTATCTCCGCCGCTCACAGGGCGCACATACGTACAGGACGTCCGCGGCGCGCGCGCGCGAATGGCGGCACCTGCACACACAGCGGTTGAGGTGACACCCTTCGTAACGTGAATTGGAATGGATCCGACAGATTGATGATGATTCCTCCAAAAATAAAGAAAAACATCTTGGAACCCCAGAGAAATGCTATGAGCTGCCTTCAAAAGTATATATTTTTTTAAGCGAGCGTCTTAAATCTTCGCCAAGGGGGCCCGGACGTTTCCGCCGTCCACTCACTTGCCACTCCTTGTCGACGCTGTAGTCGCGTTCGAGCTTTTACCTCGACGTGCTCCTTTTATCTGGTGATAAAAGCTTTCCCTCCACGCCGCAAGGCTGAGCCAAAGTGACAGAAGCTCCGCTGCACCTTGGGCTCCATAATCAACCACCGGTGTCTGACATCAGTGTTTAACCCTTCATCCACTCCCCCTACATCAGAGGCGTTACGCACATCTGCCCCCCCCCCGCAGCAAGAGAGGCCCGCAACATTATCCATGCAGTGAGCATTCGGCTTGTTCAGAGATACGGTGTCTTTCTTTCTACCTTTAAGTTAGGATTATTAAGTAATAGATATTAAGATCAATACTTCATACAGTTATTGTATTTGCATAGGTAGGGGAGGGGAGTGGTAAGTTGGTGTTGCCAGCCTGTCAAAATGTAAAAAGAATCAGAACTACAGCCCGGTGCCTTCAATAAAACAGTATTGGCTTGTTATTGTTGCTAGAGATCAAATAAAAAGCTTTTTTTCTCTGGCGTTTTGATCCTGGCGGCTCTTTGAAGAAAATCTCGGCACATTTATATCTCTCTCTTTCTGCCTCTCTTTTAGGATACAGATCAGGTTAAGAATTTCTTTATTGTCTTTTTTCACTTGACGGCACAAGCTGGGGCTATGCAGGCACAGCCCAAGTCTTATCTGTTGAAGGTAACCCTTGGTTAAGGCTGTCATGAGGCCCGGCCATTCGAAAAACTCATGCCGTGGAGAAAATTCGAATTAAAAGAACTGTATTGAAAATCCTCATTGACAAACCAGACGTTTCCGTATATAGAGGAAAAGTTGAGGTTTAATGCAAAAAGGGCTATTTCCGTTTAAAGAAATGTTCCAGACCTAAAACTATGGAGTGTTGAGTTTTCATATTTCACAGTTCCCGTGTGGCTACAGCCGCATGATTCACAGCTCCTCGAGAAATAGCAACATGTTCCTTTGAGAAAATACGATTTTATTTGCCCTTGTAACACAAGGAGTGAGGTGATCACAATGTGACATTGCTTAAATGTCACAGTGATCAATATGGTGACGCAATGGAATCAGTCAATCGGAGGTCAAAAAGTCGAAGAGCTAGACCACGTCACATAGCTGCTCTGGTCATGGGTCAGATGCTGGCACACCAAATAATGACAATTGACAAAGAGTCGGGTTACGTGTAAAGATCTCGGCGTCAATATGTCAATATTATGGTGATTCCCTGAATGTTAAGTCTTTTAAAAAAGACTCCCTTGAGGAAAGAGCTGTGACCCGTCTTCCTCGATTTAGGTTTATAAGAACTGTTCAGGAATCAACCCACAAGTAACACGTCCACGGCAGTTAATATTTTTCCACCCTCTGATTTCATCCAAAAAAACGTTTTTCCCCCCTCTGTGGACCGTCATTCAGGCATGAATAGTGAACAGTTTCAGTTGCCTCAAGACTACCAAAGCCTTAGAGGAGAATGAATCTGTGGAATTTCTCGGGCCTTTTGTGTTTTCGAGAGATAAACACACGCATCCACCGAGCAAACAATACATTAATATTCAAAACGGCCACTGGGCGAACCTGTGTCTGAATCTAAACAGCTTGTTGCTGTCATTTCGGTATAGCTGCACAAAAAAAAAGAAAAAGGAGGAAATGCCTTTCCTGGCGACGATGAAAAAAAACCCTCACCGCCCAACAGCAACAACAAAAAAAAGACACGACAACGACACTCAAAGCAATGGAAATACAGGAGTGAAAATAAATGCATCTGGACTTACTGACGTTTCGGCGTATTGGAAACATTTAACGGGCCGCTCTATCGGCTTCAAGCGAGCAGAGAGTACAAATGGGATTGTGTTGCGCGCGTGTGTGTGTGTGTGTGTGTGTGTGCGTGCAGGAGTGTTACAGTAAGGCCCAAAGGGGTCAGGATGCCTGGAGTAACCACGAGGGGTGCGCCACTGTTATTAGCGGCAACAGCGTAATGGGACCAATGACGTTCACAGCGCCGAAGTACAGAGGCGGCCACACGGGGGGAGAGCAGCGCCCAGGCATCCGGAGCGCGCGCGAGGCGAAATGAGACTCTTTGTGCAAACAGCATTTTAGATGGACTATTTTGCACATTGTTTAACTGCGATGAAAACCAAAAGAGCACGATCCCCTGCCACGGAGCAATTCTCGTAAAGATTTTGCTCAGTGTGCGCTTTTTAGGGAATTTCGCTTCACTTGCCACCTGAGGCGGCCTGAGGTAAATTACAAAGCTCAAGTGGGGTCTGGTTGAAGCACAGGCCCAAAGTAAATCCTGGTGTTCGTATCATATTCGTATGGTGATATCACACTTTTTGCACGGCCGAAGATTTATACGAGAAAATAAATAATCGGGTCCAACTTCCAAGCAAGTCATCGACACATCCAGCAGTTTTGGAGAACCATCATTCAAGGCTACCGGCGTCTCCGTGTCCTTATGGCTCATGCAGACGTAGTGGAATGTTTTCCAGTTAGTCTTCTGTTTAGCATGGCTCATCGTTTTTTTTTAATCGAAAAATTTGAAAATACGGATATGTGGCGGCCAATACGTTGCCCTTCAAAAACCGGGGGGGAGACATTTTCAGTCTCACCGTGACCAAAAAAAAGACTCGGCAAACACCGATTCTCCTTGTTCTCACTCCTCTGTCACTGCCGATTATTTGTGCTGTGAGGATAGGCGAAGAGAATGTGCGTTTTTTTTTTTGTTTGTTTTTTAATTCTCCCCCTCATCCAGAACAGGATAAGAGGAAGAGTATAGATAGTAAGATATAAATATACATAATAACGAGTGTTGTATTCATTTCAGCCCTGCTCCTCTGACTTTCAAATTGGAGAACCAAACTCGTCCCCTCAGCCAAAAGATTGTCCGCGCGTGGCGCCGGCAGCCACTAGGCTGCCTCTACACCGGTTTGATCATCTGTTCTGAATTTGGAATGCTCCCGACTCAAAATTCTCACCTTGAGGGACTCTGCCAAGCCACGGGCCACGACGCCTCTCCCCGCTCTGCGTCTTTGAAGTATTTGCACACACACACCTGAGGGGGCTAAATATGAGCGCCGATACTCCGTGTCCAAATTAATGTTTGCACCAAGCAGGCATCAACACTCTCTCAAAGTCAGCGACTCCTCCGAGTCAGGAAAGTCACTGAGCCCCTGATGGACTCACCGTAATGGTCCCTGCGAGGCACTGCTGTCTGTGTGTGTGTGTGTGTGTGCGCGCGCGCGTGCGTGTCCTAGACAAGGTGACACAGGAAACAGCCCTCTGCTGATGACCGATGGCCACAAACAACTGTCCTGACTGCACTTATGTGCACTCACTCCTATGGAGCTGGCTGTCAGTATGTGACACAAACACGGCGGGTCCAGACTAAACACAAGATAAGGTTTCTCACCGCCGCACGACTCGGATTCCCTTTTAAAAGCCCAAAAAGCTTCACATCTTTCAGCTTCGGCGTAAGCACGTGCTGCTGGAGGACAGAGGACGCCGTCACCGAAATACGCGGACAGCGAGCGCTGCACTTGTGTTATGTCTCCTTTTTCCTGTCAAAACACCCAGTCCAGAATAATAAGCCTGCCCGGCCTCCACCTGTGTTTACACTCCGAACGGAGGACACCGTTGCCAGGATTCAGAGGCCGACCCCAGCGTCTCCAAGCCCACGCCTCGTATCAACGCTGAAAAATGGCTGCGAGGAGGCTTTATTACAATTAGTAGAATAATAGATATAACAGTTTGGTTTTTTTTGGTCACACTCTGCTGATATACAAAGACCGAACGTAGGCCTTGGGGAGCTTGTTTACCACATAAATTAGTCGCCCGCTAATCCGCAGGCAATCCTGGAATGACCGTATTTGAACGGGGGCCCTGGTGTTTTTAATTATTCTCATGTAATTTCCTTCTACACGTGGTAATTAAATTGCGAGGGCTCAGCGGAGAGATTCAAAACACCGTCATACACCAGCAAGGCTTGTAAACAGACGACCACCGTGGCAAACAAATGCACTTCCTGCGCACAGCCGCACATTTGTGAACAACGTTCACGGTCACGCAAACGCATAAAAAAAAAAGATCACCCCCGCGGCCCCTGGGCCAGTTTTCACACGGGCACAAAGGTGAGAGGGGGATTTTTCCACGGAGGAGCAGGCTTTTGTGTGAATGAACAAAAGGGAATCTCCTTCTCTCCGCTGCTCCTCTCTCTCCCTTGAATCCCCGACATGTGCCACCATGCGTCTCCCACCAGCCTGTTTCCAAGTTACCGGCAGCATCGGCTGCCAATCCCACTTAATTGCCTCCTGTGTAAAGTGACTGCTGAGGAGAGGAAGATGAGAAGGAGCTGTCCTCGGCTTCTTTTCTTTTTTCCTTCTCTGCTGCCTCGCCAAGGAGGGACTCCGCCTGAGAAACCACACGGTCTACCTTTTGGAAATGACACGGTGGTGGTAACCCACGGATTAAACTTCGCCGATCAACCAGGAGACTTCATGTGTGATGAAATGAAATACCTCTTCAACTGTAACTAATCTGTAACTAGTTTCGATTTTTGGGGGATTTAAAAAAAAAGAAAGAAAGCGCTCTCAATTTACGAAAGAGAGCGGCTCCGCGAGGACATTCAACGCAAGACCTCGTGGACGATGAGGGACAGAAAGCCCGTGAATGTGAAATGCTCCGAATAGGAAATGTGCTGTGAGAGATGAGAGTAAGTGAAGAGCAGAGGGTCAAACAATGACAGCAGGTCTTACAGATGTCAGCGACACTAACCTCACACCAGCCGGGGGGGAGAAAGAGGACGAGACGCTCCGGCTCCCTCCACCACCCTGTTGCGCCTTCTTGCCTCTCTTCCCCTTTGTTTGTCGTCTTCCTCACACACCGATCCCCCTCGTCCTCGGGACCGGGGGCTGGGATGCGCGGCTCATGAGGGGAGCCGGCCGGAGGAGAGGTGGCGAACACACCGGAGGAGGAACCGAAACACACACTCCTCGCGCCCCGGAGTCCTCCTTGGCACCGTATCCCCCATCCGCCTGAGCACAGCGCCTGAGAGTGAGTGAGACAGGGAGAGAGAGAGAGAGAGAGAGGGATGAAACGATACTGAGTAAGTGGGCGTGCGAGCGCGGGAGGGAGGGAGGGAGGGAGGGAGGCAGGCAGGCAGGCAGGGAGGGAGGGAGGGAGAGGGAGAGGATGTGTGTGTGCGTGTGTGTGTGCGTGCGCACTGGAGGGCGATCCTCCATTCTGTAGGAGCTCCTGTTTAGCTCTCTGTCTGTGCGTGCATTCCTTCCGCACAGAAGCCACGAGGTCAGCTGCTTTTACAGTAACAACACTTGGTTTCCTCTTGAGGGAAAAGGCTTCCCGTTACTTCTGCCCTCAACTTCCCTCGTGAGTGAAATCACCCAGGGCTGAGTGCTCTTTTCATTCCTTTGAAGGCTCTCTTGCTCATGTCCTCTCTCTGTCTCTCTCCCTCTTTCTCTCGTCCCTATTCCTTTCCAGAAGTTCCAGAACCCACTGAAAACAAACGCTGCCGGCCCCATATCCAGTGGATGCTGGCAAAGTGCGCATTGCATAGAAATAGCAAAATTAACCGATAACCTGGGTAGAAATACCTTATTTGGAGGTGACAGATGAAAGAGAATGCATTTGTGCAACATTTCGCCTTGGTGTCTGCGTGAGCTTTTTTGTCTGGCTTCCTCCAACAGTCCAAAGACACATACACAGGTTTTTAGGTTATCGGGAATCGGGGTTCCTTCATTGGAGACTCTAAATTGACCACAGGTGCCAATGTAATAATAATAAATGGTTGGGAGCTTAAGTCGTTGAATATTCACATCAAGCATCGCGATGGGAAATCAAATATCATCTCGGTGACTTTGAGTGGGGCATGGTTGTACGAGAGTATTTCTGAAAGTGAAGATCTCATGCACAAACGTCTCTAGAGCCCACGGGGGGGAAAAAAAAAAAAAAAAACAGTCAGACAGGAGAAATGTTTCAATAGGTCGCAGAATGGGAAAACTGTTTCAAGAGCAGAGGGAGACACCAGCCAGCGCAAGTGTGTGGTTCTTTGTAGAGTGTTTCCCAAGTCTATGCTTGCAAACTAAATAACTGTGAGTTTTGGACGTTGGCCAGATAAGATATATGTCACCTAACTAGTGAGAGTCTGTATTATTACTGTGTTATTTAACAACCATTAAAGTTCATCCATCAGTCCAGAAAAATAAGTAAAATAAATCATAAATAATCATTCATAAATATTTCTCAACTAAACAATTCTTTGATTGGCTGAAAAAAACGTATGGGCAGAGAAAGAAAAATCCACATCAAATTCCACAATTGCCTCTTTGGGTCATGGCCCACCCCTGCACAAAATTGCATGGGGATCGGTAGAGTCATCTTTGAACAACCCTGCAAAAAGGCAGCCACAGACAGACGGACACATAAAACTGAGCCTTGGGCAGAGGGAGAAAAAAAAAAAAAAACGAGTATTGAAACCGACCGGGTTTGAAAGTGTCGGCACAGCCTGTGTGCCTGGAACAAGCTGAAAGTGCGACACTCCTCTCTGCTCCGCTGATTCCCCGATCCGACGCGTTAGCCAGAGAGCCCGAGTGTCTCCCCTGAGTACAGTGCACACTTGGGTCAATATGCACATCAAGTATTGGACCTATCGGGTTGCACACGTCACTGAAAAGTGATTTGGGGCTGGGGGGGGGGCAACTTGACAGCTTCCTCGCGTGCGTGCGTATGTTGATGAAGTGTCGGGGTGCCATGGATCACGCAGGCAGACACGCACACGGCGGGCAAAGGGACAGAAAGCCTCAGTCGCACCACGCACACACACAAAGCGAAGGCACGAACATATGGCGGCGTCATCTTGACGCCGCGCGTCCGCCCGTTGCCCGTGTGAGCGAGAGGTGCGCCCGTGGAGCACTGTGGGTGCCGTGCAGAAGGAGAGCTGTCACTGGGGCCATTTTGTGCCAGAGGAAGGCCGCTGACAGGTATGGGCCCCAGGCAGGTTGTGTGGGCATCGGGCTGTGTGATGCTCAGCCAGGAGGAAGAATGCACAGGAGCGACATAATGCATAGACCAAGTGTGCGTTGGTGTGTCTCTCTGTGTGGACTGCGGGGCGGGGGGAAATCACGGCACCTACTCACACTTCTACTATTCACATTCCTCCTCGTGCCATCTTCGGTGGCGTTCCCACTGTGTGATCAATGTCAAGCGTAAACACGAATGAGACTGCCGGGCCGTTATAGTTTTTTGGAATTGCTCTTTTTCTCTTTTTTTGGGGGAAATCATCTTGCATTTGCTCCTCATGTGCGCACAAAAAAAACCCATAAAAAACATAAAAACTATGGCGGACCATTATTTTGGTCACCAAGAAGAGCTGTGATGAAATCTCCGCCCGGACGGCAGTTGTTTTTATTTTATTTTTATTTTATTTTTTTTAAACAGGAAGGCTCACCCACAGCGCCAGATAGTAAATATTACTCGTTTCCCCTTAGCACTCTTATGAAATATTGAGCGGCTCGAAATGTGCTCGGAAAAAATGAGGTCATGAGAAATGAACGCAAAGCAGGGTGGCTGCTTGGATTGATTACTGGCGGCACTTAGTCACAAGATAATGCCTCTCATGACAGCGAGTACACCCATATGTCTCATACTGTAAGTGGATTTTTGTGTTGTTGTATTTTTTCCCCCCCGTAGCGAATGAACAAAGACGGGAGTTTTTCCTCCAGGCGCGAAGCCTCTCCACGGGCTCCGGACGCCACGCAGCAATTGTCAGGGACAATGCCGAGGCACAGTGACCACCTTGGTGACCGCCTCTTTTGGATGAACGGTCTGGCAACACAGCTGGGCCCATAAATAATTTGAAATGATTGCGAGCACGGTGGCGTTCATCACCACTACCGCACCTGTAGGCCCGTCACATGCAACGGGTGGAATTCAAAGCGATGTACCTCGAGTCCTCCCCGCCCCCCCCCCCCCTTCTGTTCACCGCCCCCTCCCTCCTCGGACCAATTCAGCCGATCCGAGTTTTTCTGTCCACTTCCCCATTTTTTTTTATTTTATTTTTTTTTCCGAGCCAAGCTGCGGGAGATTTCTTTGAATCTTTTCGGTAGGCTCCATAAACGGGGAGGATCAGTTTACCCGTTCAGCCGCTAAACCTGCAGGGCCTTTACTACAGATATGTGTTTTTTTTTTTTTTTCTTCCAATTTTCAAAAAGGAAATTCGATTTTGGCTGCAGGGCCTTTACTACAGATATGTGTTTTTTTTTTTTTTTCTTCCAATTTTCAAAAAGGAAATTTGATTTTGGCTTTGCTTTGTTACATAGGGTCCATGTGCAAGGAAATGACAATTTGAGAAGGCTTTTTTTTTTTTTTTTTTGGATGCCTTTTTTTCCTCCACGCGACCTTTGCCAGCCTCTGGAGCTCGGCCGCTTTCTATCGCAGATAATTTGAATTGCTGGTTTTAAAACGAATTTTGCTTTTTCTGCGAAAAATATGACTTAGTATCCAGCAGCTGTGGCTACGCGGTCCCATGGCAATACAGCGGGTGAATGTTGTTCTGGGGCTTTTCTCAGGGGTCCCGCTTAAACGCACCAGATAGAGGTCAGAGGAGGAGGCATGGGGAAGTGGGCAAATCCCTGCAAGCCATTGCACGTCCTCCGGTCCTGAGACGGAATGCTGCAAATAGAAACATGCGTCCTGCTGCTTTCTAATCACTCTACTCTCGAAAGGCACGTTGGCACGTTTAGGCGCACGTTTGCTTTTATTCGGGCCGAATTTTATATGGGGTGGAGACGGGGAAGAAATTGAAAGGAAATGTCCTCCGACGCGTAGTGTGTCAAGTAAAATCTCATAAAATGGCCTCCGCAAAAGACGCCCTCCCTCCCTCCTCTCATGATCACACCACTCTGCCTTTACTAAACACATTAGACACAACATTAGGCAATTCCCTCAATGGCTGGCCGACCATGAACTTTTGGTCCTTCGCGGAAATGGTGTCCTCCTAATTGCCTTAAAAGGTAGCGAGGCTTGTCGAAAAAGCTGCAAACGCCCATCTTGAAAGCAGTGGGGTGTCAGGTGTTGACATCAGTAATTACAGGCTTGGATCAAAAAAGGTCCCAGCCATTTGACAAATGTTGGGCCAATCTCCCCCCCCCCTCCTATGCAACAAACAAACCCAGTGAACATACAGTTTTTTATTTATTTTTTGAACGGCCCTCTCTGAATACTTGTTGTTCTGAGTTCTGCAGCCTCGTACTTACAAAAGCCGAGGTCCGGAGGGAAATACGAAGCGAGATTACATGCATATTTACCCGGGGACAAATTAGCGTTCATTGTTGCGGAATATACATTTTAATTGCATTTTTAAGATTTAAGATTTCAGGAGATTCCGTTGGCGAAAGGAGCGAAACCTCAAAGTCAACTTTTCCCACTTTCAGTTTTTCCAGCTGCAGATTGAAAGGAGAAAGAAGTCTTTCTGACACGTTGTGAGTTTGAGTCATAGCTCCACTGTATCTTTTTTTTTTTTTTTTTGTTGTTGTGTGAATCAGTTCTATGTCTAATCAGTGTCACCTCCTGCTGCCTGTGAGAGGACCAATGGATCCTGGCATCTCACAGAAATAGCTTTGCTCTTTCAGAATTAGTTTGACCAAACTTTTACATCCCTCACCATGCTGCCAAAACATTTGCCGACATTACTTAGGACTCGCAATGGAACTGTGTGGAAAAATCCCGATATTGCGAAAAGAACCAGATAATCATGAACGAAAGTGATTTGTTTGTTTGTTTGTCTGAACCGTACAGGCCAACATGTCAAATAAATAAATAAAGGGGTTTATGTGCAAAAAGGAAAATCGATAGTCCAGGGTAAAATGCAAAGCCAAGCTTATCAGGCGACCCAAGCAAATGCATCTCCTCCCACCTCGTTCATCACGTGCATCAGCCAGCTGTGAATGCCTTTACTGAGATCACCGAGAACACACACAAAAGTGGTTTCCGAAACCGTCGGAAGACACAGGGCCGCTTCATCCAATATTTACCAGCTGTCAATAGCGCGCTCTCTTCATCCCGGCCTGTGTGTAAACAACAAAGCCTCGGTGGGAGAGTGACCTCCAGTCAAAGTGATGGAGACTGATGAAACCGGAGGGTCCACCTTCCTTTTGGATGAGGGGGGGGAGGGGGGAAAGCTCTGCAAACAAATGCAAGTGATGATCTACTGTATTGTAGGCAAAAAATATCAATACAACCCAAACCAATCAAAAGCTTCTCTCGCCGGGATCACGATCACCTTGACAGACTTAGACGTTATTGCCGCCATAAAGCACAGAAGCGCTTGGTTGGTGATTCTTAATCAAGACCACGCACTTCGCATTAGAACAATCCACCACATAGACAGCGGCACCGTGTCTGTTACAGTGATTGATGGTGCTCACCGCCGAGCTGATAATGAGTGCAAAAACAATGCCGAGATTCTCCGGCCTGTGATGAATTCCCACCCTGCCTGGCCCAGTGGCAGCCACAGATTTAGCGCCAGCGCTTTCCCGAAAGCAGGCTGTAAAGGTGACGGCGGCTGGCGACCTCTTTCCGCTTCGCCACTGGCAAACTCGTCCATTAAAAACAAATGAGCGTTGACATCACAACAAAGGAGATGGGATAAGTGGAAAAAAAAAAAGATCAAAGGCCTTCAACGTAGAAAAATGTAAAATTCGGACATTATTGTCCATGAATGGTATCTCGTGCTGACCTCGATAAAAAACAAAAAAAAAATCAAAATACATTTTCACTCCAAAAAATAATTAAGGGCAGCTTTTGGAGCTTTTTTGGATTTTATGTGTTTTTTTCTTTTTTCACCCTTTTCATTATTTCGTCCATGGAAGGAAATAATCTGGACTCTCATTCAGGTGCCATCTTTCACACCGAGCAGCGCCTCAAGAAGTTTCCACTTCACCTCTAACAATGTAGTTTATAGCCAAAGCTCCTGTACCATGCCAGCACCACTGAAAACGTGCTGCCACAAATCCAAAACCAGAGAGGGGAGCGCATGAGACACCGTACGAGACAAGAAGAAGAAATACAAACTCATTCTGCCATTACCCGCACAAAAAAAAAAAAACTGTTTAACAGCAACGTTTGTTATTCTGCCCGACTTTAATTTATTGCACCTGGAAGTCTGGCCCCTGGTGTCTCGCAGAGTGATTCGCGGCTCCCTGACTCGTCCACCCAGGTGTTCTCCGACAGGAAAGATAAAGCTGACATTTGACGAAATGACCTCTTTGATCGGGTTACGACCACAGCGAGCGGACGGCGCACAATCGGTGGCCACACATGCAGACTACATACGCGTTTATTTAGAGTAAGGTGAAAATACTATCCGACATGCTGATAATAACGATAGATCGTATGCCGATGAGTAGTGTGCGACAATTAACTCAATAATATCACTCTAAATAGAAAGCAGAGTTGAAGTTGAGCACAGATTTGGTCATAAGTGAAAATGTGCACCTGATGATGGAACCACGGAGGAGAAGTTACGGCGAATGTCAAAGTGAATATGAAAAAGCCAAAATGAAAATAACAGCAGTATTCATCCTCTGGTGAAGATGAAAGTAGGTATAAAGTTTCAAGCCAACGCATCCCTGCCTTCCATATTCTGAAAATATAGCTAAAGCTGCGAATAGAACACTTAAACTCCATGTTAAAGTTAAAAAAAAAAAAAAAAAAAAAAAAAAAAAACTCCCAATAAACTGTAGACTGCAGAATGGTAAACCATCATCTGATCTCTCCCTTCCCTGGCCGCGCGTGAAACAGAGGGGCGATGTTACGATGACATTCACTGCTCTGACACAAACATTTACCTCCCCCGAAGTGGTCCGCGAGGCTCTCTACGAGAAAGGAAACCCAACGTCTGGCCGGCACTATTTATATTAGGTTTACAGCCGAGGCTTTCAGACACGCACTTGTCCGGCATCGGGGACACAACCGACGTTACAACGTGCCTGTGGCGACAGCGGGAGTGCCACACCGCGGCTCTTCATGGATAGCAGCGGCTCGCAAAAGGAAACACCGTCACCAACCTCCTTACTCTTCGGACTCTCTCCCTCTGCCGGAGCTTTCGGAGCCGGTGGTGCACTGGATATGTGACGAGACGCTGCACAGAAAAAAAGCGTGTCCTTGTTATGGCAAAACAGTGATATATATATATATATATTTTTTAAACAAACAATCCCATCAATTAAACATATTCTATATATGTATGTGTATATATATATGTATATATATATAGATATATATATATATATTTTAAACAAACAATCCCATCAATTAAACATATTCTGCCTATCAACCTTAGCCCTCAAACTACGTTCTCACTCAACGTGCGGACACCTGAACGCATAACTCCCTATACAGCTACACAATTTAAAAGTCGTCCGACAACAATTATGTATGTGTGTGTATATATATATATATATATATATATATATATATATTAAACAAACAATCCCATCAATTAAACATATTCTGCCTATCAACCTTAGCCCTCAAACTACGTTCTCACTCAACGTGCGGACACCTGAACGCAATAACTCCCTATACAGCTACACAATTTAAAAGTCGTCCGACAACAATTGAAGAACCAGAACAGCAACGAGGAAATATCTGGGGCAAAGTTTTCCAAAGCGCTAATTTGAAACTGAGGTTGATTGCAGAAGGAGCAATGGTCAGCATGTCAAGTGATTGCACAAAGTTAGCGGACGCATTAAAGTGCCCTCTCGTGATTGCCGGTCCCCGTGTGCGTGCGCGCGCGCCCGCGTTTCGGAGCGTAGCTGTATAAAATCAGCTGAGCCGAGGGCGCGTGGGGGAGCACGCTCCTGATGACCGATGAGCTGACCTCTGACCTCAGTGTGCGTCGCGGCATCACAAGATGCGTTCTACCTTGCCTTAACCGCGGGTAAGTGTAGCATTTGCCCGTCGATGGGTCGGCTGTACTACGGTTGGTTTCTAAACAGATTCTCCTTGCTCTGCTTTCATTTGAACGATAAGGGGAGAAAAAAAGCCACACGCTGTAAGTAGCTAAATTGAGAAATCTCCAAGCAGCTCCGAAAAGCAACTGGTGAAACACCTGGGGGATCCAAGTGTTTGCTGCGTGCGCTACGTTGCTTTTAAACAATGTTACGGCAAACTAAACCACAGGGAGGTTAAGCGTATCAAGGAACGTCGGCCAGCTGCGGAGACCGGAGTTGAATGCGGCTCAATAACCCCGACGCGTACGTGACGAAACTGTAGACGCGCCGAATGATTTATGGTATTGATTCACAAGAACTTCTTTGCCCTATTGATATGTTCCAAGGTGAGGCGAGGCCACGTTTCACGTGCTTACGCTACGCTTTCATCTCATATTATCAGAGCACGTTTGTGAGCGGCGTATTTGCTTACGTACATGAACTGGTGTTGCTCTTATCCGTGATGATATCCTCTCATTGTGTGTTTGGTGCATCAAAGGTATCATTGTGAGGACTTTTTGGCCAGTCCTCCCAACTTCAGAGGGCATTTTAATGTATGACGGTTGGAATGAGGTTTTAGGTTAGGTGGTGGGTATTTGGATTAATATTAGCATCAAATATCGAAGTACCAAGTACTCATCCGGTATCAAATTTGCTACCCCTTTGATTTACATTGGAGCCATTCTTTCTCTGCAAATGACGAGCACACGCACGTCATCATGAAGTTGAATAATTATGATTAAGATTCGACAGCGATGATGGTACATGTGATGAAGTAGCGGTACGGGCATTACGAATAGCCACAGCCGTGCGTAAACCATGAAAGATTTAAGAACATTGCTACATCCACTTACGTATAATTGTGGGATAGATCTACAAGTGTGTCCATTTTTTTTTTTTTTATTAGATTTAGCTTCCTGTCCGTTTGCCGTTTATCGTTGCACCCACAGCAACATCCTGATTGTGTGAGGCTTTGGGGTTGTACAACAACAATACCTGTGCTGCATCAATATCAATTATTTATTAATATATATATATTATTTTTAATTCAGCCGTTTTGTTATGACCTCAATGTTCCACTTGACAAATTGACAAGCCTTAATGTCTCATTATGAATAAATCCTTTTAGCCCTAATGTAAAGCTTTCCTTCAAAAGCTTGTGGCGTGTGGTCCTTCACATGCCGCTAATCCAAGCCGCCTTCCCTTGGTCTATTTTTCTTTTAAGGGGAATTGACCTTAAATCAAGGCCTACAACCACGGATCTCCCAAACCCCCATGGAGGAAGACAGATGGGCCAGAGATTTATTGGTGCTATAGATCTCACAGCCAGAGGTAGATCTGAGACACGGCGGAATGCAGAAATCATATAAGCCCTGTGTAGGGCCTCTGCAAATATTTATCCTCTTTTTCTCTTCTTCTGTTGCGGCAATATTTGAATGATCAATACATACAGTACGTGAAGAGCTATATTTGATTCCTCAACTCGGGAGCTTAATCACCTGCGAGCCACCCCGAGATTCCTCACCATGGTTTAGCATGTGATGAAGGATAATCTTAATATATTGTGCCGTCCATGATGTAAGCCGTGCCGCGAAATGACCCGTTGCAATAAAGAACTGCGGGGCTCTCCTGCACCGTGTCCTCAAATGAGATCAAACGCTTACAGACCATCGATCTGACTCCTACGTTATTAAATCACTCTTAAAAAAGAAGAAATTATTGATTCAAAGTCAAATCAGTTATGTTTGCTATTTTTCCCCTTCCTTGCATTCCAGATTGGCAGCGCTTGTTTATTGTGTTTCACTTTCCCCTGGGAGCTGAAAAAACATGGCAGTTCTAATCATAGCAACGTATTCATACCCAAACCTTTGCTGAGTGCACAGATGCCCTCCTCCGTTTTTTGGGAATCGCCTTGAGGAAAGGCAAGATTGGCTTTGATCACACACAAATATAAGCGCACGCACACACGCGCGCGCACGCACGCACGCACGCTTTCAACAAGACAGACATATTGTGAGTGTCTTTCATCTGCTTTCACCGTTTGATTCCATCTGTCCATTCGTCAGACTTAATGCACCTCATGGCCCGCGCGTTCTCTTTCCGTGCACGTCCCTTGGAGACCGCCCTGGCCCCTCTACGGCCTTGGAAGGTCATTTCAATTTGATTTGTCATGAATCACGAAGCATTAATCGAACGCGACAAAAGACAGACGCGACACTTAGACTCTGACCAAACACTGCATGCAGGGTGGTTTCTCGCAGATTTCATTACGGAGATGTCATACTGCAAATTGTTTTATGAAAGCTATTATTAGAAAAAATGTCCGTGGCCCTGAAAATTATCCAGGGGTACCTGTTTCGACATGTAGCTCATTACCATGGGCCAGGTAGTCAATTTAGTAAAATGTACATTTCCACAGCACTAATCCATCACTATATCCCTACTCGCCACTCTGCTGCTCTCCGTTTCTGTTTTTCATTATAATTATTTCCAGTTGTTTGTTTGTTTGTTTGTTTGTTGATTTTTTCCCGCGCATCAGTCGATAAGATAAAAGTCTTCTCAGAGGAAGCTCCAAGACTTCAAATGTGAAAAATCTGGCAGAAAGGCTGAGATTCACTGCCCAGGTAGTCAAGTAAATAAAGACCCAAGGCACAATCTGTGACGTTACAGTAATTACAGTAAAATACAGTAATAAAAAAAGAAATCATTATCAGCATACTGATCAATTTGCATTGACAAGAATTTTAATGTATTGTATATAATAAATGACCATTGCAATATAATAATATCAGTATTAATAATAATAATCTCAAAAAAAATGTATCTCTCACTTAGAGGAAAACATTTCTGGTTGATGCATAATTTATGATTATATCTCTCTAACGATAACGTACACTCATCTGTAAGCTGTAGGAGGAATTGGCAGCTGGTCCAATTCTCCCATGTACCGGTGGTTAAACACACACACATGCATGCACAGATGCACATGAGTTGTGTCGGGAAAAACCAAAAAGGGTGCCGTTTTTGTTTGCTTTGCTCACTTTCGGGGGCCCGGTAGCAGCGGAGTGGTGACAGCACTCAGGTGAAAGACAGTCGGCAGGTTTAGGCTTCACGAAGCACGAGCAGATGGTGGAAATTACAAATAGATGTAAGTTACTAAATAAGAATAAAAAAAAAAATCACATGCAGAAACAGAAACCGTCTTTTGTTGCATTCAAATGTGGGGGGGGGGGGGGGACACTCCTGACACATGTCGCACGAGTCCAAAGCAGTTTGACGTCATGAGCGAGTGATTAATATGACAAAGGGCGGCTACAAAGTGCATCAATTGCAGCTAACTGCTGCGATCATAAGGACCACTTACTCACTGACTGCCTACTCTGGTTACACAGGGTTTAAATGTACGACAGAAACTAAAATACTTTTTTAAGGCCCTCTTTTTTTTTTTTACTGGACGTGCTGTCTAAACAGAGAATTCCAAGTATTTTATGGAAATCAGTAGAAGGCTGTTTTTTATGCTGTTTTTTTTTTTTTGGGGGTTGGGAAATCAAGCAATGTATCATAACAGAGGGGGGTTAAAGGTCTTCATGACGTTTCGTTAGCTCTGGTATGGGGACCAGTAGCTACTGGTGGCGGCTCCCGTGTCAAATTGGAGGCCAGAGGGGAAATTATTCAAAATCTCTCTAACGGAGAGGTCAAAAGAGGACGGCAGGGCCCTCGCCCCGAAGGAGGCGGCCTGAGGGAGTTGGACACGCTTGGCTTCATCATGAATACGCGACAACAGATTAGCTTTGTCGAGTACCCGTTTACTCACTCGAGGAATGCCAGGTTAGCGGAGATTTTGTGGGAAGCAGTTGAGCGGAACTGACAATATGTACATAGCTGAGCTTACCTCCGCGCGCGGCGCTGGCTCCACAGCTGAGCTCTCTTTCCATGGACGGATGTGAAGGAGGTCGGCCGGGGGACACCGCGGAGTCTCTGGCTGCGAGTCCCACCCTGTGAACAAGCGCAGCTGGAAGTGATTGTACGGCACCCTTAATCCATATTTCCATTGCAAAAAGAAAAGCCTGACGTATTGCTGGTGTTTATCAAACGGGGATATTCAAGTCAAATCACATTTTAAATCATTTTAAATCCCGGATCCAAGATCATTAAATGCGTCCGCAAATATGAAACACAAATCCAAATGATGCTAATGCTCCTGCATCTGTTGGATGTGAATCCAGGCTTCCGCTGTAGTTTGGAACAGTGGAGAATCAAAACACCATTGAGACACAGTACCTCTAATGTGGGTAGAACAAAACACAGCGATGTTTCTAATATTCTCTCTATTGTCTTTTATGCATGGAATGGATCCTGAACTCAATTTACTTCAAAATGAAACTTTCCATTCCTCCCAAATGATGTGCGACAGTCTCCAGGACATTTTTTTCTTTGTGCTTGGGAAAAACAGAATGAGAGCTCCTTGACCCAATAAGGAAATACATCACTACAAACATGGCTACTATAGGCAGAATTATAAAATGTGGTGGTCTATAATAAATGTTTTTTTTTTTTCCCCCTTTACTTTTAGACAGTCTTGTTACTGGTATCTTTCCAGACACACCAACCAGGGCCCAGAGAGGTGTGACTGAGCTGAATCCGGCAAAATATAGATCCCACCTGGACCAGCAATGCAGAGGGCAAAAAAATTCCCACCGCTGGGACGGCGTGTGGTTCGAGGGAATAACAACGTGTCAGTGTTGTGGAGACTACTTCTTATTCCACCCTGAGAGAAGTGTCCTAAAAGATCCGTTATTTGCAGGTTTAACGATCAGCAGTGTCGGATAAAGAAATTGGGATTCATCGGGCCCTTCACGCTCGTCATATCAACTCCGAGTACGACCTTGGCGGCTCGCGCGTCTGTCACCTGGTTAGGACTCGATATTTACAGCCGGTATCACGCGGCCGACGAAGCCAGAAACCTACGAGTGCCTTTTCAACACTCGGGGAAAGAAAGCGGGTTTCGGCCGCATGCTACGCTACGTTGTCATTTGAAATGTAATGGTGTCACAATTAAATGCACCGGTCTCCTTTGCTACCCAATTTCCACCCCTCATCGGTAATAAGTGGGTCCTAGTACTTTGTGGCACACGTAGAGAGAGAGGGGGCAAATAAAGGCCCGTTTCACTCTCTCACACCTTTCCCTTGTGTAAGCACGTTTACTTCCTCGATCTGCATGTTTAGGGTGTTGGAGTAACATGTGGCACGCCGCAAACAGGATGCAATCAGCAGTACTGCTGTGTTTTGTTGTTTTTTTTCTGTGACGCTCATGAAAAGAAGTGCTCCACGAAGACGGGGAGATGCTCACCAGCAGAGCCCCCGGTTGCCATGGCAGGGCTGACGCAAAAACAGGCCCATCCACACTTCCTCCACGCACACACACACACACACACACACACATAAACACACACTGAAAAGCACACGCAGTTGCTGGCTATTTTAAGGCCTAAAAGACTAATCCACAAGCTCCTTTTTTGACCATTGTTACTCAGGGAGCAGGTGGAGGGGGAAAAAAAACCAAAAGAAAACGCAAGGGATCAGAGGCCGACAGGGATGGAGGTTGGGGTTGAGATGATAGATTGGCAGGTGAGGTGTGTTATGGGAACACGCCAGCGGGCGGGGTCAGGGGAGACACTTGTTACCGGATCACCTTTGCTCCCCCAACACTCTTTCCTCTGCTTTCACACAGAGAGCCCTCGTGCGGACAGACATCCACCTGGATTGCCTGTTAAATGCGAGGGAAAGCGTTTGTCTTTGCAGGGTTTTTTTTTTTTTGTTTTGTTTTGTTTTCTCTCAGGAAAGAACTTGGGTTAGCCAGACGGGAAGCCCCTGATCCGAAAACGGCGTGTTTCCATGGGCACGAGCTTAAACGGTGTGCGGTACGGTGATCAAAAGTAATTTCCCATCGTCGCCTAACCCGCCTTTTTGTTAAGACTTCGAATTCGGTCGCAAATTGACAGCCGCCACACAAAAAGTGTTTGAAACCTCTGCTGGCTTTTTTTTGCCTTTCCGCTCGACTTTGCCGCCCCTACGCTGCGCCCATACCGACAGGCGCGAAACGGCGCAAAGTGACAAATGCCACTTTGAATTCCTGGTGAGAAGGAGTGGGTGGGAGTCGGATCTATTCTAGGACCTGGATGGCTTCGCTTTTCAGGCATCAATTAGTCTGGAAATAGCAGCAAGTCGGAGAGATTATTACCAGGATGAATCCGAGAGGAGGCAGACACCTGCGCCGCCCGGCTTATAATGGCAGAGCTCAGGCAGCTGTCATTGCACATCTGGGGAGAGTCACGCGCGCGTACACGTGGCTTGGTCTGAAAGCCTTTTTATCGTCCCTCTTTTAGGAATAGCTTTTGCCATTGTGGCTACGGCGGCTGCCATTATCGCCATTATGGATTCGTTATGGCGGAGATGTACCTGATTTGAGCAAGATTGGGAGGTTTTGATGGAGCAGCAGATCAGCGGCCCTATCGCCTTGTTTCGCGACATTGAGAGAGGCGATGAGTTGGCGTGGAGCCGCGATACGGTGCACGCAGGTGTAGTTGCAAGGCTGGCGTCAAACGCCCGAAGTAAAGGCAGCCCTCATCGGCGAGATTTGCACTGGCACGGTTTTGACAGGGGACAGGAGCAGTTTCACGGTCGCTGTGGAAACACTCCGCGCGTTCAATTAGAATGTATAAATATGTCCCGCTCATGTTCATTTTTCCCAAGCCCCTGTCGTTCATGCGCCGCCCTCGTGAATTCAATACCGCATTTTGTTCAGGTATCCGTAAGTAGCCAAAGAGGTAAGCGACACACGAGTTGAATATTATATGGAGTAAAAAAATAAAAATAAATAAGCTAAATTGAAGCTGCTTCTTCAACACACAGTGAGCTTGCTGCAGCCGAGTTCACTCCAAACATAATTATGCGCCAGAGATTGCCTTTCTTTTAACAAGGTACCCGTGGCGTACGCGTCGGGGCGCGTGACCTCCACAAACACGTGGCGGCGCGGTCTCCACTGTGAACTATTCAGGCTGTTGTTTTCACTTGAGCCGGCAATAGCAACCGGAAGCTGAGAGACAAACATCGGACATGGAAGAAATAATCAAGGGGAAGTCTACCCAAAGGTCAGCACACACACACTGTGACAACATGCAGGTTCAGGTTCTTTCAAATATTTTCACCACCAACACCTCGGACTACGAAGCTTCGAGCGTGCTCACACGGAGTTTTTTTTTAAACCAGTCGATGGGTCAAACTGCAAATGGTTCGTTAGAAAATGGGCGTCATAAAAAAAAATAATAATAATAGAACGAAAAATGCAAGAGGGAGGTGGGAGGAAAAGAAGGAAAGGTTTAGTTGGGGTTCAAAGGCAACAGGAAATATGAACCATCTGTGTAAGTCCTTCTTGCTTGGTTGTAAAGAACATTTGTGTATATTTTTATTTCTAATAACCGCGCAGTGTGCCTCCTGGCTGTTTTCAGACATAAACTTTGGCGTCTCCTGGCAAACAACCAGCCATGCAATTAGCCCGCGGTAAAAACACGCAGAGTAGAAGAGTGATACCGCCACGAGATGCGTGCCTCACCGGGGTCACACGTGGTTTGCAGTCGGCGAGACGTTCCTGGCAGTTAAAAAAAAAAAACTGCTCGTGATTCTGCATCTCCAAACACAAAATGGAGTTGTTAGTGTTGTGGGAGGAAATCTGCCCTTCGTACACGCCGCTTCGGATTCTTTCCCATTGTTCCTTTCACATGTCTGCGAGTGCTTATGATATGGGGAGAAAAAAAAACAAAAAACGTCCCATTTCTCTCCGTCAGAAATTCAGCACGTTTCCATGGCAACCCAACAGCCAGCTGTCCAAAGTGAGATAACGTAGCAGGCAGACTTAAGAGGGACCTCTAGAATTTCCCATTGTAATCGCATGGAGAGCCGCTGGTGGAGGTGTGCGTTTACCTGGCACATATCACCTGGCCCTGATTTATCGCCACCGCTTCGTGTGATTTAACTGCTGTATGATAAAACAAAATGTATACAGTATATATATTCTTTCTTTATTGAAAACTTCAAATATTTGATATGGCTCTAAATGACTGAATATAACATAACATAATAACATTTGATTTTACCGCTGGTGTTTACAATTATATTAGAATGCACTGGTCTTTGATGCAAAATAAATAAATACATAAATAAATAAATGGATAAATGGAATTCTCTGACGTCTCTTTATATTGACATTTTCTCGATCGAATTACTTAGTGAACAGCAGAAAACCCTGTGCAAGGATAAACAAATTGTGTGTAACGTTTTGTTACCTAATCTCTTTGTGCGCACATCAATGGCACATTTGAACTTTGATGCATTACGACAAGGACTTCAAGTTCATCAGCGCCTCATCATTATTGTTTCCAGGAGTTTCCCGGGAATAAAACATCCTCCGTCAAAAGGTAAGACTGCACTGTGGCAATCTAACACAATCTCAGTGCCGTTCCTTGGTGATACGTGAATGTGCGCAGAAATATGCGTGCACAGTAGCAAATGTGAAATACACCATATAATTGTGGATGAAAGGCAATCAGATTGAAAAATAAAAAAGTGCCCTCCTCCACTCTAACCATCCCCGTTTCTAATAAGTTACTATGACAACCGCAGAGCGAAGAGGATTGCCCTCGTTGAGCTTCTGCTGCCTTCGGTTGGGAAGGTTTCCCTTTTTTTTCGTCCCCCTCCTGTAGTCTGCCACAATCACGGCACGGTAATCATAGATCAGCTTTATGGAAAGAGTACACTCCCCGTGAGAATATTTTGAATGTATGATCATCCCAACAGAAAGGTAAAAATCACCTTCACTGACTCAGCATTCATTCCTTGTTTTTGTTTTTTTCTTTGTTTTTTTTTTATTCTGCTGCATTTGATGTAGCAATCCTAGTGTGAAAACGCCGCACGGTCGCCCCACGATTTAAAATGCAACAAATACAAAGTAAGAATTTCTGAAATTATCATTTGCAACAGTCATTGAACCACTCATAGCGTTCCCGTAATCAAGACTTGTGCACCTGTTGAAGAGGATTAGCATTCCAGCCCACTTTCACGCGCATAATCCCCCTTCAATATGCACTTCGCAAAATAATGAGCTGCTTGACTAGGGCTTGAATCTGATTCAAAACCAAAACCCCTTGGCTCACAGGGCACCCTCTCCGCTTCAGCAACTGAACTTTGTTCCGCTACTGTGTATATAAAGCCGCCACCACCGGCATTAATGGTGATTCATCACTACTCATTTACCCCACAGGCCATTTATAATCCAAACCAAACATCCTCAATGGAACAATCCCCCTCACATTCCAAACTGTGCCGTGCACGGGGCGGTTCCACATGTAACTGTCACACACTCGACAGTGACAGCTGAAAGGCAAAGTACCCGTCACACTACACGTCAACAGCACGTCTCCATTCTCTCTCTCTCTCTCTCTATCCCAGCACCACCTTCCCGGCCTCCCTTGTGCTAGTCTTTGTTTAAAATGCTTCTCGTCTCGTGCGGGCTGCGACACAAAAACACACGTACGCGCGCGTACACAGGCGAGTGTGCAGCGGCTGACATTTTTGGATATCGATTCACACCCCCAACCCGGCAATGACACGAAGGGACGGTGGCCAGAGGAGAGCGGCGGAATTTCGCCGCGGAAGGCTCGTGATAAATGAGAGCGACAAACATTGCGACACAAATGTCAAAGGTCACGCGTGGCAATGGGGCACGGGTGGGGCGCGCCGCCCCGGCCAGGAGAGCGAGCCGCGTCGTTATCTCCTCTACCAGCGAGGAGGAGGGCGACGGCCGGCCAAATGTCACATCAGCCCGGCCGGTGTGTGCCGACAGCCCCGCGCTGCCACACACTGCATTACCACTCCATTACAAAGCGCCCATATCAAGACTGGCACACAATGGCTACCGTCGTATCACTCGTATCACCCGAGCACAAAGTGCGAGTCCGGATGGGTAATTTTTTCCTCCGTCTACAGATCTCCGTTCCTTTCAGCACGTTATTTCGCACAGGGCAGTGAGCGCTATCGTATAAGCGCGGAAGGCGGACAAACACTATTTGTGTAAGCTGCGTATGCGTCATTGTCAAACCCTTCACTCGACTCCCTTCACTTTGTGGCAAATTGATGGGAGATTACCCGAAGCGCGTTTGTTGCATGCTAAATGTGTTTTTCATACATATCCATCTACGTAAGCGGCAAAATTCGCCACATCCGTGTCTTCCGATTTGCAGAGATTACTTGCCAGGGGGCAAAAAATAAAATACAAAATATGACGAGACAATTGTGACAGTTATTGATGAATTATGCGTCATCGTTGACATTTGCAGAACATTTTTAATCGAGCTGAATTCATTACCTGGTGAATTAGTCCCCTTTTTTTTTTTTTTGCGCCTAATCAGACCGCTGCGGATTAGCTTCAGCCGCTGTAAAAAATGTATTTCATGCTTCAGCTTCTGTGGAAGCAGGGCATGAAAAACCACTCAGACCGGGGAATATGTCACAGCCGTGTAGATAAAGCACACTTAGTTTGAATGGTGGCTGGGAATTCAAAGGAGAAAATAAGCAATTATTTTGACGTTTTATAGAAAATCATACTCGTTCAGCAAGTACTCCTGACCCACGACAAAAGAAAATATATAAAAAAAACAAAAAAAACGTCCAGGGTATGTCAAAGTAATTCCTTCGCCTGTTTGGTATTCTGTCTGTTTCATGTCATCCAGACAAGTTGCTCTGTGGCTGACCTTTAACTGGTGAGAGAATCAAGTTATCCACAAGGCCCATTTATATGGAGAACAGCACATTATTAATATGTTAATACTTGCCGATGCATCCCTCGCTTCCCATTTAAGAAAAGGAATTGCTTGACCTTTGGGCGGAAACCTCCGTGCAGTCAAGCCGGCCTAAATAAGGAAAGCAGTTTTCATGTCAATTGGCCTGAGCCCCAGGTAAGCACGGAATGTCCAGGGTACGACACGCGGTACGTTGGGGTAATTATTTGAAAAGAGGGAGATACAAATATTGGACCCAATTACTAAGTTGATACAGG
The DNA here is from genome assembly GCA_016785305.1 of Colistium nudipinnis. Lineage (NCBI taxonomy): Eukaryota > Metazoa > Chordata > Actinopteri > Pleuronectiformes > Rhombosoleidae > Colistium > Colistium nudipinnis. Next base: position 832,641 of record JAFBJU010000945.1, on the reverse strand, counting down.
GGAGGACAACTTTGGCAAACAATCATGGAGAAAACATCAAACAGACGGCACTGATTCACAGCCTCGACCTATTTACAGTTTGATTTTTCTCTCAGTGACACCTGATACATGATGCCCATTAGTCATCTCCAGTCTGACAGTGTGTAAGTCTGAGACAGTAGAACATGAACACTGACACTGTCACGCTCCGACCGCGGTGATTTATGACTTCTATATGCCTCGGGATTTCCGCGGGACATCTGAGGTCCGATGCCTCTGTAGATTCTCTGATATTATAGAAAGAGGGACAGATTGATATTATACACTATAATTAAACTCTGCTGAAACACAGTGTGTTGCATGGCTACGCACTGTTCTGAATCACATACATTTGGTTTAGATTTAATGTTTCATATTTATTTTTATTTTATTTATATTTATGACACAAAAAAATGATTATATTTGATGTCAAATGTCTAGAATGTCCTCCATAAAATGCAAAATATTTCAAGTCCAAATTGGCTCTGAAGGTATTTTCTCATGTTTAACTTGAACCCCTTAGGACTTTGTGCATTTCTTTAGGTTAATTAGACAACCATGTCATACATGGTCATACTCGGTAAGCGTCAAAAATGACCTTTTAAAGTAAAGTAGTATCACTGCAGCATTAACAGTTAACAACTTTATACAGCTGCAGGATTCTGTCTGACTAATTATTCACAGGTCATCATCACCTGACTAAAAAGTGTATTTGCCACAGTTGCACGGTCGGGTGAACTTCAAAGACCAGGACTCCAGTTTAGGACATTAGCGGCACAGATGGCCCCGTCTTCTGGCGACGAGTAAATGTCTGCAAAATATTTTAACGACTCAAAGGTCAATTTCCACACTTTGGGTACATTCATTCCAACGGGAGGGGCACGTCTGAGGCGCTTCAAATCAGTTGAAGGAATTCAGGTGGCAACAGTAATGAGCGGTGAAGAAAAACCTTACTGGACGTTACTATCCCTCGACATAGACGGAGCGGCGTGTGAACCGGAAACTTTTAACGATCCCATGTCCGCACACTGTGTTTCGTAAGAACTCCCCACTGAACGCGGTTTCGAAGGAGCGGATCTTAAAGGTAGTCACATTTGTGGGAACAGAAACGTTATTGAAGTACAACGGTCAAATCAAAGTTCAGGGTCTGCCCTGTCCTGGGCCGAGGCGCCTTGCGCACCGGCCATGGCGTGAGATGACGTTTGTGTTTATGGAAGGAGCACAAACGCGCAGGGACACGGGCACCGCTGTGCCCAACCTAGTGCATGGCCTCAGAGTGGGGTGAGGTGGCTGGCAAACGGGACTCAATTTCCTCTCCCTCTTAATGATCTCCCATGTGCGCTTTATAGAAGACATGAAGCCACGTTGTTTAATGTGCACACGGGGTGCGCCAGGGGGTGAAAAGGAGTTTTGGTAAACCGCTTGGTAAACTTGGATCCGGGGAAACATAACGTAGGACCTTCGATGACCTCTACTAGGAACTGATAGGGACGTGCAAGTGCACCAATGGGATCCGGGGTTAATACCTCCCCCCTCCATCTCCAGCCTCCTCCGAGCCAATGATAAACTACATGCTGTTATTTTTTATTTAAAACACTGTTGGGCGAAATCATCTGCATGTTCGAGATTATTGCGGAAAGACTTCCAGGCCATGTTTGGGTTTTACAAATCTCCGGCAGTCCACAGCCAACTGCTAGAAGCTCCACGGGAATGTTTCCGACACCCAGATTCAATTTGCTTCGCCGGGATTCCTGGGCGGACAAAACAATTAGCGCAGCTGTGCCGCGGAGATATGCAGCGTGTGCGCCGGCAGCGGGCGCTCACAGCGACGCGACACCGGCTCAGCTCTGTCGTTCGCACGCCAGCCTCATTAGCAGACCGACGCGGCGCTTGCGCCCGAAAAGCCCTCGCTGAGGAGCCTTCCTAAATGCTCAGTCAAGGACAAATATCGGGAGGTGATGCCTGTTTGGTGCGAGGGCAATCTCGATCCATGAGACGTTCCGTCAGGATATCACGCATGCAACGGTCAACTAATAGATACCGGTGATAGGACACGATGATGATTGAAAGTATTCAGAGGTGCCGTTTTAATACAAATGCAAGGGGTGTCAGTGAGTGAGTGGCGATTGCGCACATAGGTGCCATTAATTCCTCTGTCAGTGGAGTTGTGGATGTTCCCCAAATGACTCGGAGAGACACTCCCCAGCGACAGAGCCTACCGTTGGCAACGGTGCTTGTGGTTCTCCCCGAGACCTATTCGAGTTGTCGGCTCAAGAGGCTCGGTCGCAATCACACAAGGGGGGGTGGGTGGTGAAGACGGACGCACGCCGAAGGGGTTCAATAGAGCTTCAGTATAAGCACCGGCTGTTGTACCATGTGTACGTCCTAACGCCGTGAATTGGCACATCGGAAAAATACATGAACGAGTGGTCAACGTGACTTTTTACCTAAAAGGCGTGTTTTAGACCGTCATAAGAACTGCATCCAAAATCGACCCCGGTCGTCCTTTTTACGAGGGTATCGGTGAACCTCGCCATCGCACTAGATGACATGTCCCTTCGTTATTATCAAACTATCAAACACCAAGTTCGTATTAATCTGCAGCTTAAAACAGTATTGCCGGTTTTGGTAACTGCATGGGGCGCGTTGAAAGTAAGTGCCTCTGCGCAAGGGCGGCAAGCACTCTGATTTACAACGACACGTCTTCGACGGGAGCTCGAGCGACGCCCAACAACGCAGTATTAGCTGAAGTCCTTGTGCGCGTGTCAGCTGGCACGCCGCACTCTGATGCCACTGATCCTTTATAGCCCGTCAGAACGGATTAGAGGCCATCGAAAGCCTTCTGACACTCCACTTTCACACGACTAATTGTGTTAAGCTACCAGGACCAAAACAAAGGACGCCCAAAGGCAGTCCGGAGTACGAGCCAATCATTCGCTGCCACAGGAAACGTACACTGCGAGGCTGGGACACTGGATCGTGATTTTTTTTTGGTTGTAAACACTAACTTATTTAAAAGGCTCCAGCTCACATTTTGGACTAAAATAACTTAATATAATAATGATAAGAAGAAGAATGAGGTTTTTGAGAATTAAACTTCCCACTTTTTTTTTTTTTTTTTTTACTGTTTTACTGTTGTGTACTAAATGGCTTAATACAACTCTACACACCAAGTACAAAACTCTAGATGGGGTTAAAATTTGTCAGAAACCGGCTTCTATCCTCGCCTGACATTTGAGAAATACAGTATATACGGCTGTGAAACTCCAAGGGCATTCAAGATCTATTACCACAGGGCACCAGGAGAGAATTAAACTTCCCACTTTTTTTTTTTTTTTTTTTTCTGTTTTACTGTTGTGTACTAAATGGCTTAATACAACTCTACACATCAAGTACAAAACTCTAGATGGGGTTAAAATGTGTCAGAAACCGGCTTCTATCCTCGCCTGACATTTGAGAAATACAGTATATACGGCTGTGAAACTCCAAGGGCATTCAAGATCTATTACCACAGGGCACCAGGAGACCGTTTCTGTTCAGCTGCTTTGTAAGTATTTTAGAAAATAGAAATAGATGCTTCTATAAAATTCACGGTATAAAAATGGCGGAAAACGTCCAAGAGGGGACGCCACAGCATCGTGCGAATACGGACGCTCTGGATGCAACTTGAGGCTTTTATCGCAGGCTTGTCCACATACATTTATGCAACTACTCTAAATGGTGCTTTTCTGGAAATTACAATATATGCAATGAATATGTTTTTTTTTTTAAAGCAAATATGTAACTTGGATCAAACTCAACGAAAAGAAAAGCACAACTGCACACTTCTTTAGGTCCATATAAGACATAACCTCCAGCTCCTACAACGGAGGCTGACCTTTAGCCCCCGCAACGTAATCACTGCGGACAGAATCGTCCTGCCACAGGCATGGCCACGGACACGTGCATGTTCTCTTTTCTTGAGGTTGTGTGTGTGTGTGTGTGTGTGTGTGTGTGTGTGTGTGTGCATTGGCAGCAGAACCAAACGAGCCCTCCATGTCCGAGAGAGACCACATTCCTCCACTCACCATCTGTCACGGATGACAGCAGAGGAAGCCGTCGCGTTAGTGTGCTCTGAAGTTTAATCTCTGCCTTGTTTTAGCGGACAAACACACGAAAAAGCAGCTTCAGAAAAGATTGTGATTAGCTTAAAACCAGCTCGAAAACTTCTTATCAGATGAGAATCGGTCAGTTTTGGAATAACGTAATCCAATGGAAAAGAGATTTTTGGCACCCAACGAAAGAAAAAAGGCCTGCCGCGCACGTTCTCATTTTTAAAATCAATACACCAGCAGGTGAAACGAGGCCTGGACGAGAGACTGATGCGGGGGAAAAAAACTGGTCCATGGTATGGTTGGTTTACTTTTCACGCACACTCCCACAGACAATCTCTCTTTGCCCGTAAATCCAATTTGCCCCGATTAGATTGACCCGAGGTCGTTGATCGGCAGGAGGAGATGATGAGTAAACACGAAATGATTGGCGGCGGAGGACAGGGGCCAGTGGCCGCGTGCCTGTCGTGGCACATCGGTGAACGTGGCTGGAGCCTGTAAGGCCAGACTCCTGTGGCGGTGAGGTCACAGGGGTCACTCGAGTGGCTTGGCGCTGGAGTTGTGCCATTTCGGTGCATGAGGTCAAGCTACAGCACCGTACACGTGTATTTTAAAAGTATGCACGGTGTTACGCACGATTTCCTGCACATCTTCCTCAGTCGGCGATTTGCATTTCTAGTAGCTTTCCTCCACTCCGTTTCAATCCGAAACATAAAACGCACGAACTTCTGAAGACGCTCCAAATTACAGGCAACCGTGCACTTGCAGCTGCAGCATAAACATCAATTTCGATAAAAATGGGCCAGAGCACGGTCAAAGATGAGCCGACGATTGTTCATATAAAGATCTAAAATAAAGCATTACAGATGTATTTATGATTCAAAAGTAAATGCGTTTACAAGGCAGGTTCTTAGCACAGAGGTGTCCTGAACTGTGAGACGTCCAGTTAGTGGAGAACATGGGACCGAGCACCAAGACGTCCGATAGGCCGAGACATTAAAATGCTGCGAACATTAACGAAGATGAATTATTGACGAAGCGCCGATGCTGACATTTGAGAGCCCTTCGTAGGCGGTCGGTGCACAAAAGAGTCTGACAAGAGAATGAATGCGCCCGATCATGCCAGATCCTCCACAGATACTATCGAAGAAAAAAAACACGTTTGCCCACTTGCCACCAGGAACAGTTCGACGATAAAATAGTGCGAGCACCCCAGCAACTACAGTGTGCAACTTTAAAGAACCGTTATCTGAGCTGGCTCCATATGTAGTGGCTCCCTGCACGGCCTCATTAACCCGCGTTCCTCTCTCTCTCTCTCTCTCTCTCTCTCTCTCTCTCTCTCTGTGCGCATTGTGTGCCGGAATAGCAACTGGCCACAGCTTTGCTGGGAAGTCATTTAAACGAATAAGGCCGCTGATTTAACAATATGCACCATATATCAATCAAATAATATAATAGCGTTCTTGAAGCCCCTGAAAATTGACTTTTTCTATTAGTTTCTTGGTATGAATGTTTTTTGGGTTTTTTTTTTTTCCCCCTATTGCAATGGAAAATGAAAATCTCCATCTCGCCACATATGCTGAGAATGGCGAAGTGAAAAAAAAAAAAAACACACACACACACACACACACACACACAGTTGAAATGAACAATATCTGCATATACATAGATGTATCCGGAGAGAGGGAGTAGATGTAATTTAAAATGTGTCTAACCGCTGCACTGTTTCGCGGAAAAATATTAGGCACAAGTCATTTCTCTCACTCGGACACAATGGAAGGAGGGGAAGTTCGACACGTTGCGGGACGCAGCCCAACATGATCATCGTCTTGTGAGGAATCCATAGGCGAAAGGGGATTTCGAAAGCAATTTAACCAACTGGCAAACAAAAACGACTGATGAAGTATACCAACTGCTCAGGGCCCCTCAGTTCCAAAGATGATATTGTGCGTTTGCGGTTCCCCAAACAAATTGACAATCAAATTAATTTGCACGTAATGAACCCGCAGCTTTCCGTGCCCCTGCAGCTTTAATTTGGCCCTGTGCCTGGTGGGTAATCCGTGTCTGACAGCTGATGAGCAAAAAGCACCGAGTGACTGAGCTGCGGACAAACTTTCTTGAGATGACTGGGTCTGAAGATGTCACTGGTTGTAAGAAATTATTATTATTTTTTTTTCCAAAGCGCTTGAGTGAATATAGCGCAGAGCTCAATCTAGAGCAAACGCATTGATCCCGGTCAACCTGCGACTAGTTCTATGGGGGCATTAACACGGAAAATGTATTAGTTATCTACGACTAATGCCTGAATTACGAAAAAAACTAAAAATAATCGAGAGAAATGGCCTGTTACTACATGGTGCCGAGTAAAAACACACACGTCATTCCCCTCTCACAAGTTACACGGATGGTGGTCTCATTTTCTCCGTGCGACATTTCCTCCAGCCAACATCGCAATAACACTTATTTATTTCCCATTCGCAGGCACGGCTTTCGTTCATTCGCCAGGGTCGGAGGTCTTCCAAGTGGCTCCATTAGCCGACTCCTCATCCCTGGTGTTTACACTGGTGGCGACACATATTGGGGACAAGCATCCATTCCCCCCCCCGCCCCCCCCGTCCATTGCTCACGTCTCTCCATGGCACGCTGGATAAATAATTCACAAGTGATCGCATTCCAGTAGTATAATTATCACTGTCCGACACCAAAACCCTCGGCGGTTTCTTAGCAACTGCCATCCACACATTTGCTGCTTCCACAACGGACGCGGCGTTTTCCCCATCGCGGTGGACCCAGGCACGCTGCTTATGGAGTTTATGAAATAATAACACGGCATAACATAAAATATAAATGAACACGCTGTTCTTTGCAAACAAAGCTTTTTTCTTTGGGAGCTGTAATAGTCACCGCTAAGCTTAATGTCATGACCAACATTTCTGCTCTCTGTCTCGGTGTGTTGTAATTTAGTGAACACATCCTGAGAGAGAGAGTGAGACAGCGAGACAGCAGTCGGGTGCACACTGGCTTGAGGAGATTAAAAAAAAGTAAGAACCTCTGGACTGCAGTCGTCCATTATTCATCCCCTCTACAGAGCCGGTCCGGGCAAGCGCGTGTCAGCTTGGACGGCAGACAACCACCGCAGGCACCAGGCTGGGGGAGTCAGACTCGCTCTTAGTCACTGAGCTGGTGGCTCAGATGGCAGCGTGGACGCCAGCCAACACAAACAGGGAAGAAAGCAGGGAAAGTGTTCAGGACGGTTACGGGACGGTTTCTGATTAGCGAAAGGCCACTGGGCCACATTTCAACCCCTTGACCGGTTGTTTTGGTTTTTTTTGTTTTTTTAAAGGATTGTCATCATGCGACCATATTAAAACAATTCAAACTAGAGTGATATTTGAGGCGATCGTAGATCTTGCATCCACTGATTAATAACGGTGATGAGAAATGTCCCAATTTCGTTACTTGGAGACATCTTAAAATTCTTAAGAAAAAACAAATATAACATTTTCTGGCATTGGCAAATAATGTGAACGTGATCCCTTTTGTTTTTCTTACTCGTCTACCCACTCTATATAACACTTGTTTCCCCGCGTAGTCGGGCCGTGGTCTACGCGAGCGTTTGGCCATAAATCAAAACATTTCAGCTACATGTTAAACGAGACCCAAGTTTTCAGGAAAAGTTTCTGCCATTAGAAAGGGCTCTCAAGGTTCTTGAACAATTATAGTGATCACAAATGACAACATACTTGGCTGACGATTTTTGGCTGTCCTATGGGAGGGCTCTAAATTTAACAGTCGGCAATCTGGCAGTGGAGAAGCACATTTCTCCTAACCCAGTGACTTTAGCGTGCCTTTCACAGCATGAACCTGTGTCTCACTTGGTGCGGAAGCGACTTTTTCCCGCTTCTTGCCCCAGTCTATTTACGTGTGCAGTTGCTATTTGGAGGAGGCATTGAAACAGGAGCTTTGACGACTCAGACGACACAACAGGCAGCCCGACTGTTTCTGCTCACTCACGCGTATCCGATATTACTCAAGTCCTGCGGTCACTTTTGTGGGGGGGGGGGGGGGGGGGGGGGGGGGGGGGGGGGGGGGGGGGGGGATTGGCCTTCCTGTCGTCCATCTCTACACACTCAGAAATTCTACTCGGCAATTATCAGAAATGATTATAAAACTACTACTAACGATAATAACTAATGCGTAGGCCTCTGTGGTAAATAGCCTCAGGGCCTTTCCACATTGCACCGTATACTCGGCAGTAACCTGGGGCTAAGCGAGGGGTTGGCCTCAGGGTAGGAGAAACGTTGACAATGGCACAACAGTGGCACATTCCACAGTTGAGTAAACCCAGAGTTCGGGCGCGGGCTTGCGGGCTCTGCTTCACCACAATTCAACGGAACACGGGGCCTGTGGTTTTGGAAAAAAAACGTTTAAAATACAACTTTCACGTGCACTGAAGGTGAAACGTAAAAAAAGTAAAGGGTGGTGCCTCGGTTTTTTGGAGGGTCGGACGACAGGGTGACTTATAAAACTGAAAGCGTTCGCAGCGCTTCTCATTCAGAGCTGGCGGGCGAGGGGGGCGACCGATGAGAACCAATTCGACCGTATTATTGTTTTAAAAAGCTCTCACTTTCCACGCATCCAGCAGCCCCAAAGTTTTCAACCTTAAAAAACGCTGCCCGCCGCATTTCCAAACTCGTCTGTTTCGGGGCGGCTCCGAAGTCCCGCGGGACGGCAGGCGTAACGGTAGCAGATAAATACAATTTGAGGCTAAAAGCGCCCCGTAAAAGGACACGCAAGCAGCAGTAAGTTGCAAGTTCAAGAAAAGGGTAATACTCGCACACATGGCAACAAATCACAGGATCAAAACCTCATCACAACTCCACTCCTCCGGCTGCTGCTGCTGCTGCTGCTGCTGCTGCTGGTGCTGGTCTTTCGCAGAAAAAAAAACAAAAAAAAAACTGCTCCCTCTTTAGCTCCGTCTCGAAAAATTCCCGACAGCAAATAAACACTCAGGCGCCCGACGCGTACGAGGGGCCCCGACATGCTTGTTTGTCAAATGAGGACTATAAATAAGTCGGAACGCTCATCTGCTCGGCGCCGGCAGAGGGGACAAGACGTCGCCATTGGCAAGCGTGACACGAGTCTAATCTCGTCACCTCCGCGTCCATGTGACGCGTTCACTCGGAAATGCAAAGTGCTCGTTTGTCGTCCATCGAGGTGATTTAGCACAGCCGAGTAGGTCTCTCTCGCTAAATGGGATTCTCCAGAGGAGCGTCGGCTATTTAATAGCAAGCAACGGCGGCGGCGGCAACATTTTAATTACCTTTCAGACTCATTAGCGGAAGGCTACAGTTTTGCTTCAAAATCACCTATTTCTCCATTTGTCTATCAAGGGGTAATCGTTTCCTTGGACTAAAACATCTATGAAGTGAGCTCGCGACGCATTTTAAGTGATGTGGCTGTCGTTTGTTCTTCCGTGCTCTTCTGAAATGGCAGTAAAAACTAAAAATACCGAAACCCATACAGCCGAGTTATGACACTATCAGTAATACACGCTACACACAGAAGTATGGCCAGATGGTGTTATTGTTTTACATTGCATCTTTTTTTTTTTTTTTTTTTCCTCTTCACAGTATTACCAACTGCACAGGTTTCGTTCCTGCCATAGATTTTACTCTTCACTAGCACTTGTGACACGGTTTGTTATGTTCCACCACGCTGTCTGGTTGGTATCGCATCGTCTGTATAACGACAAGAAAATGAAATGACCGAAATAAACGAAATGAGCGCCTACACCTGGATGCCAGCGCTGGTGGTGGTCCGATTGTGTGTCGGGGGTTCGCGAGATGACGACAATTCCAAGCAAACGTCGTTTGCATTTGCAATGCCAGATTTCTTTCCGAATAATAACCATTTTCCAGGAAACAGCCCTGTCCGGTCGTGTTTGGGCGTTCCGTTTGACCGTTTGGTTTTGGTCGCCGCGCACAGGGTCAGGTATTAAGCTGGTGGAAGACGAGATGGTGTGTTCCCCCCCCTCCCCTCCTCCTCTGTGGTTAGCAGGTGGAATGAGAACCCGTCTGACAGGAGATTTGTCATGGATGTTGACCATGACCTGACGCTCCATCACACCCAGGTCCACGCGAGGGCGTGTGTGCGAGGCCCACCAGACCTGGACTCGGACTCCAGACCCTGACCGGCCTACTCTGGGGGAAGTAATAACCACACCTACAGGGCCGGGCTAAATGGTTAGGATATAAAATCCAGTCATAGGTCCTGGTTATCTGGTCATCTTTCCTTCCATGCCGTTTCCCGCGTCGACATTGGGCAGATGTCAGTGGATCCACTTTCTGATGGAGCCGATATGGCGGTGCCGACGCAGAGGAGCTTTGTCCGGCAAATGTCAAAACCGAGCGCTTTCATCGGCCGCTCCGGGGCCCTGATGGTTCACGTCAACGCCGACAACAAAGCTTCTTTTCTTCACAAATGCATCGTGACATGCCGAGTCAGTCGGCAGAGCTAAATGGCAAACCTGTTGGAGACTTTTCAATTTCTATAGAGTGCTATTTTCAGCTAGTTCTATTCAAAAGTCGGCTCCCGCTTAGGGACAGGACATGTTCCTCTAAAATAGATCTGACGAAAGGGCTGCAACTGTTTTTCTTCCATTATGGATTAAGATTTGGTCTCTACCACGAGTCAGAAGAGTAAGTATAGAAAAAAACATTCCCTGGTGCCCAATGCGTCGTCATCCACTGTCATTCTGTTCAATCAACGGACAAAACCCCCCAATAGTTTATCACGCACGACAAAGGCAGCACACACAAATATGTTTTGTCATTTTTACTGGAGAAAAATGGGGTGGGGAAGACTTTACCTTCAAGGGTACAAACTGAAATATCTAATAATAATAGGAACTTAGAATTGATTAGTAAATAGCATTGGCATACTATTTTAAGTAAACAAACAGTAACTTCATATATATATATATATAGATTGTCATGGCCGATGTTCATTCAACCCCCGACCAGAGATCAACATCTTTTGCATCAGGCTATAATCAAGCTGATTGTGGGGTCTGACGGCAATAGGAATGGAGGATGGTTTTCATTTTTCAAAGCCTGCGCGCTCTCTCTCTCTCTCTCTCTCTCAGCAATGTCACACCAGAAACAGCAAAACATATGCACTAGATAAACAGCATCATTTAATATGCTCCCCTGTAAATTAAGTCCTCTTCCAGTACTGCTGAGCATCCCCGTGATGAAAGTAAACACTAATCACCAGTTCAACACACTTCTAGAAACGCCATTTTTACTGCAAAACGTCTGCTTGTCGCAATCAACTTCTTTCTGTTGCCGGGAGTCAAACACAAAAAAAAAAAAAGAGGGCAGAACGTTCCCATCGCTTCTCTTTAGCTCTGAGTGATGAATTAACAGTGTGAGCGATATAATCAAAACCAACATGGCCTGATCGTGCACACTACGTTCATCTGGTGTCGTGGCGGTGCTAACAACCGGTGTGATTGGTAAAATTACCTTTCATGGATATCTTACTGAGGTTAGCCCAGTTCGTAGCGGCTTGCAGACATTATAATATCGTAAAAAGTATTGTAAGCTTGCAGGTGCAGAATGAAAAATATGATATATGAGAGACAGCGAGGAGGGCAAACAAGAACACAAGAGAGGAGACGTGGACAAAACTCAGCACACATCCAACATGAAGCGCCGGGCTCAGTAATGGGCCCCTTTTCTCTTTTGTTTGTGAACCATGTGACCTCAGAATAAATACTACATCAGCCTCGGGACCGGCTGGACCCTGAAGAAAGCCACTTATCTGCCAATAAACGAGCAGATACGATTATGTCCTCTGCAATTTGATTTGTGCGGAAGGAGAGGTGAATGGCACTTCCGACGGCTCTAATTAGGTTTCAGGGGACAACCGCCACAACCGCAGTGGGAATGTACTTGCCTCGCTATATTAACAATTCCGTTTCAATATGAATTATACATACCGTATAAATGTTCAATCGGATTAAGTGCCAAGATTAACCAAATTAAATTAAGCGAAGAAAAGGGCTTCCATCCCTTTTGTCTCGACTCAAAACCCGACGACCAAATGCCGCCTGCATTGGAGATGAACATGGGATTGACAAAAAAAATCGAATATTTCTGTAATTATATTTGAGAGTGGCCAAGCCTGGTTTGTCAGGTAATCAGTCTTTTTAGTCTCACCTATGAACTTTCCACTCATTATACTGTATGTTCCGAAAGTGAACAGGTCGGTCCAACACCCCATGGTCCTGATAAAAACAACTATGGTGTGAGATTAGTGGAGGACACACCGGAACCCATTTTAAGGGGGCTATAACAAGAGGAAAGCCAAGAACAGATGAGACACTCTGTAAGGGGCATGACACAGTGGAGTCTCTGCCTTCATAATTTCCCACCTATTATTGTCCAAACTTCAAAATCTTGTACCTTGTTAAAATGACCCAGCTGAGCACTGAGGTGAGTTTTACACGTCTCACTTGAACATTAATGGTATCGTGGAGATTCTCAACAGTACTATAGCTGAATAAATCCAAGGAGCAACGCTGGCGCTTTAAACTGGCATTAAATGACACATTCATGATCGTAGGCCACATCCATTTTATAGCTATTCATTCTGATCAGCCATAATGCGCACATTTAAAAAAATAAAAATAAAAAATTGCTTTTGTGCAAGCGGGCGGATTAACCTACATTATTTGTCCTTGAGGGAACCCCTCTCTCTTTGATGGGCACCGAGAAGCATAGTACAATTATTTTAAATTACGCGAAACAATTAAACTTTCAAATTTGCCTGGATAAGATCTCATTCTTTGTCTTTATAAATGCATGGGCTCATTTAGACAAAAAGGAATGTTGCTCACCCCCCTCCCCCCAAAAAAAACCCAACTAATTGCTTTGACCAGACTTGGACCTGCCATGTTGTTATAATAGGATTTCAGAAGAGCCTTTTTAGGGATTAGAGGGCTGGTTGGTATAATTCAGTGCGTTCAGCTATTCCTAAAGTCCATTTAATTTAGGAAGGTCAGATTCACTTTGGGGGGGGGGGGGCCTGGGTCCCTGGGAATAAATGGTTTTGTACCGTCTACGCATTAGGGAATTTAACACGTCTCATCTGGTTAATGATGAAGGTAGTGGAACAAAATGGGCTTTGGAAATCCTCCTTGGATCAACTGGGTCTTTTTCAACTGGGATTGTTCCTGTAGGTGTTACAAGAGGAAACAAAACAAGCCCTGTGTATCTTCCTGACTGATCCACACTATATATCTTGAGTGTGGAGGCTTTATGGAATCGCCACTGGAGAGTGGGGTAGGGGTGGTCACGCTGTAATTTCCAATCAAATCCAAGTTCTTTGTTTTTCGAACTTTGCTCTTGATTGAAGTGAGGGCACACTCGTCAAAACTACACTCCATCCAACTTTAGCCTGAGAGCGGACAACAACCGGGTCAAGGAAATCCAATTAAAACCACCTGGATCCTGAGGAAACGACCAGCACCTATTTCTAAAACTCAGCCACAGGCGAATGGGGGCTACCAGGGCTTCACTCTTTATAGTCATTCATGTTTGAGTTCATTCATCATACGTCTTATAGTCCTATAATTATAGTACAAACTTCCATCTGCAGTTTAAGGCCATTTTGTCCGTAAACATGACGTGACTAAGCATTGACATGACCTGCCAATCAAAACAAAGGGAAACGGCGGGAGGAGATGACCAGTTACCTCCGCCTGAAGGATTTTCAAAGTAATTGAAGCTGAAACACAATCACGGGTGTCAGGATGTCACCGGAGGCAGCTAATTGGGGGCAAACCCTTGTGCACCACGCAGTGATTAAGAGGGAGATGGCATTAGAGGATTGGAAACAGGTTTAATTGAGGGTGTTGAATAACTTGATAACTTCTGAGGTTTCTTTTCATTTGTGCGAAAACTACTATTTCTGGTTAGCCAACACGAATAAGGGGCTAATTCTTCCACTCCGAGGAGGGAGGAAGAGCACTAACATGATGGCGATGTCCATAATTGGCTACAAATCAAAGTGTCTCGTTTGCACCTGCTTTAATAGAATAGGCTGTGATGTCTCACTCTTTGAAGAGAGGCCTGCTTTTTTTGTCCTTCATTTGGAACATTTGGAGTTGTAACTCGATTTGTGACAAATAAGGATGGAAACAAAAGACCTGTTCCAAAGTGGATCGCAAATGAGCTTGCTGCTGAACAACACATCTGACGAAAAATGATTTAATATTGTTTTTGTTTGATCTGTTCAGGAAAAAAGTATTCATTCCTAATGGATTTCATGCTAATTGCTGTTTTCATGTCAGAGCTTCTAAGAGGACAGGATTTTTTTGTTTGTTCAATATAACACATAGTCTGTATGAATTATGAAAAAAAACATCTGTGAGAACCATGCACCGTATGTGTTATTCTATAAAGTGCATGGATTTTGTGATATTTTTTCCTGTATGTATTTCCCAGCAGTAGGTACATAACAATAATTCCTAATGATTCAATTACTTAATAATAGAACATTGCCTGGAACTAGAGAAGCCGGAAAAAATAAACAGATTAATTTAGAAATTTAAAAATAACTAATTTATTTAAGGTGCACTTAGAATCGTTTCGTGAGGGCAGAGATGTGGAACATATGCCCATTTCTTAGTCAGTTTTAGCTGAAATGAAATACAAATACATTTTAGCCTGTTACATGAAACATTTTTTAAGCCTTTTTTTAGATTTGCAAATAGCCTGAATAGTTATATCAATGTCTCAGAAAGCATATCAAATCAAATGAGGTTTCCGGTTGTGAATAGTATTCGATATGCAAGTTCCCCTGAAACTATTCCACATCTTGCTTAGAATATAGTGGGATTTACTACTGTATGACGTGATAGTGTCTTCCTCCCCAGGTGTCAAACCTGGAAAGTAAAACCAATCCACAGGAAAGGGAAATGTCTCATATTTAAACAGAGAGAGCGAGCGAGGATGTGCTGGTTACCATAGCGATTGTTGGCACTGTCACATGGTTACCTAGGAACCAGTCCTGTGATGCTGTGCAATTTATCTTTTTATGTTTGTCAGGTCTCCAGCTGTCGCTTAAGAAGAACAAAGCCATACCTTGCCATTTCACTACTGACAGATACAACCGTCAGTGGACATTTGAAAGGTCACAGTTTGAGATATGTGAAGTGTGCTACGAGGGAGGAAAATAACCAACTGCCTATCTCCCATCATTAGTTAGAGTACCACGATTACAACACCACATGTAGAACACACTGGGTCATATGCGGGTCAAGAGGACCACACACAAAGGCTATGTCAGCCCTGCAACTCCATTTGCTGTGCAGTGTAAATGCTCAGTGGACGTGAAAACCAGACAGTATAAGCAGGTGCTCTGCGCTGTAAGGGCATAGTGAAGATTAGAGTAATGTATGCAAATACAGAATGAATCACCCTTCATAGCCTCAGTTTCACCTTTGATAAAGACAACCAATGCTCCATTTGTCTGAAGTCATGATCAACTTTCTTCTACAATTTGATTACCGGGGTCAGGGAGTCATACACTACAAGCTGCTAGATAACAATAATCCCATTACAACATATCTCAACATCTGATTTATTATAGATACCAAACTAAATCCCAGGCTATTTTTTTCCATTTTATTTTTGGCTTATGACAACAGTGCACGGCAGCGTGCCCCTTGACAACGTAAGCCATTATAGCTGTGCGATTGTAAATGAGTTACAATTACGTACACAACGTCAAACTATATTTTGCATAATGTCTCCAGGCACTGTGATAGGAAAATATTTATTTTACAACAAGTGTAACCAAACGCGACCCAACTACAAATCTTGGAATGATTTTTGGAATTATACACCCGGGTTATTTAAGAAATAAATGTATTGTTTTTTTTTTGTTATTATTAGTTACACAAGCCAGGTACATACTCCTGACCTTTACCACAGTTTTACCCAGCTTAATGGTAACAAAATAACATTGTAATTAAGGAAGGTTTTTCGGTTTGATTTTGGAGGTAAGGGGAAACTGGTGATGGTTGCAACACAAGGCAGTTGTCTCCTTTTCATATTTTTCCAATCCGTAATATTATATTAATTGTATGTCTGTGTAGATATTTTTCAATGACACACATATACATGCATAATAACATTCAGTTGGAACACATTTGCCAACACACCAGTTTTGTTAAAATATTTTTAAACACATTCAATACATCATGGTTTTGTCATAATACTGTTGTAAAATTACAATTAACCCAGAGAATGGGGTGAATTCTGACATCTCACTCCTTTTGTTTGTCACTCATCCTGTCTGTGTTGCAGTTGCAACTGAAAATCTCGGTTTCAAGTTCAGTGTTAGAAAATTGATGTGTAAGAGAGGGTTCACCGGGCGTTGTCAGGCTTTGAGCTCATCTGCTTAATGAGAGGAGTGACTTGATTAAACCCACCACCCGTGTGGCTCCCTATAGACCAGCGTTCTTCTAATCAGAGGTTGGAGCAATCATAGTTTTATGTTCAGTAGTAACACATGCTTAAACTGATGTTACATTTGTTTACTTTGTGATTTTGAACACATGTTACTGTTTCATTGATTCACGCATAAGATATAATCATAATGTTACAATAAGAAAAGTACAGCTTTCCAATACCAACTTGTATGATTTTGTAAAAACAAATCATACTTTTGAATATCATTCGAGTATGAATGACATGGCCAGTCGGTTTATACATTTAAAACAGAAACAGATGTTCCTGTTATTTATGGTCTTAATCTCCATACATTCAGCATTTCATATCCTGTTTCACAGCGACATCTAGTGTTCTGGCTAAAACATTGCATCGTGGCCAGAACACTGTGGATAACACCGAATCTCAGTATTTTGGAGAGGAAAATGTGTATACTACAGAATCAGTGCTCGGAAATAGTTGAAATTTGTATGAAACAATAGTGTTACATTGGCCAGTGATCTGGTTATTTATTATTTTATATGTATATATATATATATATATATACAACGACAAACTACAGAAAACACAAAACCATAGACTTCCAATTAACAAGTATGCACATTTAAAGGATTTTAACTGAAATATAACATATATTTTTTCAACAATAAACGGGTACATATGACTTAACATTTATGCTTGTAAATAAAAGCCATTATGTCGCCTTCACCGATCAAGATTCAAGCATTTATTGTCAAATGTACATTGTACATGGAAATTCTTAGAATGATGTCCACTCTCAACGCCAGAATAGTAATAATAATACCAAATATAAAAAGTTAAAATAACAATAACAAATAAATAAATACTGTTGGAAAAGAAAAATACAAAAACAAACACACAACTAAAATTAAAAAACCACGGTGTTCAGGAGCGGAGCAAGCAAACACGTTCGCCACAGTGTGCACAACCTTACGCTTACATCGTCATCATATCAGGAACCATCTAGCGTGATGATAGACATGCCGTGTAAACGATATACTGTTTTTCAACAAAGCTATCAGTCTACTTAAAGACCGTCAAAAATTGCCATTGCCGACTATATTTCAAGTCGTCATAGCGGGGTATTGGGTAAAGTTTTCAACTAGCAATAATCGCGCCTCGGATAAACCTCATGGGCTACGATACTGCCACTGCGCAAAGATAAGTACGTCACCAGAGCTCCGACCTCCTGTCTCGGCTCCTCACACTTCTCTGCTATGGTTTCTCCGTGAATACGCTTATATCGAAATCGAATTGTTCTACAGCGTTGTGTAAAAATATAACACATACTATCTGCATCCAGGTGCTACGAGAACGTATTCGGTATAGGCTATACATATATAATAGAGACAGAGGGAAGAGAGAAAATGAAAAATGGGAAGATAAAGAGGAAGCCAGATGCGTCTTGAATTTACACCTTATACCCAATAATCCAAAAAGAGTTATTTACAAACTTAACTTCGATCCAACATAATGGTGGTCTTGTGCAGCAAAACGCTGCCGATGACAAAACGTCATGAGCAAACGATAAACACAAGAGCAGATATGCAACTTTTAATGAATTGAAAGTAAAATAGAAAACGTTTGCAGCCGGATATGACGTCACGTAATGTACGTCTTTGTTGACGGTTCCCTGGACTCAAAATAATGAAATGCTTAAAAAACGTTTGTCTATCTAAGTTTAATCAAAAAATATGTGCGATGTTAAACAATGAGTATAGACAGGGGGTGAACTACAGAGAGACAAATACACACACAGACAAACACCATTAGGCACAACATCTGACACAACAGGCAACCGGATTTATAAAAGGGGTTGTTAAGGATTTACATGAAATTCGCTTTAGAAGAGTTTCCCTCAAGCAAAATAACTTAGGTGTGTATGATGTGAATATCCTGGCCTCAGCAACGGCAGGTGCCTTACCCAAATATCATTGATTTTTTACATGCGTATCAGTCTATTTAAAGACCGTCAAAAATTGCCATTGCCGACTATATTTCAAGTCGTCATAGCGGGGTATTGGGTAAAGTTTTCAACTAGCAATAATCGCGCCTCGGATAAACCTCATGGGCTACGATACTGCCACTGCGCAAAGATAACGTTGTCATTGGAGCTCCGACCTCCAGTCTCTTCTCCGCACACTTCTCTGCTATGGTTTCACCGCGAATACGCTTATATTGACAGAGAATTGTTCTACAGCGTTGTGTAAAATATAGCTCATACTATCTGCATCCAGGTGCTATGAAAACGTATTCGGTATAGGCTATACATATATAATAGAGACACAGGGAAGAGAGAAAAAGGGAAATGGGAGGATAAAAATAACCGCCCAGCGGCGTTAACATACAACTTAAACCCAACACACTTCAACGTTATAAACTTAACTTAGATCATGCATAATGGTGGAATAGTGATGTAAAACACTCAATGAATAAAAACATCGAGAATAAACGGTCATACACAAAAGCACACATTCAACTTTGAATGAATGAAAACTGAAATGGAAAAAAGGTTGCCACGGGATGTGACGTCACAACATGTGCGTGTTTGTTTACGGTCCCCTAGACTCAAGACAGACATTTGGGTTTTAACAATTGTATTATTTAAGGTTACATCATAGGTCGGTGTCAGGAATAACATAAATAAAAGAGAATATACTATGTTAGAGGACGGAACAATTACAGATATAATTATCTACGATTTATTATCGTTTTAAAATTGATGTTTAACACAGAAATCAGCCTCATTAGAGACCGTCAAAAATTGCCATTGCCGACTATATTTCAAGTCGTCATAGCGGGGTATTGGGTAAAGTTTTCAACTAGCAATAATCGCGCCTCGGATAAACCTCATGGGCTACGATACTGCCACTGCGCAGAGATAACCTTGTAATGAAAGTGCCGGCCAACTTACTCTTCTCCTAACGCTTGTATGTTCTGGTCTCAACATGAATATTCACCTATTGAGACAGATGTTGTTATATATCGTTGTGTCAGCTTTTAATAGCCCCGAGAACGTATCAATGAATGTATGAATGTACATCTTATGCTATACATATGTAATAGAGGCCAAGGAAAAATGAACAAATATAAATAATAGGATAAAGAAAAACCCAGCAGCATTCTAAACTTAAAACTTTCAATCCAACAAACCGTTAGTCACAAACGTAACTTCGATCAAACACAGTTGTGGAATCGTGCTGCAAAACACTGTCAATGACATAACGATTAAACACAAAGGACACATGCAACTTATGAATAGAAACTAAAATGGAAAAAAGGTTGCAGCCGGAAATGATGTCACACCATGTACGTCTTTGTTTACGGTTCCCTGGACTAAGACAGACGGAATTGTTTCAACACAAGAGTATTATCGGGGAATTAACTACAGAAAGGCTGAACAACAAATACAAGTATTTTTTTAGAATGCCACATTACATCCAATCGCACAACACTGACACAAGCAGATGGATTTAACATAGTAATAATTCAGATATGATTTCGAAGCTCGTTTGACGTATTGTGTTACCGCTCACCATTTGTTATATCGAATGGTTAATTTACGAAATATATTAATGTTATACACAAAAATCAGTCTCCCTAGAGACCGTCAAAAATTGCCATTGCCGACTATATTTCAAGTCGTCATAGCGGGGTATTGGGTAAAGTTTTCAACTAGCAATAATCGCGCCTCGGATAAACCTCATGGGCTACGATACTGCCACTGCGCAAAGATAACCTTATAATGAAAGTGCCGGCCAACTTACTCTTCTCCTAACGCTTGTATGTTCTGGTCTCAACATGAATATTCACCTATTGAGACAGATGTTGTTATATATCGTTGTGTCAGCTTTTAGTAGCCCCGAGAACGTATCAATGAATGTATGAATGTACATCTTATGCTATACATATGTAATAGAGGCCAAGGAAAAAGGAACAAATATAAATAATAGGATAAAGAAAAACCCAGCAGCATTCTAAACTTAAAACTTTCAATCCAACAAACCGTTAGTCACAAACGTAACTTCGATCAAACACAGTTGTGGAATCGTGCTGCAAAACACTGTCAATGACATAACGATTAAACACAAAGCAAACACATGCAACTTATGAATAGAAACTAAAATGGAAAAAAGGTTGCAGCCGGAAATGATGTCACACCATGTACGTCTTTGTTTACGGTTCCCTGGACTAAGACAGACGGAATTGTTTCAACACAAGAGTATTATCGGGGAATTAACTACAGAAAGGCTGAACAACAAATACAAGTATTTTTTTAGAATGCCACATTACATCCAATCGGACAACATTGACACAAGCAGATGGACTTAACATAGTAATAATTCAGATATGATTTCGAAGCTCGTTTGACGTATTGTGTTACCACTCCCCATTTGTTGTATCGTATGGTTAATTTACGAAATATATTAATGTTATACACAAAAATCAGTCTCCCTAGAGACCGTCAAAAATTGCCATTGCCGACTATATTTCAAGTCGTCATAGCGGGGTATTGGGTAAAGTTTTCAACTAGCAATAATCGCGCCTCGGATAAACCTCATGGGCTACGATACTGCCACTGCGCAAAGATAACCTTAAAATGAAAGGGCCGGCCAACTTACTCTTCTCCTAACGCTTGTATGTTCTGGTCTCAACATGAATATTCATCTATTGAGACAGATGTTGTTATATATCGGTGTGTCAGCTTTTAATAGCCCTGAGAACGTATCAATGAATGTACATCTTATGCTATACATATGTAATAGAGGCCAAGGAAAAAGGAAAAAATATAAATAATAGGATAAAGAAAAACCCAGCAGCATCCTAAACTTAAAACTTTCAATCCAACAAACCGTTAGTCACAAACGTAACTTTGATCAAACCCAGTTGTGGAATCGTGCTGCAAAACACTGTCAATGACATAACGATTAAACACAAAAGACACATGCAACTTATGAATGGAAACTAAAATGGAAAAAAGGTTGCAGCCGGAAATGATGTCACACCATGCACGTCTTTGTTTACGGTTCCCTGGACTAAGACAGACGGAATTGTTTCAACACAAGAGTATTATCGGGGAATTAACTACAGAAAGGCTGAACAACAAATACAAGCATTTTTTAAGAATGCCACATTACATTCAATCGGACAACATTGACACAAGCAGCTGGATTTAACATAGTAATTATTCAGATATGATTTCGAAGCTCGTTTGACGTATTGTGTTACCGCTCACCATTTGTTATATCGTATGGTTAATTTACGAAATATATTAATGTTATACACAAAAATCAGACTCCCTAGAGACCGTCAAAAATTGCCATTGCCGACTATATTTCAAGTCGTCATAGCGGGGTATTGGGTAAAGTTTTCAACTAGCAATAATCGCGCCTCGGATAAACCTCATGGGCTACGATACTGCCACTGCGCAAAGATAACCTTAAAATGAAAGGGCCGGCCAACTTACTCTTCTCCTAACGCTTGTATGTTCTGGTCTCAACATGAATATTCA
>JAFBJU010000945.1:777110-809792 GCA_016785305.1 Colistium nudipinnis | reverse complement strand
TATATATATATATATATATATACAACGACAAACTACAGAAAACACAAAACCATAGACTTCCAATTAACAAGTATGCACATTTAAAGGATTTTAACTGAAATATAACATATATTTTTTCAACAATAAACGGGTACATATGACTTAACATTTATGCTTGTAAATAAAAGCCATTATGTCGCCTTCACCGATCAAGATTCAAGCATTTATTGTCAAATGTACATTGTACATGGAAATTCTTAGAATGATGTCCACTCTCAACGCCAGAATAGTAATAATAATACCAAATATAAAAAGTTAAAATAACAATAACAAATAAATAAATACTGTTGGAAAAGAAAAATACAAAAACAAACACACAACTAAAATTAAAAAACCACGGTGTTCAGGAGCGGAGCAAGCAAACACGTTCGCCACAGTGTGCACAACCTT
The DNA here is from genome assembly GCA_016785305.1 of Colistium nudipinnis. Taxonomy (NCBI): domain Eukaryota; kingdom Metazoa; phylum Chordata; class Actinopteri; order Pleuronectiformes; family Rhombosoleidae; genus Colistium; species Colistium nudipinnis. The sequence continues at coordinate 809,363 of JAFBJU010000945.1, read as the reverse complement.
ACGCTTACATCGTCATCATATCAGGAACCATCTAGCGTGATGATAGACATGCCGTGTAAACGATATACTGTTTTTCAACAAAGCTATCAGTCTACTTAAAGACCGTCAAAAATTGCCATTGCCGACTATATTTCAAGTCGTCATAGCGGGGTATTGGGTAAAGTTTTCAACTAGCAATAATCGCGCCTCGGATTGACCTCATGGGCTACGATACTGCCACTGCGCAAAGATAACCTTATAATGAAAGGGCCGGCCAACTTACTCTTCTCCTAACGCTTGTATGTTCTGGTCTCAACATGAATATTCACCTATTGAGACAGATGTTGTTATATATCGTTGTGTCAGCTTTTAATAGCCCCGAGAACGTATCAATGAATGTATGAATGTACATCTTATGCTATACATATGTAATAGAGGCCAAGGAAAAAGGAACACATATAAATAATAGGATAAAGAAAAACCCAGCAGCATTCTAAACTTAAAACTTTCAATCCAACAAACCGTTAGTCACAAACGTAACTTCGATCAAACACAGTTGTGGAATCGTGCTGCAAAACACTGTCAATGACATAACGATTAAACACAAAGCAAACACATGCAACTTATGAATAGAAACTAAAATGGAAAAAAGGTTGCAGCCGGAAATGATGTCACACCATGTACGTCTTTGTTTACGGTTCCCTGGACTAAGACAGACGGAATTGTTTCAACACAAGAGTATTATCGGGGAATTAACTACAGAAAGGCTGAACAACAAATACAAGTCTTTTTTTAGAATGCCACATTACATCCAATCGCACAACACTGACACAAGCAGATGGATTTAACATAGTAATAATTCAGATATGATTTCGAAGCTCGTTTGACGTATTGTGTTACCGCTCACCATTTGTTAAATCGAATGGTTAATTTACGAAATATATTAATGTTATACACAAAAATCAGTCTCCCTAGAGACCGTCAAAAATTGCCATTGCCGACTATATTTCAAGTCGTCATAGCGGGGTATTGGGTAAAGTTTTCAACTAGCAATAATCGCGCCTCGGATTGACCTCATGGGCTACGATACTGCCACTGCGCAAAGATAACCACATAATCAAAGCGCCGACATAGACTCTCTGCCCTTAACGCTTCTATGTTCTGGTCTCTAAATGAATATTCATCTATTGAGACACATTTATTACATATCGTTGGGTAAAAATATGTGTCATGATATCAGCTTTCGGCTATACATATTTAATAGAGACCAAGGAAAGAGAGAAAACTAAAAATAATAGGAGAAAGAAAAACCCATCAGCATCCTGAACTTACAACTTTAAATCCAACAAAAAGTTCAATTCAAAAACGTAACTTTGATCAAACACAGTGGTGGAATTGTGCTGCTAAACACTGTTTATGGCAAAACGATTAAACACAAAAGACACATGCAACTTATGAATTGAAACTAAAATAGAAAAAAGGTTGCAAACGGATATGGCGTCACACCATGTACGTCATTGTTTACGGTTGCCTGGATTTAGACAGACGGAATTGTTTTAACCATTTTATTATATAAAGTTGTGTCAACATTTGGTTTCGTAAGTATACACATCAGAAGCGATAGCACTTAATATCATTATCGTTAAATAACACTAACATAATTTACTACAATATACACAACGGACGAACATTGGAAGTTTCCTTTGATAATAACTCTTGCTGTTTTGAGGTATTATTTTATACAGTAATATCAGTCTATTTAAAGACCGTCAAAAATTGCCATTGCCGACTATATTTCAAGTCGTCATAGCGGGGTATTGGGTAAAGTTTTCAACTAGCAATAATCGCGCCTCGGATAAACCTCATGGGCTACGATACTGCCACTGCGCAAAGATAACCACTACTTGAATGCGCCGACTATATGTCTCTGCTCCGTACACTTCTCTCTTATGGTTTCGCCAGGAATAGGCTTTTTGGGAAGTAGATTCATTTTACATCATGATATCTGCATCCATATGTGATATTACAACGCATGGTCGTTTAGGCAATATATATATACATAAAAGAGACAAAGGGTATAAAGAAACGGGAGGATAAAAAAAACTCCCAGCAGCCACCGGGACTTACAACTTAAACACAACAATCTACAAAGTTACAAATGTAGGTTTGATCAAACGTATTTGTAGAATTGTTCAGTAGAACCATACCAATGACAAAACGTCACGAATAAACGACCAAACACAAAAGCACACATTCAATTTTGAATGAATGAAAACTGAAATTATGAAAGGTTGTAGACGGACATGACGTCACATCGTGTGCGTCTTCGTGTACGGTTCCTCAGACTCGGAGAGACCGATGAGTTTTAACCATTTTATTATTTAACTGTTTTTATCATTGTTAAAAAATAAAAATAAACGAGTAAAACACGTGGAGTATGAACAACAGAAAGATGAAAGAAAAGCATGCAAAAATCAGTTCGAGAATTCGGCCCCATATTGGCCATTACAAAGGAATGAATACCGACCAGAAGACATAGATGGCAGCTGATTTTACAGTTATAACGTTCAGTGTTATGTAACATTGACCTTAACATACTTCTTCACGAGTCAATGCAACTAAACAATTAGCGTAAAAATACCTCACAGAAATCACAATCAGCATTTTCAGTGGAATACTGTGGTCGCACGGTCATTTTAAACACCTTGATCAGTTTCCTTAGAAACCGTCAAAAATTGCCATTGCCGACTATATTTCAAGTCGTCATAGCGGGGTATTGGGTAAAGTTTTCAACTAGCAATAATCGCGCCTCGGATGAACCTCATGGGCTACGATACTGCCACTGCGCAAAGCTGGAAATTTCCAGCTACAGTCAGGTTAGTGATGCGGCATCATACTGTGATCGGTACCGGTGCTTCGTCTTCACTACAACACCACCACGTACTCCTCCACATACTATCACATCAGACCACTTCAACAAAATGACGACTCCAGTCGTTCTTGTTCGCATATTTTAAAATGCCAACATTTAAGACAGCACTGGCACGCAATGCATCATGGGATTGAAGCTCCAATGCACACGCCCACCACACGACTCCCCCGTTTATATCAATGAATAAAACTATTGACATGTGGGAAAATGCAACAAACATAAACCCGCAACACACTACATGCTATTTTGCGAAACTGCAAACAATGGGAGACTGTTGTTGTCTCAAATTGCCGTTTGACAGCGATAATAAACAAACATTGATGGTTAAACACGAAGTGTATCGGTGTTTGTAACCCAAGACAGGGATTGTTATGAGTTTGTACAGAAATGTGTGGCTATTTCATACATTTTCTTCGACAAACAACCTTTTTAACAACCTGGAAAAAGTCGCTCGGAATCCTCGTGGCAGCCCGTACAATGCTATGCTAGGGAGGGGCCAGCAGATGCCGGCAGAGGCGACGATTAATCTGCCTCTCTTTCCCTGTGAAGGGGACACTAAATACACCATAAACATTATCTTTAAACCTACTTACAAATGGCACACATGCACATGACAAATTATATTGTCAACTTCCTCGGTCTCAGAAGCATCATCGCACGTGTTAGCTAACATTAGCTAACGCTGTAACGGTAAACTGGTTCAGCAGAACGCTAGCGCCACTCAAATGAGACGATAAATCACGTTTAACTCGATTATAAAACATAATGACACATCATCACGATTCGTGCAGTCGAGTCCGGAACCAACTTCCAATGTCTCCTCCCATGGACGTAAACAACTTTGTGATTTAATTTTTCTCACCTGCTCCTTGAAGAAGTCTGTTGAATGTACACCTTTTGGAAAGAGACCTTGTATTTTGCCTTGTAAAGGCCGACAAAAGAGAGCCTGGTCGCAACGGTGTCATCAGGGGGGCGGATAGCACACCTGTTCGGCACCTGATGAGGCTGGTACAGGTGAATCAGTGTTGACCGTCACTTTCATCACAGTCACTTTTTTGGTAGCGCCTTGCTGTGGTTGGGGTAGGTAAGGGTGGATCATAAATCGGGCAAAACGGGTGAAATGTCCATCTTATCTTTGCTTTATTCCCTCAAAGGTTTAAGTCCCTTTTTTATTCTACACACCAACAAAGGGTCAGGTCGTCTTATTCCATTATAAGGGGCCTACTACTGTAACACTGCAACCAACGATTAGCTTCATAATCACAAAACATCTTTAAATGTTGATTGTTTTGTTTACGAGATGTCAAAATAGCAGAGAAATGCCCCCACTGAAATATATATGGCTTATGTTGTCTGGCAGCCAAAACCCTGAAGATGTTGAATGCATTATCATTTAAAACAGGGAAACTAGCAAATATTTACATGTAAGAAGTCGGAAGCAGTGAATCACTGCTTAGGAAAATAATGAAACTAATATGAACTATAACACAAAGGTTTTTCTTCATGTTAACAGGGAAAGTACTACACTTTTACATTCCATATATATTACATGTGTTATGTACTCTGCGTAATAGGTTGTCTTTTGTGATATTTACTTCGCAAAATGTTTGCATGAATTACGGGCAATGGGCATGAGACAGCTATCGGTTGTCAACTATGAAAGCACGAGACTGAATGTATAATATTGGCCAAAAAGCTTTGAAGGTTTTTGCCAGTGCTTAGGCCATCACCTGTCAAAATGAGTCAAATTTCTAGTTGTAATGGGTGGCTTAAGCTGATGGGATGAAGAAGGATGCAGTAAAGCAGTAATAGTAAATGGGTTATGAATGTGCATTAATTTAAAAAATAATGAGACGGATATATTACATGTTCAGAGACAGCTACCAAGAGAGAGGATGCCTAAATGTGTATTTTGATCTGGTCTTAAGCCCTCAGTAATGGCGTACGCTTTGCACAGAAACGGTAATTTCCCTGTGAGCACATTAGAAGCCCTTTCACTTGTTGTGAGGCATCACTGGGATAATGCAGGTGCTTTTGGGTGCTCAGCAGATAAGCATTGGCGAGGCCAGGTCTTAAGGCTGCCTGGGCTGACACATTAGACAGGGATTTGCTCCTGCCAGAATGTCAAGCCAATGAGGCTCATAGAGGTAGGCTCGGATCACTGTCATGGACAGGTAAGTACGCAGATAAGGGGATTACACCATGTTTGCGCCAAGTAATCTCACATGAATCCTGCCAGCCTCTGTTTCATCCTCACCTGAAAAGCCCAAATTTCGCTTTTCTCAAACCAAGACACACATTACATGGATAGAGTTCAATTCGCAAGATGATCCTTTTAACTAGGCTTCAAAAGCCTTTGAGGACACATGGGCCTATGGTCATTTGAATACTGGGACAGTAATAGTCTCCTCTAATTCTCTGAAGCGACCGATTAATTTTTTGTCTTAGCATTTCCCCTTTATCAGCAGCTTTGCCCAGTCGAGCGACGTGTGCGGTTTTGTAATCACCTGGGCAATGCCATAAATGTGGTCTGTTTGGTTTGCTGGTGCTTCACTTCCCGACTGAGAGCTGACCTGTGGAGCAGAGAGGGTTTCTATGAGAATAGCAGAAGTCCCTTTGGGCTGTGGCTCTTCCCCGCTTTGTCGGCAGAGGGATGAAAATAGAGTGTAACAGATGGCATAACAGTGTCCGCCATTCAGCACAGGCTGCTGGGCAGCCCACATATTACCGTGCTTTCCAAAAAGGCGCTTGATGAGGATCCTGCAGTCTTCACCATGCTGAGAGCTCATCTCCCCCTGAACCATCAATCATCGGGCCCAAAAGAAGGACAGATCAAAAAATATTAAAAAAAACCCTCAGGTCACGATCTAAGCTAATGTCAACTGTGTGGAGCGGCTCCCAGTACGGAAGACTGTTTTGTGTTGGGGAAATGTAAGCTTTGCCAGCTAAGTCTGTAGACTGTGGATGTGCCAACCGGGCTGATCCAGCTTAGACCACACAGTGCAGCTTTTTTCCCTATAATCACAGTTTTACAGACCTTGTCAAGGACACAGAACCTCTTTGAGTTACTGATCAGCGAATCGGTGGGGAATAGATATGTTGCAGATTTTGTGTTAACGTGTTTCTGTGTGTGTGTGTGTGTGTGTGTGTGTGTGTGTATTTGTTTCCCGAGCAGGATGTGCACAGGCCCTTTTGTAATCTGGGCGACATCACGTCAGTCTGGTTAAGAGCATTTATAGATGCTGAGAGCCCCTCTGCTCCCTCTTTGAGTGGGGCCACCTGGAAAATACAGAATGAGAGCTGGGCCGACTGTGATTAGATTGTGTTATGAGCAGCGAAAGGAACACAGTGACATCTTTCTTGGGCAAAGTGACAGCATGACCAGAGCAAGAGAAAATCTGATAACAGAAGACAAATTTCGCTTGTGGCAGCTTCTAGTTTCCTCCCTACACTTCAAAGTCAGAGTCACCTTGTTTTATATCAGCATCTCCACTCCTCAGTGACACACACTGTGAATTTCTGTGAATATATACAGTATATATATACTGTATATATACAGTATATATATATATATATATATATATATACTGTATATATACACACACACCTCTTAGAATATCAGTCTTCAGATTTACATATTTTTCTTCTATTCTGACACAAGCATGTAGACGCACACACACACACACACACACACACACACACACACACACACGCTTGCAAGACTGTTCACACCAACCCACACACTGCTGCCACCCTGCCATTCCCAGCTTGTGGTTATTCCCGGACTGAGTCAGAATTGGACCGTACGCCTGTCTGTCCGTTTCCATGCTAAACCTGATGTCTCCCCCACACGTCTGTGGATCTTAGCTCTGCATCCAGCAGCCATGGCACAGTTGTCCTTCCCTCTCCTCCATCCGCAATCAGTTACAAGTCAAGTAATGACAGCTACAGGCACGTCAGGTAAGCCAGGGAGCCAGTTCCTTATTCCCTGCAGAATCTCCACGTTGAGACTTTTTCTTCACACTTTAATCGTTCACCACCGTGACAGTTTCCTGTGTCTGCCAACGGCACCACCTTTGCTGCAACAGCGTGTGGCAACTTTCATCTGGTGATGGAAGAAATAAAAAAGTTGATAGATACTGACAGCGGGATTGCACGGTAAGGGAGCACAGCAACGAGTGTGAAAATGTGTAGAATCTTTTTACCGATTATTTTCTGAACCTGGGAGTGAATGCAGGTAGCATGAAACGAATGTGGTTTTTCACATTCCCAGTCTCGACATCTGCACTAAATATGAATGCAGAAATGGTATAATGTATTTATCTATGAAAGCCAAGATTCAATGGGGTAAATTATTTACCAAATGGCCTATGATTAATACAACCCCTTGGCAACACTTAACTGTATAGCTGCCTGTTTAGCATCGAATCGTTCACAAACATTGTACATTAATTGGAACATCTTTATAGCCATATACAGCCATATTATAATGTCTTAAAAATAATAAACGACATTCTTGTGTACTTATATTCAGGGCCAAATAGTGTCAAGTGTTAGCCTCCTATTAGTTAGTGAAACACTACGCTCCTCCACCTACAGAGGGCAGTGTAACCCCATTACATTAGACTGAACTATGAACCTTGAGTCAGCTATGAACACTATATCATTATGGACAACTGAAATGCTGCACCGTAAATGCAGTTTTATTATTTGTTGATAGTCAAACATTTTAAAGCTTGCACCACCTGAGGGACACTACATGATAAATGGCTCCGTTTGACTCCCACATGATAACAGATCATCACTATTCCAGCCACATAAAGACGAGCTGCGGGAAGGTATGGGCGCATTGATCAAATGTCATCGCAGCCGGGGCTATCTAGTGGGACGAAGTGAACTTCTATTCCACTTAAGTAAATTTAGAGAGCTTGACTTGGCCTATCCCCGGCTACCAACATCCCTGGGGCCAGCATGTTCCAAGAGCCAGCAGCTCCATTATTCTTTAGACAAACAGGTTTGGACATATTGAACTCAGACCCAAAACAACCTGGCTCTACCCGGTCACTTTCTAGTCCCCCAGCTCTATTTGTGATGGGGGAGTGTTTGTCTCTCTCGCTTTGTCTCTGGGTATCTGTTTTCTTGACACTTGTCTGGCTTGGCCTACTTTTTCCTTGATCTCATCAGTCAAAGTGAGGACCTGTGAAGGCCATCTCCCTATCTTGCACTGCGAATCTCTGCCAGTTCTGGGCCTGTGTCAGCAGTTAGGGTTCTGACTCACACCCACACAGTCTCCAGTTTCCGGTCTGGGGCCCGCTGGGCAAAGGCAGCACATCTCCCCACACAGACAGCCTCATTTGCATGCCCATAAATCACAATCAAAACTGACATTCAGCCACACAACAAGACATGACATGAAGTCATAAACGCAAGCTGCCAAATTGAAGTGTTATCTGATGCGAGGCTCGGAGGCAAGAATAAACTTTTTAAATTACCTCTTGAATGATAGAGCCAATCAAGCTTGAGTTGTACTTACACACATATGGCTCCTATCAGTAATCAAAGTAAATGGAACCCCCTCCCCCCTCTCTGCATGAATCTGTCAAGAAACTGTGGACTTCATACAAAAAGCATCATTGATTTGAAGGTTCTTACATGCTCATTAGAAGTTAACTAGATTTAAGAGCAGCAAAGTTTTACTTTTTGTGATGAATGGTTCCAGCAGCCAAGGTACAGCGAGCACACCAATAATTTGTGTTATAATGACTACTAATAGAGCTCCTGTAAGAACACAGTCAAATGGGCAATGCGCAGTATAAATAAGTAAGGGGTGGTTGCTTTTGAAAATATTCTAAACCAAGCAATGTCCTCAATTTCCCTTTCTACAATAATCTGTGTTAATTTGCATGAAATACCAATGGATTATTTATGTTGTATTTAGTTGTTTAATTGGCAGGCAAAGTGCAATTACATTCAGTCACTTAAAATATAACAAATGTGTTGCACATAGAGCTTACAGTGACAGCTAATTTACAGTTATTGTTCCTTGTTGGGCTCTAAGATGAATTACACAATTTACAAAATGCAACCTGAATGTTAAAGGCATTCAAATAGACTGTGCAATGGACACTGTACTGAATCATCATAACGACACAAACACTAAAACAATATTAAAATGAATCAATAATCATAGTTATAATGCTATTGCTTGGCAACCAGACTCAGGTCACCCAAGACCAAATTGAAAGTGATGCAGTTCTAAGGTTTGGGTGGTTTTATTTTTTTAGTTTCAGGGTAAACAGCCAGAAGCCACAGCTAATTCTGAAATAGTTCAAGTTTGTGGTGAAGCTCAAAGGATCAAGAAATGACATTAAAAAAAAATCAACTGCAATGTGTCTGGATAACTGACATACCACCCTGTCAACAGATTCCACTGGGGACTACTATAAATCCTTTCAAAGGCATATGGTAAGAGCTGTCCATAGTGATGGCTCTTCATTACCCTGAGTAAACACCAGGCTCCTTCTGGATAGACACATGCTCTGGGCTGCTTTCAAATGCTATTCTTTCAATTGTTGTCAGCCCCTGCCAACAAATGTCGGTAACTTATTGGGATGTCATGTCTTATGTGCTCATCGTGTGGACAAATTAGGATATATAATGAAGGGTAATACATTATCCTATTAACTTATTTGAAGCAAAAAACAAAAATATGTGATTTCTTTTGCTGTCTGACATTTTATAGTGGTGGAAAACATGTAGATTAATGACCTGAGTAGTTCTACAGCCCTGTGCCTCTGTGGGTCTTTTTCACAGAGGACATTTTGACATGTCATAGCTTGAAAAACCACTGGTGTAAATAATTAAAGTTATGATGGCTGGATTCTATTTTGCTTCTATAGTTTTCTGGTCTTGATATTATGGACGTTGGCTCACTGCCACACAGTTTTGACTTGGAGGGACACATATACTGTGTATATATCTATATATCTATATATAGATATATAGATATATACAGGGATTCGTGACTTTTTTGTTTATTTTGATGGCAAATAAAAACGAAATTATAAAAATTCAGAGTTACCTGCTAGTTTTGGGATATGGGGTGAATAGGGGTTCTCATAGAGATGTGTACTCTCTCTATTTCAAGATGTGTTTTTCCCGTTAAACAAAAGAAAAAGCTAGTTTATCTTTACGGTGAGGCAGTGGAGTGGCAGGATTGTGTGACGCTGTGTGTAGTGAAAGTGTGAATACGTTGAGAGAGGAGTGTGAATACTTTTGTTCTCGGCTCAGGAGACGCCGCCTGTCTACCTGAAGGAACCGCACCACCTCGTTCACAAAAAACACGGAAGCAACGTGTCCCCTCACCTCCACCGGCTCCTCGCGCCGCCTGTCGCGTGCACGCGGCGGCGGTGGGAGGGGAGTAATCCCCGGCTCTTCCCTCCTCCCGCCCTCCTCCCCGTCCTTCCCCTCGGCACAACCTCCTCCCGGTTTCTGTAACGCGGTGACACTCCGCGCGAACGTGTGGCGGATGAACGGATCCCACAGGTGTGTCCCTGCCGGCTGATCTTCCTGCGCACACACACACACACGCACACACACACACACGCAGACACACGCACACACACACCTGGGGGTGACCATGTGACTCGGTACCTGGGCGTGGAGACAGTCCCTGTTATCCTGACCGGAGGACAGTCTTTTGTTGCGGAGTTGTCCGTGTCGCGTCTCGCCAGGATTTGAACCCAGTGCTCTGTTATTTTCCCACGGAATAGTGCCTTTTTTGAACCTCCGAGAAGCCCTCGCAGGACACGACGTGCGGGCGAGAGTAAGATGTGAACTTGCTGTCGGACTTATCTCCGTTTTTTTCCTCCCGAATTCCACCGGGAGCTGCTCTTCTTGGTATCCAGGCTGTGCAACTCCTCTCTTCGCGCGTTTCCCTCCATGGTGAGTTGTGTGAAGGAGGTTCCCGCCTGTCAAAGTGTGGTTCCGACTGTTTTAATCCAATGTTTGAATGCACTACCGATTCAAAAAAAAAAACAAAAAAAAACCCTGGCAAATTGGAGCGTTAAGTTTTGGGGGTTGCTCCCTTGTACATGCAGTCTGTAACACCCTGTGGCATGGGAGTGGGGAGAGGACCCAGGAAACCTCAGAAGAGAACACCCCTGCTTTGACAAAATGCTGTTACGTGATATTTTAGTGATTTTACCACACATGTGCCGCTAACACGGGATGCTTTCCTGTACAGCCGATTAAACGTTTGATCAAACTTTATTTAATGTGGTAAACAATAATTCTGTTTGGGGGGGGGAGCAACAACTCTCATTATTAGACCGCTAGTGATTGCCATGTTCGGAGTTGCATTCACGCCTGCCTGGATGCAAACTTGCTTCAACTCAGCCGATGTGGACACGCGCGCGCGCGCACACACACACACACACACACACACACACCCACACTCACACACACCCACACTCACACACCGACCCAGTCACCGACCCAGTCTCCTCGCACTGAGGCTCCCTCCTTTCCCTCCCAGGCAATCTCGGAGACAAACGTCCATGTGAACTGTGCTCCTCACCTCTGGACACATATACACCGTATATCAACAGATAAGGGGACAGAAGTAGTTGGGAGGATTGCTTCCTGTTTATTTCCCCTTTCCCCTCTCTCCCCCTTCCTCTTCTGTCTTGTCTCTCTTCTGGAGAACAGAGACAGAAGCACTATTCATGTCCCTGCTGACTCTCCTGATCCAGCTCTGTCTGTCTGGATCTCTCGGTCCCTGGTGCCGCCCCCCAACACGCCACTGTGTTGCCTTGTGTTGTCTTTCTGAATCGTCCTTTTATACACAGCCTCTGCCATCTTCCGTCTCCATCCCCCCCACCCACCTCGTGCACAGATCTACTGTACTTAGGATGCTCCATCTCCCAGGGATTATTCTCACTGAATAACATTATACGAAGAGTCGCAGAGTGAGAATGGATTAGTGCGAACAGGGGGGCGTGTGGAGGCAGGAAGTGCGACTGCTGGTGGTGGTTGTGGTGGCTGGAGGGGGGTTAGAGCCGGGGGTCAGCCTCCAGTCTCCTCACTGAGCAGGGATGGTTTTTCTAGGAGATGCCATCTGCTCACATGGACACACACTCGAGCGCGCGCACGCACACACCAGCAGTTCGACAGCCAAGCTGCTTCCCCATCCTTTTTTGCCTCTTTCTTCTCACCGCCCCTCTCCCTGCTCTCTTTGCCCCACAATGCTTCATTCAGGGTTTATCTCTTCCACTCTGAATAAATAGAGACACCTTATCTGCGTGCAGAGGAGTGGTGATAAATGTTTTCCCCTGTTCCCCGCAGGGGTGAAAAAGACAAGAGCACCACGCTTCTTCATCGTAGATGCTCTTTTTCAGGACAAGCGAATAAGAGACATTTCTCATTCAGGTCATGTGAGTGTTGCAGAACTCAGGAAAACACCCCCCCCCCCCCCATCCTCAGAGGGAAAAAAAATGAATGCAAGCTCATACCCTGTAATCACCCTGTAGTACAGAACAACATTGGGAATAACAAACAAACTAGGAGTACCCTTTTTTGCTTTTTCTGGTAAGAGGCCACAGACTCTGAAACTGTGGTGAGTATTTTTGGATCCGGTGAAATAGCCTCTGACCATTTGAGCAACAGCATATTATTGGCCAGTGAGCACTCATCTGTTAAGCTCCTACATGTTTTGGGGAAGCCAGAGTTCATCCTGTCCTTTTTAGTGCCGCATAGTTTGCCAGAATAGTTTCAACCAATGCCGTGCCATGGAAGAATGCACCGCATCTCGGAGAGCGCTGCCATATTTTTGAGGTCAAATGAATTTGAACCCAGTCGTAGTCCCCTTTGTTTCCTTTGCATTGGATTACCGACTTCTGTCATTTTCATTTTGAGAATAAAACCCTAATCCTCATAAGCAACTAGCAATCCCATGCCTCCTGTCTGCATCCTACAAACAGCGAAGCAGCGCCAAACAAACAGATGAACAGTGTGTACGCCACTGGTTCATTCAAACAAAAAGAAGTTAGTTTTCTTTTTTCCCCACCCTTCAAGAAAAGCAGGGTGCAATCTAAATCCTTATTGTGTTGCTGTGTCTTTCTGACCTACTTTCTCTTTAACAAGTCCACTGTCAGACATTCCTTGACAAACAGTTTTGCTCTTCAGAGTGGACTTTGTGAACTCTTTGGTCATGGCGCACATGAGAAAGGGCCATATGCAATATCTTGTTCCTTTCGCTTATCAGAGGTGCACATGCGCTTCAGGGAAATGGTGGCTGATGCGTGAAGGGTGTGTTAGCTTGGCATTAGACAGCCGAAGAATGTGGGGAATAGAGATTTCCTTCAGATTTGGGATAGGCTTGTCTTTTCGTGTCTGCGGATTATCCGATGATGAAGGGACGTCATGCCGAGGTGGATTTTCGGATCTTATCTATGCCCAACATTTTTTCTACAGCTGCCCCCTGTGCCCTTGGCCTTGTCCTAAACGGTCCCCTCAACCGCTTTTATTTCTTCACCCCGTGCTCTTGTTGCGACTGGGTGTTGTTCGTGCTCCACACGCCAAACACTCGTCACCACCGCCACTCCACTTCTACCATGTCCTTTGTGTTTCCAGATCTGAGATAACAAAGCTGATGTATGACAGACCCACGAGGTGTTATCATGCTAATTCTAATTCTTGCTTCCCCAGCAGTGGGATGCGAAATGGGCTCTGTGGTTGGAGATAGCAGCTCGGCCCTGCTCAACAAACCAAAGTTTAATTTAGGCCTCGAAACCAGGCACTTGAGCCTCAGACATTATGGTCAAGTTCAGCTCTGCAGGGTGTACTTTTGTTTTTCACCTCCAAGGCAACCCTGACACATTCTCAGCCCACAGGGTCTTTCCGCCCACGTCCCCGACTGACCACACTCGGCCCGTTGTGGCCTACTTTCTCTTCCACGCTGCTGCCCACACGGCTTTTCATGTGCACCCACCTCTCACCTGTAACCACCGTTACTCTTCCCTGCTCTCTCAACGTTCGGAGCCATGAGTAAGAGGAACATAATGAATATAGTAAATATGCTCGCTCTGCTGAAAGAGATAAATGATTCATGTGGGGGTAAGGAGCAGCTTTAATTTCTCAGGTGTTAGGTTATGGTCAGGGTGTTCTGCCGGAGGACTCGGATCTCGTAAGGACAGAGGAAGACGTTTGACTTGTTTCAAGTTTTAGAAAGGTAGGCGACTGTTTGGGGGGGCAACAGTGGTGTCGGGTGTCAGTAGCCTTAAGGTTGCATAGCTGGAGACTGTGATGGATTCACAATACACACGTCTGCCCCCCTTCCCCTCACCCACTGTCCTATGGCAGCTGAGACAGGCGTTGTGATGCTGCCTGCTCACCGTCAACAAGCCCACCCACTCAGACCACTGGCAAAATTTCACACCCAGCCCGACGCCTGACACGAAGGTACCTGGAAAATATATGAGCGATGATTATTCTATTCAGGGGTCACCTTGATTCTTACGCTGGGAATTTTTTAGTCTGATGAGTTTTCCACAAACGACTTGTATTAGCAGGAGAAGAGAGCAGGTAGCTAATTATTATTATTTTTTACTTTGGTAATTGAGTCTGGCAGGTATTCCTATCAAAATGCTCTCCATTTTAATGCTTAAGAGGGAAGTTGGTCATGCCGGCTTCAATCACTGTAATGTGATGGGCGTTGTTGAGTCAACCTCGCTTGCTTTATGATGAAAAGACAGCTCTCCGATCTCACGGGCATATTGAAGATGAGCCGGTGCTTAATTTCTGTGCAAATTGAGGGTGCCTGTGCGGGACATGGCAGCTTGGAGATATATCTTTCTTTGAGAGATTTGGATTTTTGAGAAAGACTCGGGTTTGCAGTCACTGAACAAGAATTGAAACCATGACCAAGGCCCCACATTTTACCTATAATGTTTTTTACATGGGTTTGTTTGTTTTTTAATTTGTTAGCATGATGACTCAAAAACATGCTGTGGCAATTTGCATCCAATTTGATGGAGTAATTGGCCAGAGAAGAAACTATTTGAATTTCAATGCTAAGTTTGGTCAAGGTGATGGATTCATGAATCGTTCCTTCCTTAAAATTCCCATGTTTAACACTTATGTTTTATTTTGAGTGTTCATATCATTAGGAATATGCAACCTTTACATGTGCAATGTACATGATCTAAATGTTAAATCAGACATAATATTAAGAAATAAATATAACAGATCTAAACTTTGAGCTATAAACGTACTCTACTACTATGGTACTATACTATGTGTAGGATTATTTGGAGCGCCATTCCATATTCACCTGTAATTTTATTGAAACTTTACTTTTTGTTCGTGTGGAGAGTTGTTGTATGTTGAGTGCCATTTAATCCAACCCAAGGAACCACAGGGTGCAATTATTTTTTTTTCCATGCGAGTCCTTTCACAACCTCAAGCCGACCAATTTACCCCTGCCAAGATCGTTTTTAATTATCACCTCTGCTTTACACTTAATTTGACATCCTCTTGGTTTATGTTAATTTAGTTAGTAGTTGCCACCAAGCATTACCCCTCTCCTTTTTTTTTTGTTACATGTACAGTGGGCCATTAATTATGAAGTACTGAGTGTGAGCCTCAGCCAGGACTGGTGGGTGGCAGATGCATGAAGGGTCAGTGCACCGGCAGCAGCTGGATATGAAGGTCATACCAACCTGAGAGAGTAAAGGAGGAAGAAAAAGTTGCAAAGCAAAAACACTCAGAGGGATGATGTGTGCTAGTGTAACTTCATCCAAAAGATGAATGATCCTTGTGAAGTACAAGGACAACATGAGCAACATTAATATAAATAGCTCCTTAAAAAAACAACAACACATATATATATATATACAGTATTTTTTCAACAACACATACTCACTTTGTTAGAACGAAAAACTGATGGGGAAAGAAATGAAAATTACCTGTGACCACACTCATTTCCATATTTTCATTGACACCTCTTCATGTATTTATACATAGGGAAAAATATGAAACATATTTTCGATAGACTACCAGGTGTGTGTGTGATTTTTCATAACTTGTACCTAAATAAATCCTTTGATTATGTAAAAGGTAAGTGTGTTCCATTGGTTTGGTATAGACAAATATTAATTGAGATCATTGTTAATTGGTATTTACTTTAAACTGGGACTCCTTATTATAATTTAATAGCTTTTTAAATCAGTAATTTAAAATTAGTCCGCAGAATGTGGTCTGAAATAGCAACCGCAATATTAGATCTTGAGGAAACATATGCTGTCCTTATTATCGCTGGCATCTGCCGAATTTAACTGGCAACTGGAAGTGGACACGGGGGTGGCAGCACTGCTGGAGGCTGGGTGTCTGTCTCTTGGTTGTCTGTTTCAATCTAAATTCAAAGTAAGGCGACTTCTCATGGCGGAAAGATGTGCCTGTCAGTAATAAAGCGTGCAGGCCTCCTTTAAAACTCCAGCTACTGTTGGTCACGATGTGTTGAAAATGAAATCTAATGTTAAGTGAGAACATCGTGTGAATGATTCATTATGATAAGTAGAGACCGCATTACACCAACGCAGGCAATTTATATGCGCGTTCAGCTCTTCCACGGGGCCCAGTTTAAACTGCGATAATACAGTATATGGGGAAGGCTGTGTTACAGTTCCCCGTGAAATCGTATCATTTAAATGAAATAATGTATTTGTCAGTGTCATGTCCTTGTCTCTGTTAAATGAGGTGGGTATCCTGGCCTATGGTCCAAGAGGGACTTATTAAAATCTGTCCAAACAGCGATT
The DNA here is from genome assembly GCA_016785305.1 of Colistium nudipinnis. Lineage (NCBI taxonomy): Eukaryota > Metazoa > Chordata > Actinopteri > Pleuronectiformes > Rhombosoleidae > Colistium > Colistium nudipinnis. The sequence continues at coordinate 792,638 of JAFBJU010000945.1, read as the reverse complement.
GCTAAAGTTACTGAGGATCTAGTTAAATGCCACAGACTCTGTTGCTTCTCATCTGAACACCGACTGACTGTTTTACTGTGGCAGCAGCCTCGGCAGCCGTAATAATGCTGCCAAAGATGCAGCCCTAACCTTAGAGACTGACATTTTCAAGTGACCACCTCTCTCTTTCTCTCTCTCTCTCTCTCCCCCCCCTCTCTCTCCCCCCCTCTCCCTCTCCCTCTCCCTCCATTATGAGTATCAGGTGGGATTTTCAAAGGTAACGGTGATGTTTTGTAGAGTTTTCATTTTATTTTATTGATAGCCCTGATAACATTAGCGACCCAGTGCGACAGTGGGAAAATGACTCAGTGGGGATGAAAGGATAGGAAGACAGTATAACAGCACAAAAAAACCCCCGAATGTAATATGAAATAAAGAAAGCAGGTATAAATGGCAAATCTGTAATAAAACAGTGGATATAAATTAGTTTGGTGTTGAGCTTTGACATGTATTTTTTTGGAAAGCAGACTCATGGAGGGCTAAATATGACTGACTTAATGCATTGTCTTTGTAGAGTTGGGTTGTTTTGTGGTGGTCTACAGTTAGACGTGTAGAAAGTGTGCAGCTCTGCGGCTTTGTGTGTTACAGGAATGTTGGCAGTGCCCGATCAGCCGCGTGCGAGTACCCACCGCCTGAGTATAACTTCCTGTTTAGGTTAACGTCCCTGAGCATATTTTTTAGAGCTTTCTAGTTCCCCTTATCAGCAGAACCGCCTGTAACTGTTCCCTTGTACTCCCTTACTTTTTTCTCGTCAGCGAATGCTGTTTTTGGGCTCTCTTCTTTGTCTCTTCTTGCTCAGTTTGTGTCTGTAGTCTACGTGAATATTAATCCCCGTGCTTAGGTCCTGCCCGGGGCTCGGAGCTCTCTTGTGAAATGTAGATCTGCGGAGGTGTCATCATAGCTCTATGTCTTGGGTGCCTGAGCTTGCCCCCCAGCCTCGCTCTCCTATTCACGCAGCCGCGATGACATGCATTATTCCCCACTGACTCATCTGGGCCTGAAAGCTGCCCAACTTTTTGGCTGTGGAAAAAAAAAAAAAAAAAAAAAGGGAAGTCGTTTTATGCTGGTGTCTGCAAATCACCTCAATGTGTTGTCTACATTTTTCTACCCTCTGCCTCTAATCTGTACACCGCTGGTCAGCCATGTGATGGTCATGCAGATAATGTGCAGTTCTTGCACTATGTATTTCTGTCCTGTGACACCATGTTTACCAGCATTGCTCTTCTCACAGATTTGCGTGTGCAGTGTTGCTCCACACTCTCTTTTAAAAAAAATCACCTTTAACTTAAGCAAATGACAGGCTTTGGAGACATGACATCAGAGTCGCTGCCACACGCCCCTGTAAGAAGGCCCAAATATTTACGAGGCCTCACAACACATGCTAGCCTCCCATTATTCCGGTTTTTAAAGTTTTTAAACTCAGCCCTGTGGTCGCTTCGCTCCGCCGTAGCCACGTCTGAGCCGATCCCACGCCATTGATCCCTCCGTGGAGCAGGGCGCTTTAATTACAGTCATTAGGTGGTGTAGATCTGCTCCTGGGGTTGGAGAACCTTATTACCAAGACCTAACTTGTCTCTTTTCTCTCCACGTGGCCAACAGCCTAATGCTGCTCTTGTGTGTGTGTGTGTTCCCTGAAAACAATCTGCAATGTTACAATGTGTGCACAAAACCCACTGCCAAATTGGATCCCCCTCGTGTCAGCTTGGCGTCCTGCGGCGTTTCCCGGTGTAACCATCTATCCGCCACTCCAGAACTCCATCAGGATGCGTGACCTTCTCATTTGAGATCTATATTATACTTCCACTGACAAGTCTCACCTACCACTCCCCCCCCACCCCCCCCCCCCCACCCTTAGTCAGTGTCTTTATTTTAAACCAGGCTCTGTTCAGTTTCACTTCCATTCCCTGTTTTTGTCTGCTGTCAGGCTCACGCATTCCTCCGTGTCTGTTGTTTAATAAGTCATATGGAGACGGTCTCCTCTTTGGGTAATGGAAAAAATGAACACACATCTCAGCCCCGCTGGGTTCCTAAGTGTCTTTACACCTTCCAACTTGAAAACAAAGCATTATCCCCCTTGAGCAGCATGCTAAAACCACACATCTGCTCTGCACGCAACACATAAACAAAACAACTTCTAATCAGCAAAAACAGCGAGATTATTACATGTGGTGTAATGCCAAGTGATAATGAGTAATTTTCTAAAAGTCTGAGAAATCTGATTATACTGGATTTCAGTGTTTCGGTTTCATCTGCATGAGCAGAGTGGTGATTCATGGGATCTTTGTTATGCCTTACCACCCTTACCAGTTAAGCCCTGGCCATTGTGTCCGTAAAATTACAGTATTTGTGTTTTGTGTGGCTTCACAGACTGTGACCATGAAGCTCTGACTTTTTCTATGTCACAACGAAAAGGCTTAGGTCCCGAGCAGCAACACCTGGCCATGGACTGAGTTCCGCGAGGAACCAGTGGAAACCTTGGAAAAAGTGATCTGGTGTTTCTTACGCTGAGGAACTGTTGAACGCTTTCTGTGTCAAAATGAGCTTTTAGGTGTCACAGCCTGATGATAGAACACAGCCATACCTTTGTGTAACGGCACGCACCTCATGTTGTCTGGTGTTTATGTCGGCAACAGAAACCCGAGCTCGGCTTGGCCCCGTATTTTCGGCGCATTATTAGCAGTAGCAGACCACCCGTGGAACTCAGACAAATAAAAATCCCATTTCCTCTCTTTCCGTCGGTGGCACTAAGAGCTGAGGATTGTGCTGTTGCCTGAGTGCCAGTGAAAAAGCCACTCAGTGTGTGAGCAGTTAAAGCCCTCTCAGCGCAGCGAGGGTGAGGCCTGCCTTCTGTATGCATCACCCCAGCCGGCTTGATCGATTCACTGTTTGCTCTGTCTTGTCTAAGTGCAAGCTCGCACTGCCCGCGTCGCCCTCCACGGATATCTCGGACTTAGACCAGGGCTGCTTGCTGCTTCCCACTCGGCTTCACGGCCCCTCGTGCGCATTCGGATACAGCTCAGGCGAAAAAAAACGATATACATGTACAGTGAGTCTTTCACCCTAAGGGAGCTGGACAGCCCAGGCGCGGATCCATGAATTCCTCATAACACAATCTGTTGGCTGATCAATAATTCAATTCTATCTGTGAGCAAGCATGCCCGGATCCAGGCTCACCCGCGCCTTCCTCTGCCTTCTCTTAACAAGGTGGGTCTTGAGTCCTTGAGCTGGTTCCAGCTTACGTCGGAGTGTGTTGTTGTGTGTACTGATTAGTTGGCTTTAGTTAGTTCTCGGGCAGTAGTTTATCTGGTTCGCGGTTAGTCGCTTTCCCCCCTGTGCATGCGTGTGCACTCCTGAGAGAGCCCTTGGCTGTCGTGGGTTACAGTGTTCATTATTTCAGCCGCGTGCATTTTTTGTGTCTCTTGGTCCACGGCTGTGTGTGGATGTGAACGTGTCCATCTAGAGTTGGCAAAGTTGGGAATGTGTGTGCCTGAGCTTATGCATGATCTTTCGCTCACACCAGGCAGCCAGATGAATCAAAGGCAGGGATCTCATTAAAAGGTATTGGGCCTGTGGAGAGGTCAGTGGCTAAGTTCTGTGATTAGTGGGCTCCGGCGGGCTGCCTGGGTGATGTGTCGGTGGGGGGTATCTCCTCATCGACATGCCTCTCATCCTGCTCCAGCCAACACCTGGAGGATGCCAACATGCTTTCTCATCCCGTCCTGTTTGATCTGACGGGGGGGGGGAGGGGGTCAAGGACAAAACACAGGGGCAAAGATTAAACCCTAGTCAGCCTTGTCTGGCCCTCTCCATCTACCCAGCGTTCTATAACGGCTTAAAGTGCTGCTTGCTTCCCAATCTGTTTTTATCTCTTTTTGGAGTGATTTTATCAACTGGGGTCGTTAGCAATATCTTTCTGGGGCCCGGACTCCTATCGAAGCCGGCAACCATGAACCAGGGATGACTTTCAGCCAAGGGCAAGGACTGCGTATGTGTGACTGTGAGTCGGAGACGGGACACTTCTAAAGGTGGTCTGACTTTGGACCGTTTCTCCTTTCTCCTCTGAATTGTCTCTCCCTTCGCTGTCTTGTCCCCTGTGTGCCTCTCAGTTTAATGCCCTTTCAGATAAAACACTGCCGGTAAACTTCCTTTTTGTTTCTCCCTCTCCTTTCCCCGCTGATAAGCATGGTATCTAAAAGCAGGCCATGGCAAAACTCCTGGTCTATTCATTTCCTCTGCACTACTCCGATCCGTCACCTCCACCTTCTCTCTCCCAGGATTTGAGTGTATTGTATGTAATCGGTAGATGGGGAAAAGAGTGTGTGTGTGTTTATTTTCCTTCTCTTTTCATGGCCCTTCAGAGGAAGTGGTGGCACGAGTGATAGCGGCTGGAGTGGACTGCACGCATCTGCTGACTGTCACTCCCCATATATGCCCAGACCTGGTTCTCAATAGCCAAGGCCTCCTTTTGTGTTGTGTCCCAGTGTCCAATATTTCTAATCCGCAAACCCTTCATTCCACAGGTAAGTAGTAGTAGTAGTTAGAGGGCAGTAAACTTTGATCCTCTTTTTCGCAAGTGTGTATGTGTATAGCATGGAGCATATTTGGCTGCTGAAGGCTCTGCTGAATGTTACCCAGGAGAGAGCAGAGAGGGACAAAATCCCAGTTGTCCACTTGCCACTCCTATAGTCTCCATTACCTTCCAGTTTCTATCCCCCCCAGACGAAGTCGATTAATAGAGCTTGACATTTATTTGAGAAAACGTATCAAAGTGCTCGGTTTGAGGATTGCCTGGTATACAAACCGCTCTCCCAGTGTTTGTTTACATATCACTGGACGTCCCGATTCCCGCACCACGGAGCGCTGCCAAATGCGGAGGCCTCAAAGGAATTCAGCAAAAGGCTGTGCGAGAGCCCTTTTCTAAAAGGGCAGTGCTGTGCCTCTTGTTGTCGAAGTCTGTTGAGCAAAACAATCAGTGTTTTAATTAACAAAAGGTAGCTCAGAATATCAATTAAAGTTTTCCTTTATCTGCAGTCATGTCACACGCAGAAACAATTATGACAGACAGAGAGTTTACACAGTCTCTCACTGGTGATGATTAGTTTTGCTTATAAATCGCACCTTTTATCCCACAAAGAACTTCTCCTCCTTCGCGCTACTCACAATTGCAAGTTCTTTTTTTTTTACTAATGAATGGCCTAAAAACACCCATTCCTTTAAATCCTACGTTTTTCACTTGGTCTCTCTGCGTGCTCTGTTCAAGATACAGCACCTTGTGTTTTCATTCCGACAGCCGTAGGGCCCCGCTAACATTTTCTTGCAGTCTCATCCCAGTTCAGACACGCTCCTTGCTCTGGTATGACAAACATCTCCTCGGCGCCTGCCCAAACTAAGGTTGAGCCTTAATGGCACACCGTCACCTCCGTGTACTTTACCCTCTCACACTTGCATACACATTCGCGGTGTCGTGTCCCCGGCTTTCTGTTTATCTTTCTGTCGTTGTCAGAGGACCCTTATGCAAACACTTTCTCCAGTCTCCCGTGAGTGTTCCAGGCTCCTGGGGTTCCTCTTTGCTGGCTGGGGCAATGATATGCCTGTCGCCCTCACCGCAGCCGCTGGGAGAACAATGGATCCGCTTCACAACTGCACCTTTCTGTCTGTTTGCATATGGTGATGAAGTGTGCGTCGTTATCTGGAGGTGTGCTGTCAGCAGTCACACCGCCGTAAACCACAATGTCATTGAACAATTTTAGGTTTCACCTCATCTCCTCTCTTCTCTCTGTCTCTCGCCCCTTGTTGTTCTTCTTGTCTTATTGAAACAGGCCTCACATTCCCACTGTTTGGAAATAATTTGTCATGCTTGGTTGTGACGGAAACGTGACCAGAGTTTCGTCGTCTTCCAGTTACCGCAGTTGTTTGCATTTGCCAGTTGGCCTGTCCAGGGTGGCTAAAGGATGCTGTGGAGTCAATTATAGCGATGCGCGGTGAGCGTAGCATGGTGGTAGTGGTGTGATGGGTTTTTAATGGGGCCGAGCCACAGTCACAGATGTAAAGGCTTGTTGTTTTTGGTGATTGTAGTGGTCACTGTGTGATAGGTTGGCCAGCAGAGCACAATCCACTTGAATCTGTGACTGATTGTTTCGATGAAATATCACTCACAGGCTCAGCCGCATGTTTTCCCAACAGTTTTTCTCTTCTAATTGCTTTTTTTTAGTTTCAAGGCAAATGAAATGAGAGCCAGATTGCCGAGTTTTGTTTTTGTTGTTGCAAAAGCCAAAACAAAATAAAATACCTGTGCTCTTCGGGGTTAAGTGTTTCCCTACGTTACGTCACATTGCTCACGAGCTTTGTTTTGTAATCGTATCAGAGCACAAAGTGGAAAAAGAGAATTAAATAACCCTTAGTTTTCAATTCCCACACTCATAATTGATGTGCTGGTTGTTTGCTGGTTCGCAGAAGAGGTTGAAAGGAAAGACTCTTCTCTTCGAAAGGAATCCTAGGATGTTATATCTCATGACGAAGGGGAAATTTCTCTCCTTGACTGTGTCTTGCTATAGGGCGGTAAAGTAAATGATATGGCCTGGGCCATTAGCTAGATCTTTGTCTATTCATACCGCTGGCTCTTGGTGATAGCTGAAGCTCTCCTCTGCTTATTAACCATACTGTCATATGCTCTTTCTGCAAAGCTGTGCATTCATTTAAATGCGTGCAAGCACATTAAAATTCTTGAGAGCAGCGCACACTGAACCACAAGAGGCTTGATCAGCTCAGAAATGAATGGGAGAATGCCAGTTGACTGGTTTCTGCTTAGCTCAGGGTAGACTATCCAAAAGGTGATTTGTGTTTGTGCTGCCTCGCGGTCTCCGGTCCGGACAGGGGGTTGTTATCAGAAGGCCTGAATGAAACAGCTGCCTCGCACTCTTCCCCGTTCCTTGCCGTTCAAGTCCTTCTGCACCTTTTTTGAAAAGGGCCTGTGTCAGACACGCCACTCGCTAATGGCTCCTGGCTCCAATCCAACCCCCTTCCTAATCCCGAACCTGGCCATGGTCTACGCTCACCCTTCCCTGAAATGTACCTGTATCGAGCCAGACGGCGTCTGTCCTTGGGGGAAAGTTTTCCACCTTGGTTCAGGCATTTGGGAGGATAAGCCCCTTCTTTCCACATACTGGCCCGGGAGAGCTAACGCCTGCCTCCTCAAACGCACTAATATATAGCGACGTGATGGTTGCAGCAAAGCAAACTGTATTATATATTTTTTAACTTCACAAACTTGCCGGGTCACATTGAGGCGGCCTTTTCCCACTATTTTGGCTGTGCCCTCTCCCTGCCCTTGACTCAGGCGGCCGCGATTGAAACCGTGTGCACGTACAGGCTTGTCAGCTCCGTGTAGCTGCTAGCAGCTAGCCTAAGTACACCGTCCTTATCTGTGATGTCACTCACTTCCTCCCGTGTCCATGCTTGTCTGACATGGGCCATGAGCCACCAATACCACCCCCCTCTCCGGGAGTGTCTATTTTGCTGTAATACACGTTAAGCCTTTTGTTGAGAAAGGGCATTAGCCTATATTTGTGGGCATGGACGCTCTGTCATCCAGAGCTGGGAATGGCTGCTCCAGATGGGTGATTAGTCACCACTATGTGTGTGTGTATTTATGTGTCAATGAGAGGCGGCAGGAGTGGGGCTGGTGTGTGTGTGTGTGTGTGTGTGACCCGAGACCGCTGTGATTACAAGGGAGATGAGACAGACAACTTAAATGAAGATAAAACACAGGGTTCTTGTTTTGCCACACGTCATGTGCCTCATTTGCGTGTGATCATGGATTTTCTATGTGTTTATCGTGTTATTACAGAGCACCTCCCCCCCACACACACACACACGCACCTATTGTGTACAAACCACCACCACCCCAATCCCCATGTTTATTTGCGATCACATCCGCAATGCAATCTCATCTAAAGCTCTGACTCGGCTAGTTGGGCTTTCATCAACATTTTGGAGTGCAGCTTTCATGCCTGTAGGCTGCTGCTGTTATGACAAAAAAAAAAAAAGCCCAGCTATTTGTTCACGAAACATGAGAATGAAAAGTGGAGAGGAGGAGGAAGGATGAAAATGTCACCGGCCCACTGTTGTACTCGTCCATTGTAGCGGTCTCGCACAGTTTCGCGGAGAAGACCTGACAGAAGCACAGAACACGCGCACCATGAAAGATTAATTGGTTGCTGTTAGCTCTAACTCTCATCATCACCTGCAACAGAGAAGGCAGGGAATACAGAAAGGAAACGTGTTGCCAGGTATTGGTGAGGATAATAAGGCGCCAGGGGGAAAGGCGGTTCTCTCTCCCTCTACCCCCCCCCCCTCCCCCCCTCTGGCTGCTGGCTGACAAAAAGTTTCCCCAAGTCAAACACACCAAAGTTAGAAATTGAACCTGAGTTGCTGTTGTTTTGTGTTCACCTGGTGTAGTTAGTGTGGTGACAGCTCATCAGCTGGTGCCGAATGCACTGTGGACATGGTTAACAGCCCATTTAGGGCTGGGTGTCTGTGTGTGTGTCTGCGTGTGTGTCTGTGTGTGTCTGTGTGTGCGTGGTACACCACTGTCCAGACACATCTTCCTGGCTTTAATTAGTTTTGCCTGGCACAGGGACCAGCCGGTCTCTTGTGTTTAATAACAGCCAAGACAGTGGGAATTTATCAGGGCCTGAATGCGGCTGAAGGATTGTGCATTCATTTAGCCCAAAATCACTTAAGGTGATAGCGCTCTTTTGATTTTCTCAAGCGCCATTTTCATGTGCTCTCCTGTTCCTCTTCTTACCTCCTGTCTTATTCAGTCAGTCATTGAATTAACGTGTCACACCTCTGACCCAAATTTCCCAGGCCCTTGAGGTGCTTCTGGGCCTCTTCCTCTGCCATGCCCCCTCCCTGCTCCATTCGATCAGAGCCATTGTGGCGAGAAGTGTCCCAGGCAGAGAGACAGGGGCTACGTTTTCCTGTCTCCTAAATCAGAATCAGTGAGTAGTCCTTGGGAACAAACGGACCCACTCCAGATGCCTCCTCCTGCAAAGTGTCTGTCCCCCCCCCTCTCCTCACTGCAGTGGTTACCAATCGGGCCTGGCGGATTTTTCGCTGACGAGCCGACGTGAGCTGACAGACACCCTCTATCTCCCAACCTATCCTCTCCCTCCCTTTTCTCCCCCTCTGTCCCTTCACAACTGCGAGTGTTATCTGATTAGACACATTTGTCACACCCTTCCCAATCCTTCCCTCGGCCGACTTGCCCCAGCCACCTGATCTCTCCCTCCTGTTGTTCCGCCAGTGCCAAAAGAGCGTGAAGAGACGGCAGTGTGTGTGTGTGTATGTGTGTTGGAATGGGCGGGGAGGCCGAGGAGTCCGAGGAGACGGAAACTAAACGGAGCAGAGTCGGGGTGCACACATGTGCGGCTCCTCCACCTGCCCGGGGGATGCCTGTCACCGTTCTCCCCATTCCGGCCCTATTTCTTCATGTCATCCCCACTGTGGCCCATGAATGCTAGCTAAGCATCCTTTCAGGACACGGTGGGCCCCCGAGAGGTGCGGCCCTCCGCGGGGAGCGTCCCTCCGGCTGTTGCTCCAGCTGCTGCGCCTCATCAGTCGTCAACTTGTGTATTGTATGGATATTGTTTTTGTTATTATCTCTTGACTTACTACAAGGGCAAGTTCCCCATAAGGGATCATAAAGATTTCTTCTACTACTGTAATATATTGCACACCAGAAGGGCTGGAAAAATATGGTGAGGAATTCAAAAGCAGCAGGAGCCGCAGCTAACATTGCCCCCGAGCTCTTCTTGAAAGCTGAGTGAATGCAAATGGACCATTTTTTTCTTTTTTCTTTTAAATAAAGCAGAGTTCCCCAGCCGTAATAGTCTGCATGCCTAGCACAATGCTGCATAGTCCCACATCCCCTCATTCAATTCCGCAGCAACTTCCTTCTGTGGTGGGATTGGCTGCTTGGTCCCTTCCTCTGACAGCTCACTGGAGGAGACATCTCTAATTTTCGGGTCAGACTTGACCAGATTAAATGGAGTCGGTCCGGGGCGACGTGGAGGGGTGGCGCAGGGCCATCATCTCATTTGTTTTTCACGCCTGCAGCTCCCCTCCATTTTCTTTTTCTCTCCCCTTCCCTTTGTTTGCCGTACGCTTCTGCTCCGTATCTGGCCAGCGATTGATAAGACCCAATCCCTGACAATGCTTGGCACGCTGCGCGGGATCGGTGGCGCTCGTGCATTGTGACGAGCGTGTGTCTGCTCGGGCTTTTGGAAGGCGGTGGGATGCAATCTCGCGTCATTGTTTATCTACCTCTCTACTTCCAGATGGCGCTCTGTAGAAAGAATGTGCTTCGTGTCACGCACACTCTCGTCCTCCACCTCTCCCTTTCCTCACTCCTTCCCTTCTTCCTCCACCTCTCCCGTGGCTCGCAGGAAGGCAGACGGAGACTTGAGAGGGAGCCCTGAAAAGTCAGGTGGCAGTCTCTCAATGTATGTGTGGGTGTGTGTGTGTGTGTGTGTGTGTGTGCGCGTGCGTGCGTGCGTGCATGTGTGTGCTTGTTCATTTGTGTGTTAATAACATATGAGCTAGTCATTGCACCTCTTAGACTGCAGCACTCCTCTATCGCTTCATGGATGTTTGTGAATCTGAATCCCAGTGCATGAGTGTGCCAGGCCACCAACACATTTGACACACATTTTCCAATTTTTTTTCTGGGGTCATTGAATCATAAAAACCTCGTCTCGGGCATCAATGAAGGCGGCCGGCCCCGGCCCTCTTGGCTGTCTGGATTGATGGACGGTCAATCCCAGCAGCGGGAGATAATCAGAGCGTGTCAGCCTCCTCCGATCCAAACTCTTATCTGTGACTGCCCATTGCCAGCATGCCACAAATAACTACAGCGACACACATTTCTCTTTATTGTTCCAAAGCCCTAAGGGAGGGAATGGGACTGAACCTTGCTTTTGCCGACGTGTGGTCGCATCCTCTGCTGGATTCACCCCACTCACCTGCACCTCTACCACAGGGACACTCACCTTCTCGGTGTGGAAAACACACACGCATACGACATTCTTCTGCCTGCCATGCTCTGGTGGATTCCTATGTTCACGTTGAGTGTTTCTTTTTCAATTTTCCACTTTAAAGCCGTATTAAATTCATCACGATTGTTTTTAACTACGATTACGTCACCGTTGGACATTGGCAAAAGTATATTTTTTTCCCCCCAAGTGAGCTGTGCTAATTGTGGCCTAATGACGAGGCTGTTAGAGCTTAGAGTGGTAAAAAGCAGCCGGTTAGTGCCTTTCCTGTGCGGGCTGATTACGCTGTCTAGTTAATGCACCCGCCTCAGATACAAATGGAGAGTGGTTATTGCATCAGGGGAGACAGTCAGTCTGTCAAAATCACCCTCTCCAACGGACAAGAGAGGGAGATAAAGAGAGACTGAAAAGAGTGCGAGAGAATATATTCTGGAAAGCGAATTTCACAGAGAGAATGAAAGCATGGCGCAATTATGAAATATAGCTTTCAGTTCCAATAATGTCCCCCCCCCCCACACCCTATATATAGGCCAGTGCAAATGATTTTAGAGAATGGTCCACAGTGTCACACAGATGATAGGCCTATAGATTCTAATGCAGAGCAAAGACCGTTTTCAGGTGAGAAATAGTTTTAAGGTGGCACTCTGTTGCGCAAAGAATGTTGGAAATGACAGCAGGGGACACCGAGAAAGAGCGCTACAACACTATGTCTTCCTCAAGTGGTTTTCCTTATGCCACTGTTAGTCACTTCCAGCTCTAACCTTGTTATGTACTATGTGTGGGTGTGCACGCCTGCGTTCAACTAGAATTTTATAGACTCTGGGGGGAAAAAAGGCCAGTCTCATGTGGGGTTTTTTTTTTTTTTTTTTCACTGTAATTAATCACCAGAGGGTCATGTGATTGTTTCAGCAAAAGGTTCATTTTTGTAAAAAAAAAAAAAGGGAAGGGAAGAAAAAAACTGAATATGTTCCCGCAAAACCATTTGCTGCAAGTCACACATGAAAGCTCGGCAAAACATGGCCTCGGCACGGCAGCTATTTGTGCCAAACACCCACATTGGCTGCTGCGCAGCTTACAATGCTGTCTGTCTGGGTAGATGCTCAGAAGGTGGTACAAGCCAGCCACGCTTCCAGCTGCTGGGCCAACGCTGAGGTGAAAATGGGGTCAAGAGCTAGAGATCTGTTTTCTGACCTGATAATATAAGAAACAGACACCGGTGAAATGTCAAAGCTGCTAGTGGGTTAAAAACACCGGAAATATTGACCGTATGCTTATCTACAATAGCAGTAACACATGAACACATGGCATGTTTTTGCGTGTTTACACTTAAGCACATGTCTAAACTCCGTCTTTACCAGCTTTTCTTATCATATCATATCTGAGCGTCTGTTATACACAGTCCAAAGTCCTCCTAGCACTATGTAAAGCAGGTTGTCTCTCCCTTTTGCACTGACACAGACATACATTTTAGGCCATAACTATGGGCTGCAACAAAAGCTTTATCTATTGATTTTTGTTCAGACCACCATAGGTGCCCAAAGCCCAAACTGATGTACTCGGCTTAACTAACCAGTGCAAAAGCCTAAATGTATTCTCTTTAACACGAATAAAACATTTTGCATTCTTCCAAGTCATAAAACAGCCAATCAAGGCTGGGGGTTATTTTCAATGAATCTACATACAGAAAGGTGCTAAACCAGTGTGGGTGTCGAAGCAAATCACTTTGTGAAAACATCAGACTATTGTTGGAACAACAATTAACTTTAACACGATAAATTTGTCACATTCATTTGTGAGTGCTTTGGTTGGGATCGGTTCTGTTTTGGTATCATCAGTTAATTTGCCTTTTAGTTTAATTAGTTTGCAATTAAATGGCCATTTGAGTAAAGTCAACCAAACCCGGACTCTTTTCCGGCCCCGAACGCACTCATCTGTTGGTGCGAGAGAGAACCCCCTGCCCAGTGGTGCCAGTGTACGGCCACGCCTGACTCCACACTCTTATTATTATGATTGCCTGCAAAAAGGTGACGGGACGCTGAGCCCATTCACTGTGCCAGACGGCTTCATAAAGCGGCTGCCGATGGTTCCCAGTGGGGCCCTCATCATAGGCAGGGAGCAGCCGAGCGCCTCTGGACCTTGCTCTCTGAAGTGACAATAGTTTCCCCCCCCCACCCTCCCAGAGAGAAAAGTGAGTGAGTGAGTGAGGGGGCAGGGTGAGGGAAACAAGATGGCCGTCGAGCAATAGGCGTTTGTGGGGTTCTCTCGCGGAGAGGTCATCCAGGAGGTAATGGGGTGAAACATTGCGGCAGAGCAGTAACTGTCGATCAGAGTGGACATTGTTGGTTTATAACGATTGTGGTAAGCACCCGCATAACTAGGTACCTTGGCTAAGCGCAGACCACCTGTAGTGTCCGTCTGTCTCTCTCCGAGTCAATTGCTTCCTTTTTTTCTTCTTCTGCCTCGTAGAAAGGGAGTCAATGCTGCCCAAGGGCCATTTACCCCATCATAAAGCCCGCTTCTGTCTCGCACACCCGTCTCTTGCTTTGGCATTTAAAGCTAGACTCCCCCGTCCCCCCACCCCCGTCCCTCCTTCCTCCTGATGTGTATAAGAGACAGCCTCTATCTTCTCTCCATCTTCCACACCCTTCTGGTAGCCGTCACAGCCGCTGAACGATTTCCTCTCACTGGGAGGCCCCCTCCGAGTCACTGTGGCAGTGGCAAACGAGGCTCCTATTTAAGCTCATTAAATGTTTCCGAGAGAATAGGAAATCAATGGTGCATACCGGTGCGCAAGAACTTTTCTCTTAATTTAATTTCCCCCCTCCCTCCTTATCTGTTTGCACATCTCTCTTTCTTTTTCTCCCGGCGTTACGCGTTTGCTTTTTCCAGGTCTGTCGTCCTCTAAGTGATGAAACTGCTGGTGGTGGGTGAGGCGAGGTTTTTCGCCGTGGTGGCGGCGGCGGCGGTAGGGGGGGCGGAGACGGTTGCCTTCAAAAACAGTTTTGAACGTGTGTGTTTGTCAGCCACTGTGGCGCGAGGCGTTCCGGTGTTTTTCTGTGTTGTTGAGCACTCGACACACGATCGACAGGAAAGTTTCACACACACCAGACCTCAGCTGTGGATCTGTTGCTTTTGCAGTGGGCCGTGCTGTTCGGGGAACAGGCTTCGACCAGAAAAGGAATGTTGCTCTGGAACCGTGTGGGGGGAGTATATCACGGTGGTGCGCTGGATCGAAATGACCCCTGGAAACTCCTGCCTCGAGCCCGTTTCCTTCCCATTTTGGATTTCACTCGCCGTCTTCTCCTATTTTGTCCATCTCTGTCTTTTGCTTATCAGATGTGTGTGTTAAATTTAGGTCTGTGGGTGTGTGTGTTTGTACTTGTCTGGCTGGGCTTTGTGCTGTTTGAAACCATGCCTGGGGGCTGGGCCCACACCTTCTCTGGAGCTCCTGTAATTGCTCTTCTGGGGCTTTGTCTCTGGCTCTGAGCCCGTCTCCATCACTCTCACTCTGTCGTTCTCCCTCGCTCTTTGGCCTCCTCCCGTCTCTATTTTTTTTTTTGCCCTCACTCTGACCCCCCCCCCACACACCTCTCTTCTCTCCCTGCATGCCTCATTATGGCTGATCCCCACCTGCTCTATTTGGGAACTCTCTCTACACACATACATGGAGTGCCGCTCAGCAGTTTTCACAGGTGCCTGTCACTGGAATAATTTGTGCGTGTCGACTATGAAACGGCTTTAATAATACCGTTGTGCCGAGGAATGAAAACAGCAGTGTTACTCGAACCGGTGCAAACAGACAGTTTCTCATCTCTGCTGATGGGGGTATAAGGCATCATTTTTCATGAAGCCCCCCCCACCCTACCACCCCAGCTCATGCCTTTTGTGTTTTTTCTGCATCAGCCACAGGCTCCTTAACCACAGGCTCGGCCTTTTTTTTTCTTCTCCCCATCGCCATTCTCAGCCTCCTCTCCAACCTGTCACCCCGCAGAACCACCGTGCCTGCTCACGTTGAAGGGTAATGGATGTGGCCAGTTGCAGCTGCTCAGCAGCGGGCCACTATCACAGGAGTTATCTCGGGCCTGTGATGAATGGCCGGGAGCTGTGTGTCTCCACCGATCAATAAGCCACTAGCACCCAGATGAGCTAGATGCCCCCTCGCTCTCCGTCCGCCCTCTCCACCCATATATCTCCCTCTCATAATCTCCCAGCATGTTTGTGAACTTTTCCCTCCGATTCACGGCACCCGAATTGGACCATTGATCTTTTGTCCTCGGCTTGTTTTAAATAAAGGGCCGGTGTCTCCACCCAAGCGTGCAGGCTTTCTGACAGCAGTTATTGCTACACTGGCGGCGGAGCGCACAAACGTTACTTAAGCCTGATCGAAGGCTCCCCTGTAATCGGAGAGGGGCGGGGCGGGAGGGGGGGAGAACGA
>JAFBJU010000945.1:754195-777095 GCA_016785305.1 Colistium nudipinnis | reverse complement strand
GGGGGGGGGGAGAACGAGCGTGAGTATCAAGCCGCCGCCCCCCCACTTTACAGCGCCGCTGAGGTTTTCCATCACCGGGGCTGATGCAAGAAGCAGGGGTCCCATGAGGATATACACGCTTCTAATGCAGACAAACACGCCGAGCAGTCTTTGCTGTCAGGGCTCATTGAGCGCAACCGGTCCCAAAGCACCCAAAAAAATAAATAAATAAAAAAGCCCGGCCCAATCTGAGTTAGAATTAGATGTTGACGGTTGAAGCTCGTTTTTGTGTGCCTGTTTTGCACACAAACACACACACACACACACACACACACAGACACACACTCGCTCGCACACACAGGTGCATGTAAGATCTCTCCACACCACCAAAGCATGTAAATGTGTGTTTTGACTGCAGAACAACAGGTGTGTTGAAGCGAATGTATCTGTTGGTTTTTAATGTGACGTTTTTTTTCCTCTGTCGACAAGGGATTCGTGATAAAAAGACCTCACTGAAAATATTTTTTTTTTGTTTTTTTCTAACCTCTAGGGACTTTCAGTATTCTGTATCTCTCCTCTCCTCCCCTCCTCTCCTCTCTGCATTCTCTTCCTCTCCCCTCTCTCTCTCTCTCTCTCATATCTCAGCCGTTGTCTCTGCCACAAAGTGCAGATTCCGAGCCTGGTAATTGCGTGTCTGCTGGCCACCGCACCTGTTGCTGTCAGTGCAGTGGCGTGGGAGAGGGGTGGGGAGGTGGGGGGCGGGGGTGGGGGGCTTTGCCCTCCGGCCTCTGTGACTCTGGCAGTTGATTGTGTTTTTCCGTAACCTTGAGCTTCACCTCGAGTGCGGCGTGTGTACGTGCAAACGCATGTGTGTGTCTACTTAAAACCTGGCCTCTCCCCCTAATCCTCTCCTCTCTCCCCTTATCCAGAGCCTGGGCCCTTAATGAAGCCGGGGGTCAGCGGCAGTGTGTGGCTAATTGGCCAAGTTTGCCCGGGGCTCCGGCTGCCTGTGATTGAAGTGTCCGGCGAGGACCCGACGTGCGGCCGCCGCCGCCGCACCCTGATCCTTTCCACTCCAACAGCCGAGACGCTCGCTGCACCCTCGTCCTCCTACCCCTAGTGAGTAACGCACCCGAGGTCATTCAATTTTCGCTCACACTCCTGATACGCAGTCCAGTTTTCCTCCTTGTTTGATGCAAAACAACGTCCTCGGACTCCCAACTTTTATCCGAATCACCTGTCTCCATTCAGGTTTCTTTTTTAAAAGATTTTTTTCTGTGCCTCATTTGCATAAGCTCTTTATTTATTGCTACACTTTCCTTTCCCACACTTGGTCCCGGCATTTTCCCACTCTCCTTGGCTTGTGTAGCCCTCACACTCTTTCTGCTCACTCGCCACAGTGGGATTTGGGCAATTACCACAGTCCCCCATTGGCCAGCAGCCAGTACAAAGAAATACAGGATCCAGCCTATTTCTCTCACGATGGGTCCAACGGTCCCAGCCAGTCGGCCAAGCTGTATCGCACCGCTCTGAGTGGGAAGCCATGGTGTGAAGGTGTCTCTAATTAGTTTAGCCTTCAGTTTTTACTTGTTAAGGAAGTCTTAGCCCCTATTGCTTTCCTGTCAGTGCAAGAGTCGATGTTGCAGGGTAAGGCTGAGCTCCGGGTGAAGGACTGAGCGGAAAAGGGGTACTGATTAGAGAGTGAAGGGTTCGAGGCAGCAGCGCATAGTTGACCATCTCACCCGGGAGATACTCCGGCGAGGTCCGTCCCCCCCCCGGCCGTCCCCCCCCCCCCCCCGGGTGCCACAGTGCACTAATGAAAACACTTTTTTTGTTGCCGTGCTCATATAAGTGGAACATCGGCGGCCAGTAAATGGTCAACGCTGTGCGTGAGTGTGTCAGGAAACAATGGTCCAATTATAAGCAGAGCCTTATTCCACTAGTTAGAATAAGTTGCACTCCGTCAGAACTTTATTTTTGCACCGCAGTGGGAGACTTGTATATTCAAGGCTGCGAGTTATGACATTCACGCTGATACGCATTAAACAAATATGCCCATCAACCGCTGCCATAATAGTTTTATGTAACAGCTGTACATCTTTTGTTCACACTCCACTCTCGAGTGAAGTGAACCATCACTGGGTTGATGAGATTGGAGAAGGTGTGGAATATTAGAATATAATTGCACATGACATATTTCCGCGTTGCCCACTGTTCGCGACTTCCCCATTAACAGATTCCACGGTGTACTTTAAAAGGCCAAAGCCGCCGCAAATCCGCGGGGCCCGCTGGTTTCTCCCTCGTCCATCTGTGGAGTGCTTAGCTTGACAGACAACTCTTTTTCTCGCTCATCTTCTCCGTAATCAGCCGCTCAGCGCAGGTCATCAACACTCCTGCTCCACTTTCCATCACATTTCTCCCAGTGCTGCGGGCCTGCCAGCCTGCCCGCTGGTGCCAAAGATAAACAAAATATGGCTCATTCGAGATGTAAGCTACCCCAGGTGGTTGTTTTGAGTGCGCTAGATTAGTAGAACCTGAGTGGAGGGATGCTTTTGCTCGGAGTGCTTGAGTTACACTTGTGATCCAAAAAAAAACTAAAAACGGCAGGTTGGACATTGACAATTCTCACATTTGGAGTTTTGTTCAGTGTTTTCATCCCCATAGATGGTCTCGCATCCCAGAAGATGGTGTCCATGTCATGGTAATGACATGCTTTTTTGGCATCCATGGGGATAAGGATGTGTCAGTCATTTCCCCCACGAGGATTTGCCTTGGCACAACCTGAGAGCAAAGAAGTGCTCCGGGATGAATGAATTAGGTTGTATAAGAGCAAACGTTTGGTTTTTCTTTCATAGTGCCTTCGCGAAGCCCATAGTTTGCTATTGCTCGCCTTGACCTTTATATCATTTGAAGCTTGTCACTGCACTGAATTATAGATTTCTGCACGCCTCTTGTGTGAGATACTCCTTTAATTTGCCTCTTTTAAATGTGTTTCTCTCAAGGATGCGGCAAAAATGGGAAAACAATGCATTTAATGGATGGTAATGCCTTTTGACATATAATATTTCAAAGAGGAGGTTCACAGAAAATACTGTTTTTGAAAAAGGCTCCCTTGTTTGTTTTTGAATATTGCTGATGGCAACATCGTAACTGGTACTTTTGAAGTCGGTTCAGGTGAATCAAGTGAGGAGAAAGCTCTCCGACATCAAAAGTCCTTTCTGTGATATTCAAAATGACTCAGAATTTAACTATGCATCCCAAGGGATGAGAGTAAAAAAAAAAAAAAAAAAATCATTTGGCACACTAAATCAAAGGGATCATCCCGACTTAAATGTGTGAGATATATGGAAGCGTTGAAAGCATCACAATGGTTGTCAGATGACGGTGTCACATAATATGTAACCCGTTGTTGTAAGGTCATAGTATGGGGGGGGAAAAAAAGCTTTCAGAACTGCGAAATGTTAGTTTGTTTTTTTTTTCTCATGAACCGCACAGTTGCTAGTCGGTTTTCTCCGTAGCCAAATATGTCTAATTTAATACCAGCCTTGAATCCACCGAAACGCACCATCGCCACAGCAAGGTATGGCAGTGGCGACATAATGTTCCACCTCCGTACTGTGGAAAAGTGGTTAGAAACACCTCCAGCCCCCTTCAGACGAGGGGCCAACACGAACGCGAAGACCTTCGTCAGGAGAATGCATTTGGTTTCCTAAGTAAACACGGCAAATGCCATGCCCTTGTGGTACCAAAATAATACAAAACACCTTGTTCCTGACTCATTCCCCCCCCTTCCCCGCCTCCTCTCCGCTCCCCCCACTCCAGCACTGTACCGCAACCCTCCCTTTTTCCATCGCCCCCTGTGAATATCCAAGCTGTTGAGGCTGACTAGGCTCAACGTTTCCTTGCCAGGGCACAGTTGGAACACATCCGGCCTCCGGGCCACATACACTACTCCACTCCAGCCCCTGCAAACAAGGCCTGCCCCTGCACAACTGTCATTTAAATGCGGAGCGCTTTGGATCGCCACAGTAGATTCCTGTTGTCTATACACTTTAATCGGGGGTTTGGAGACAGCTCGTGCTTTTGGAATGCGATGGTGGTTTATTGCTCGCCGAGCAGGAGAGCGTTGTTGCGAATTTGCGCGGGCTCATCTGAAGTCTCTGTTAATCAACAATCTGCACGACTGTAGCACTCTGTAGAGATGACGAAACTGCTTTTTGTTTGGAGCCACTATTTGAGGATGATGTTCTTTGCTTTAGTCCCATTTTGTAATGATTGTATAGGCCTGAGGTAATCGCCCACCTGCACCCTTTTGCGATGAAGAAATGCAGGATTTATGGGAACACAAGCAAGTCAGGTCCGCTTCGAGCGGGCATGTTGAGAGATGGAGGAAAGGCGTGTCTCAAGTGGCTTCATGTCAAATCCACATACGTATAAATCTTTACTCTGATCTGCCAAATTTCTGCAGAATTCACTGGAGCAGCGAGCAAAATTTCACAGCCCCCCCCATCCCGAGCCCCAGCTCCCCTCCTCCCAGCAATCACTGCACTGGACACAACTTGGCAGCATAGGGTGATGGAAAACATCTGTGGAAGTGTGTGTGTGTGTGTGTGTGTGAATGGATGAATACACTCGCCAGACAAAGAAATGTTATTTTGGGAGGGCATATTTTACATGGCAGCCGATGAGTCAATTATTCTAACACGGCACTCGCAGTGAAACAAATGAAATATGAATGTAGATACAACATGCAAACTTTTCAAGCAGTTGAAAGGCTTCAGGGCCCGATGTTTCACAGCACTGATTCCGCATCTTTTGTGGGCAGATAAACGAGCAGGAGCAAGTGGGAAATGAAAAGACGATAATGGACTTCCCTTGCTGTTAAATCACTTCCTGTGGATGGAGAAAAGGAAGTAAAGCCAGCTCCCTCTGGCTTTATTTGTCTGGTTTAACTGTTTATGCACTAACAATGTTGCCTGCATGCTGACTGATATATTGTCAGACACTGAATTGTGAGGGAATTCGGGTCCTCGGCAGCTGCCGGAGATGTGGCTGCTCGGAGCCAGTAATGTATGTTTTTTTTTTTTTTTTTTGGATGTGCTGCGAAATATAAATAATGAAATGGAGCCAGTAATTGGTGGTTCTTGGTAATTAGGACCAAGCTGTCAGCGAAGGGAAGTTGCCTCACTCTGATGATGCTGCAGCAACCATGGCATGGTAATTACTATTATCTATTGGGGTTGTTGACACAACCCCGCTCTTAGCCAGGATAGTGGGGCTTATGTTTACTGTTCCCAATTTTAAGAGGTTTAGCCACAATAATGCCAAAGACGTGCATCTTTATTTCCGTCGGTGTCCGTCAAAAGTAACTAAAACAAAAACATCACAACCAAACGCGCAGGCTTCCATTCATATTTACCGCATCGGCCTTGACTGTCCTGCACGGCCACTATGTGAGGGGCTTGTCCATATTTTCATTAGTGAAAGCGTTCGACTCCCCCCCACCCCACCCCCCGACGGCGATGTGACGCCAAAGCCACAAACAGCATTATCAACCATCTCAGCAGGTTTTCTAATACCCCAGTAATCCTTTCATTTCATTCATGGATACTGCCGGGGTTATTCTGGGCCCGGAGCGTATCTGCCCGCCTGTCTCTGCTCCTCTGTGTGAGAGATTGGATTCCCCAACTCCGCTTCCTCTCCACCCCAACACGCGCACGCACACACACAGACACACACACACACACCGTAGTACACGTGTTCATGCCCAAATGTTCGCTCATCTGATGTCAGATGCTCATAGTGTAAGCTGGCTGGTCTGACCCCATGATGTATAGGGTGGAGGACAATGGCACCATATACCTGGCGTAGCAGGAGGATTCGCGGTTTGTGGCTAATAACTTGGCCTCCCTGAAGTGAAATTGTGTTCGTCTGGCCCCGGACTTACAAGCACTGCATTTGCCCTGTTGGATGGGGGTGGGGGGGTGGGGAAAGTGAATAGCCTCAGAGGCAGAGTACCCCCCCGGTGACATTTCCTCTTCCTGCTGTCATGCAATGTAATGAACCTGCTGGTGACTCGCATAACTGTATGCAAGATGGTGTGCAGTGTGATTATTGGGTGCGTGGAAGGGGGGCAGATTGGAAACGTGAGGGTGAGCAAAGGTACACCATGTTGCATTTTTTATTTCATTTTTTACCTATACACGTGCACACAGCAAGTGAATTGCGGCTGCTCTGCATTAAACATGCGGCATCTTGTCGCTTGAGGCGTGATGGACGTACAAACATATCGCGGGGCAGAGAAAATGGTTTTCTAAGTAGGCTATTTATGGTGAAGATACAGTATTCATTTGATTATAATAAAACATCCATTACACTCTCGGTGAACGGCACGGGGAGGTGAGGCCTGCAGAGTGCAGCTCAATGTAATAACCGCTGTGTGCCTGCTCTGAAAGAGCAAAGGAAAAGAGCAGGTTTCCAGTAGATATTAGTTTCATTTGCAGGGGTGCCCAGATCTGGTGATATGCTTCGCGAGGAGTAATAAAGAAATATATCTGTTTTTATTGTGCCTTGGCGACAGAGTTATGTTTAGAGCCGGCATAAAGAGCTGGAACATGGCGTAAAATGATATTATGGCCCATTAGGTGGGGGCCCGAGCTAAGCGCAGCTAGCGGTAACCGAGGACCGGGGGTAATGGGGCCGCAGCGTATTGTCTCTGATCTGCTCTTTCACTTCTCGCTGATTGAATCGTCTACATCCCTGGCACTCCATCTCCTGGGGGAACCGGGAGGAGACGAGGTGATTTTGGCCGAAGACATCACTCCGTCAGACCTGGGAGATAAGAGAACGGGATGGGAGAATTGGAAGGTAGACGCTGTGAAACGTAAAGGGGGGAAAAAAAGTGACGTTCGGGTAATTATGGTAAGATTGGTTTGCAGCGCGAAAGGATCCCAGAGCTATAGATGCGTTTTTTTTTTGGTTTTGTTTTTTTGGCATTGAAACAATGATGTGCTTTATGGCTGTGCACACGGGGCTCTGGCCACGACACAACAATATACGCGCTTTACTTCAGTAGGATTTCAAACCGCTAAGAGACGGGGAAAAAAAGGAAATAAAAAAACAACTCTTCTCCTGCTGCCCTCCGAGAGCCTGCTTACGCTACAGCACAGCCTTAACTCAGGGGTTTAGTCTCCCGACCTTGTGTTTCTGCCTCCCCCGGTCTGGCTCTATACGGAGCCGACCCTCCGACGCAGGGGCCACCCCCAGCGCATATCCATGGGAAGGGGTAAGGATGACATTAAAGTGCCGCTCCTAACGGCAGAACCTTCGGCGCGCACTTCACTCAGGACTCGCGTTTGCGCGACGTACTGTAAATAAAGGGCCCCTTGCAAAAGCGGGGAGAAGCCATAATCATTATCATTCCTGACTTCTTAAGAGCCTCCTGTTTTGAGGTTCGGCTCCACCAAGAGCCCCCCCCCCCACCCCCCGTCTTTAAACGCGGCTTCACCCCCATCCTGTGCCAGTCGTCACCCCTCCAGTGGCGTGCCGAATAGGCCGGCCATTGTACTCGGCAGCATAGTTTATCTGCCGTCTTGCGCAGCCTGCATGGGGGCTCGGGAAGTAATCTGAACCAAGCAGGCGAAGAATTTCAGGCATCCTGAATGGAACCAGATGTGGGTTTTTTGTTTTTTTTTCTGGTTCGCTCTGTCTCCCCCGACGTGCGCTCGTGGTGATTTTTATTTTTTAACAAATACAGCAAGACTCGCAGACGTGATGTCAAGGACGGTGTGCTCTCACGCGCACAGATAGAATCACAGAAGCAAAGAAAAGTCTCCAGGTTCGTCTGGCTTTAATAGCAAACCTGGACGAAATGAGAAGAAATGGGATCAGCCTGAAAAAGGCCACAGTCGGCTTGTTTATGTTTGCATATCGTGCGACCTCTCTCCCCCCCCCGTAGATTACGGCTCAGATAAGTGACACACACGTCTTCCACAGCATTTCTTTGACAGCCTGCCTAACCTTTTTTTCCATTTTGTCCCAAACACAGCAGTAGTAATAGGCATAGTGCCGCACCAAATACCACGACCGGCTTATCAGGCATGGAAACCTTTCTTCTGAAAAACACCATAAATCAAAAACCTTTCAACCACCATGCTGGAAGTGAAAATCATTCATTAATTCTCCTTACAGAAATAGTCATAAGCAATACTCTATATGCCAAGCAACGGTTTGTCTGTAAACTACCATAGTGTCACTTAAGTGAAGGTAAATCGTTTTTTGTGGTTAAAATTAGAAGTCAGTGCAACATTGATTTTCTGAAGTAACGGCATTCTTCGGCTAATATGCCTAATTGAATAATTGGTGTGCATTTTAAAAGCCATCGAAAGTGGAGCACTTTATGCCCATTGAAATGTCAAACGGGTGACCTTATAGACCTCATTCACAATAGACATTATTATTAATGTTATTAATTACATCTGTGCCTTTCCTGGAATAATATCAAAGAACGGTCTGAAAACTGGCATGTTACGCCGCGACTGCTATTTGTCCTGTGCCAGGTTGCCAGTTTTCCTTTTCAAGTGAAAAATCAAAGCATTGACATTGCCACCTGCTTTCTGCCATTACACCCACCTTGCGTAAGCGTTGACCCCGTGGCCATGGCTTTAGCACGTCCCCCACCCACGCCCACACCCTCACACACACGCACACACACACACACACACACAGACAAAGGCCTTTTCAGATCTATTCCACATCCAAACACTTGTTCCTCCTTCTTGACTCCGCTACACCATCAAAAGAAAGTGGTGCTTATTGGTCGGCCTCCTGCACTGGAATGTGTGACTAAGTGTGCACGTGCTTGTTGCCTGAACATGTAGGCACGCTATCGGCCATCACCACAGGAAATGACCGGCCGTTTGCTTTGAAGTCCCAGCAGAGTTTTCATTATTCCTACTATCTCCTGAGACGCGAGGCGAGAGGACCCCCCCCACACACACACACACGCACACATTGCTGATGGTCTGCCGCTCGCCCTCGGCTGCTCCCCTCTCGTAGCCGCGCCACCAAACGCCGGTTGGAATGCAGAACAAGCATCTATTAGCATAGAGTATGGGAGTTCGAGCTGCCAAGGGGCACAAACCCCACCACTACCCCCTCACTTTTACACACCACGCTTGCCTGAAAAGGCTGAGAGGGCACGTGTAATTGCATTTTCCTCTCCCTGTGCAGAAACTCTAATGCAAGATATGGGAAATTCTAAGATTCCCCAACCTTGGCTCATCCTCCCACCTCCACTTTCTCAGTTATTCCCACTTGCCTCACTGCCCGCCGCCGCCCACCCCGCCGTTCCAACCTCCACTTCCTCTCCATACGCTGCTAGCATGTCGAAATGTGTGGCGTGCGATGGAATTAATTGGATCGCAGGGTGGAAGTGTTCAGCCCCCTGTGGCGCACTGCTGTGTGAGGTAGGATTGGCACGCGCTCGCCATAACTTGCAGCAAAAACCAAGTTTTCCAGACGGTGCCAATCTGGAGGCTCGCCTCTTACAAGCAGTCGAACATGGAATTCAAATCTTTTCACACAAACTATTCTAAAAACTACTCTCCAACACACATACACAGACAAACAAGTGGTCCACAATATGTATATGCACAACTTTCCCAGCAGGGAGGCAGAAGGATTGTTTATTTGCCAGTGTAGGGCGCATGCCAAGATAACGTGCCTGGGCTGGGTGTGGTTGAAATCTGGGTTAGGAAATCCCTCGTTGAGATTATTACATGCCATAATGCTAATGAAGCTTTTGCTCCAGTAACACTTTCCATTAAGGAAGGGAAATGATAACGCACATGATCTAATCGAGCATCACGAATACCGATGGAAAAAAAATGTTTCTAAGGTACTAAATGATTTGTGTCAGTGCGAAGACGAGAGGCTACAAGCTTGAAAATAAATTGGATTTTACTGTCCAAGAGATTTAACATCATTTTTTTATTCAAACATGCATACACAAACGAAAGTAGTTTCAGGCACAAAAAACGACATTTAGACCACCAACCCTGACATCTAGGGTTCAGGTGCAGTTGAGGGACCCCGCGTTGTTCATGCTTCATCCCTACTTCTGTCATCCTGCTGCTCTGCAAAATAATGAAAAATAAACTGTCCTGATTTTTAATAAGCAAATGTCGACCAAAGAAGTAGCAGACAAGTCTAAAAATAGGACCAAGCATTCAGTGCCCCTATTATGCAACTGTCCCAATGAGTCAGTGTTATGGGCGCATTATGCTCAGAACTCAAAAAGCATCTAGGTTCAATACCCATCCCTACTGTGTCCAATTCCCCCATTATTATTATTATTAGTCAGTGTGGAGCCTGTCTTATGTCGTTATACCCCCCCCCCCCCCTCCCCCTCGTCTATTGATGTCTGAGCAGTGCCGTGTGGCTGTGGCTTTTTTGACTCCTCTGTTTGGCCTTGCCCCTGTGTCCTGCCGACTGGCTTTGTCTGATGTATGAAGGTCTGGAGCTAATGGTACAGAACCAGGATTAGTGTCTGTGGTGTTGTGGCTGGCCCGTCCCGGCTCATTGGCCTCCTCTCTGTCTCACTCGCTCCCTCTGGATGAGGTGAGCAACGGAGTGAGGTGGCCAGTGAGCGACTCGGCTGTTGATCAGCACCCCCCCCGCGCGCGCTCGGACTCATTCGTCTTCATCCACCCACTTCTATCCGCCAGAGGAACACCGACTGCAGGCTGGCGGGGGAGACGCCTCACCTTCAGACAAGGCCGCCAGACCGCGCCTCACCTTTTATTCCCTTTCATCCCTCACAGTCCCTGCCTTGTCCTCGCAGACGCACGCACACGCACATTATCTCGCCGCGCTCCGTCACCACTGAAGACCAGGGGCCAGGCTGCGAGGCAGGCGGGGGGTCTTGTTTGTAGGACTCTGTTAATTAGCACGGGAGCCTGGAGACTGACGCCACGTTATCTCCCCCCCACCCCCACCCCACCTCATCTCTCTCCTTCCTCCTCTCGCCACGTCTCCGGAGGTTGCCTCCATCATACCGCTTGCGTCGCCAGGTTTGCGAAGGATGTCGCTGCCAGCTGTCTTTTTCATGGACGACTGCCAACCGCTCCCCATATCTTCCGTCCGTTGTCATTTCCTCATTTATTCCCATCTCCCTGTTTTTTCTCCCACCCCCCCACCATTTATCTGTTAATGAACTCTGTGCCTCGAAGCCGTTTTTTTTTTCCTGTTTTCATGCCTCGTCTCAGTGTTTTTAGGCGAGGATGGGGTGATGCGGGGCCCTCGTTGGCACACTGGCGCAATGGTACCAAGGTCGGCAGGGCGGAGGTTGGCAGACGGGCTGTGTCCGCCGTACTATGCCAGCTCTGCAATCTGTGAGCGGCGTGTTAAGCGCCAAACAGACAGTCAGTATTTCCCTCTTGGCCTGATGGCGTTTGCCTTCTTCAACGGCCCGATAAAGGTCAGAGAAGCACGGGCAGACAAAGAGCTTTATATACTATCTGAACAATGAGAATCCCAATCGATTGGCAGCTTGATCTGCGTCTCGTTCCATCAGGCCACGCAGCATATTGTCTGTGCGCAGGCACGCCTGCCATAGCCTTCAGCCCTGATTGAGTTCTGTGCACCGTGGGTGAAATGCAGCATATTCCATTTGTGAGTTTTGGATATGGAAAGAAATACAAAAGCAGAATGCCAGGCAGTCGATTATTGTGCACGTCTCACCCATTTAAAAAAAAAAAAGCCCGTTGAAAGCATGGCTGACATTGAACGCTCACAGACCGCAGCGCCCATTCGAGCAGAAGGGGGTGATTTTTCGGTGTCTGGAGAAATTGTATTTGTTTCTCTGCGTGTGCGTAAGTGAATCCATTTCTGTCTCTGTTTAAGTTGCCGAGTAGCCTCACCTCCCGCGGTGTGTGAGTAATGTTCAGCTTTCGTACACTTTCTTTGACCCTGGCCTCCTATGAGGTGTGGTAATGAGCCAAGTGTAAAAAAGACTTCTTTTTTTCTATTGTGAAATATAGCAATCCCACCCACAGACACACGCGTACAAGCAGTTATAACTTTAACTTCTGAGAATCCTGGCTTCATAATTGAATATCCCTTGGCATTTGATAATATCAGTTCATCTGCGCTGGCGGAGTTTTTGTATAAGAGACAGGTTGGAGTTTTAAGTGTCCTCTCTTTGATGAACCACTTTGATACCCTTGTGAGAGAGAGCTGATTCCACCATTGGGGGAATTAAGGATGCTTTGGTACGCGGAGGCTCCCCAGTGCCAAGCAGAGCTTTAAGAGTGCCTTTTCTCGGAGAAACAGAGGAACAGGGACGGGGAGGATGAGAGGCAGCGTCTCTCTGATCTTCTGCCTTTCCCAGAACCATCTGTCTGGTGCTGGCCCAACAGTCTGTGCTGCTTGGTATTAGCACTTACAAATATATACATTTCTCACATCTAGTTTTTGAGAGCAGTTTTGAGAGCCCTCGCTGAGCTACGCTTGCCAAGAGATGGGAAGCGAGAGCAGATTGGGGCCCAGTGACGTTGCGGGAGCGATGCCTGCCATTGCTTCATTGAAAGGCGAGGTAGCGGAGGGGAGTGTGGGGGTGGGGGTGGGGGGCGGGGGCGCACGCGCGATTGGGTGGATAATGGCGTCAGGGCCGCGGATTGCATGTGTGATCAGGGTTTGTAATGCAGCCCACACTGGCTAATGGAATATGCTTGCTTGCAGCAGCTTGATATCGCAGCAAGCCACATTAACTCTGAATGCAGCCGGCTATGTGGTGCACATCCGTCATTCTTATTATGCTAGAACACTTGCCTTGAGCGTGCATTATTGCAACAGGTCGTGCGGTCACTAAGAGGCGGGATGAGAACACGGCCGAAATCCTTTGAACATGCACAATTCCTACATTTCATTTTTTGTCTTCCTATTTATTTGTGAGTCAAAGCGAGATCGAGAAGGCGTTTGGGGGCACAAGAAAAAGTCATGTTCCCAAATGCTCGTGAGCCACCACCGGTGTAAGAGTCTTCCCCGTCAGTTGTCAGTTGCGCTGGGTAAGGTTCTGAGTCGCACAGCAGGATCATTTGGTGTTAAGTCTGTCTGCACCCCCCCCCCTGCCCTTTTTTTTTTCTTCTTAGTAGATATCTTGGGGTGAGCAGCTTTTATCCGAGGCTTCCATTGCTTTTTTTTTTAAAAGCTTGTGACTGACTTTTCTGCACCTCCTCCTCAGTTCCTCACCGCTGTGAAATGGAATTGCTTTCTCGTTCGTTAAAGATTTTCTTGTCGCTGCCTCGCGCTACTTGAGGGAGTGTGATCACCCGAAATGGTTGAGAGTTCTCAAAAAAACACAAACAAACACTGGTATTATGGTGTGTGTGGGTGGATTGGAGGGGTGGGGTGGGGCAAAAATAAAAACTTGCCTTTCTTTTTTTCTTTTTTTTTTTTTCGTTTTTCTGACTTAAATGTGTTTGGGCGACAACACGCGCGTCTTTCCCGGCAAGTTGTCGCTTTACATTAAAGCATGAAGTGGTCTGCTGGCGCAGGGGAAAGAGATCCCTCTTCTGGTTGCCATGGCAGCAGGTGCGGTGTAGCATTGGGCACCAGCCGCGTTGGTTCTGCCAAAACCGCTGCCCACCTACATCCTTTAGGCTTTTTTCCGGGGGCGACTGGTTCCCCTTTCAGGCCATTCTGTCCTCTGCGCGGGAACATTTTGGCCACTTAGGAGACGCTCTGCTATTTATAAAACACTGCTCCCATGGGTGGTTTACTCCAATCCTTCCGTGTGATCTCGCTGCAAGAATCAGACGGCGGAGTATAATTTGCGTGTGTTCAGAATAATTCCAGCCCATTTTGAACGAAAACTGTGTTTCTCTCTAAACAGTTGTTTGCATTGGGTGAGCTCTTTCAACTTTCCTCCCGCAGCTTTCCGTCGTCCCATCTCTTTTCTCTCCTCCGCATGCTCTTTCCCTCTTTCCCTCAAACTCTCATCACCACTTCCATCTGCCCCCCGAAACGGCACAACTGCTCCCTCCCCGTCTCACACCCGCGCCCCGGCACCCGCGGCGTCGGCGTTCTGGTGGCGCTTTGCTCGGGCAGTTTGCGGCGCCAATCTTAATCACATCGGGTGCGCACACCTGTGAAAACAGATGTCCACCAGGGCCGGCATGCTGTTCCTCTTTAGGGACGAGCGTCTGTGCATGGCTTTGCGCCCCGCTCTTCCTCCTTCCTCCCCCCTCCTCTGCACCGAGTCAGTCAGGTGCACGGCGGGCAGGCCTGGCCCCGACATCCCAGACAGGAAGAGCCCGCGGCGGCCTCGGGCAGGGGGCAGGAAGCGCCGGTCCCCTGGATATACCCCCTGCTCTGTTTATTTTAATATTCGCCCCGCTTACAGATGATAGTGAGAGAGTGTGATCAAAGACGCGGAGCCCTCTCTACCTCCCGACAGAAGGGACTTGTTGGTATGTTTTGAGGTACAAAATCATTTCTAGAGGAATTTCGAGACGCCGTGATCCCAAATCAATCTTTAGCCCTCTTTTATGAGAGAACCTGAAAAACACCAGGTGCTGACCTTTTAAAAAAAACTCCCAGATTATGAATTGATCTCAGTCATAAAAATGGGCTTATAGTTATATTTGCCATATAGAGAGGCATTAGTACAGGCATACTAATGCCTCCGTACGATTAAGTGCTTTATTGTGGCATTAGTCAACACAATGTGGTGTTTTGTGTAATTATATTCTTATCTGATAAAAGGCATCTTTTAAAGTGAGTGCCACATAGCCGTGCTTTAGCCTGGAGGCGTTTAGAATAATGTACGCCATTAAAGGGCTTCCTCAGATAAGTACTGGTGTTAATGAGTTAACCAGACAGAATGATCTGTATTAGTGAATTTTAAGAAGGCAATAAAGGCATCACCAGCCTTAGTAGCGAAGCATTATGTGATTTCTATCCAGCTGTGATTTCACATTTAGCAGTGCACAACCTCTTTCACTTCGTACTGCCAGGTTGTCCTCGCCGCCCTGTTTTACAAAGAAAAAAGTGCTTCTCCTCAGCGTCCCACCTACAAGGACACATGCTCACAAATTTCACCTATGTTATGGAAAGAAATACTTTCTCTCAAACATTTTATGCTTCACAAAAAGGTTTTAGTAGTTGTGTACCTTTTGAGATTTCCACCCCAGAGATGTCAACGCAGTGTGGTGCTCACAGCAGTGAAAAATAACATTAAAAAAGTTCAACAGCAGAGTTGTTTTTCCAGAAACCCGGGGCCCCTCTTTATGGATAGTCCACAGACCTCACTGTGAACATTTTTAGAAGTATCACCATAACCCTATTTGGATTGGCTGAGTGTAAAACCTACATGTGCGGAACAGTCCCTCTCTTCCTTTATAGGCATTATGTAATTGACGTGCAAACTTTCACTTTTAACATTCAATTTACTTCTGCGTAATAAAGCAGAATAATAGTAATATTAAAAATATTACAAATCATAAATTAGAGACACCATTCCCTCAGTGTATTGCTGTCTAATATAAAATAATGTCCTGTAAATTTTCGGTGGCTAATACTCTCTCCCAATGAAAAAAGAGAAGGGAACCTTTTTATTCCCCAGCTCCCTCTGTAATATTTATCCTGCACAAATATAGCGTATAAAAATGCAATATCCTGATCGCCTCCATCCTTTCGCACGTGGCTCCATGCCATTAGAATTATGATTTGAATGAACCAGGCCTTATAACAATTTCCCATTAAGACCGGGGCCCACGCCCTCCATCCTCTCATCCGCCCAGCATTGATCCGGGCTCTTATCTCCACTCTGATCCCTGTGTTATTTCTGGAGCATAGGGATTGCCTAATGATTTATTGAGCTGATTTATTGATCTGTACAGTCCACCACAATGGACCATCTACCAAAGAGGAGGCTGCAGGGCACGCACTCTTGCTCTCTGGCGTGCTCCCTCTCATCTCACGGCCCTCCCGCCTCCTCCGCAACCAGTCTCGGAGCTCTTTGGTTTCTCTGTGTAACTCCGCTGAGATTAGGTCCTAATGTACTTTAACCATCTGGCTTGTAAAGTGGTCTGTGTATTTTCGTTTTGGTGTTGTTGTTATTTAACAGCGCTGTCCCTAGGTCGGCCGCCGCCGACACGGCTCGGCTAAATCCTCTGTGTTTCATTTACTTTAATGGATGCATATGAGTCGCTGACGGTGTTTAGCCACTCATATCTGGGTCCGTTTAATGCGAGACCGCCTCATTTGAACTGTGACTTTTATGCTCTCTGCCAGCTGCTTGCATCGTGATTGAATCTCAAATCTCAAAAACGTGGCGCTTGAAGCGGAGCTCGGCAATATGAGGTCTGATCCGGCAAAGTTGGTCACATTCGCTCCAGTAAATGTAAGGAGATGCAGCCTGCTTGCCTGACTTGTTGCGGCGAGGCTATTTTTAGACGGCCTAGTGAGTGCACAAGTATACCTACAGAATAATCAAACCAATGTGAAGAGGGCAACGCAAGCGGCGGCATCTCGTCCCACATCTTGTTTGCGACGTCGGTGCGAGTGCGGCCGTCGTGACACGTTGCGCTTGCCATGGGTGAGAGCCTCCGGGATTTGCTAGATGCCATTAAATGACTCCGCTGTTTTTAATGCATTTGTCGGGTCTTTGCTGGTTCTTTTCTGATTGTTTTTGTCACGTAAGCAGCGCAGCTTAAAGATTAAATGGGTGGCTGCTCCGTGTGCAGGCCCGCCCGTCCGCCCGCCTGCCTGCCAGTGACAGCATCTGGCCAGATTTCCATTAAAATTGCTTTGGATTTTTACAGTCCCACGAGAATGATTGCTTTCCCACATGCATGCCAAGCTTTCATCCCATGCCACCATCGGCTAAAAATGTCTCCCCTAACCAACATGTGAGGTTACATGATGACTTATGTCATGTTTTTTTTGGGTAGGTATTTCTTATAAGTCTAATTTGTAGACTCTGTTACGATTGGTGACGTAAGTTGAAAGGTCAGGGAGAGCACTAAAGCATTTGGATCGGTCCTATCATACATTAAATGTTTAATCACTCTGTGCGTTCTCCCAACATTTTTTGCTGGGTGTCCACGTGGTTTTGTGTAATGTGCTGTAAGTTGTCCTGTCAAGGGCAATCTGATCTCTTCAGCTAAGTACTCTTACTGCTCTGTTCATTTCTGTCCATGAATTATTGATATGCAGAATTTATTAATTTGTGTGCAGAAATGATCCCACAACTTGTAATACCTGCCAGTGTTCAGGCAAACGTACGCTGTTCTCAGGATTATCCAGCCGTAGGCTTACTTTGCTTTAAAGTGAGGTCACTTAGGTAGAAATAGCTATGTAATTGTACATCCATATGTTAAAGATTATGGTAATTATTATATATAGACACTGGAAGAGGAGATTGTTGCATTTTCAATGCGTTATCCTCTACAGAACACAGATGCACTGCAGAATACATTATTTTGCCAGTATTTCTTTTTATAGTTATAGCACATAACCCATATTGTAGTACAATATTCTCAAGTAACCACGAAAAGAAACGACAACAATAAAATGGTCCCTTCTTCTCTATTTTGATGTGTCATTGACCTGTCCTTGGTGCTGATGTTTTATTAACATAAACCTGTTACTCATTAAAACCATTAATACTCAATGAAGCTGTTTACACCTTCGCATGGTTAATTTGGGCTGACATCAAACCTCAGTGTCCTTTGGCATAACGACATATTACCAGATGTTAAAATGTATATCAATAACCTGCTAATATTAACCGTATAAACGGAATCAAGAAATGAACAGCTATCATGCACCTCCAACATTAGCGGTGCGCGCATGCAGCATTCCGTGACACAAAGTCACATTCAGCGGAGGTCGCGATCAGCGACACGGCCGGGCAGGAAGATTGGGTGGCGTGATTGCGAATGGCGACACGCTGTATGGGACGTTATGAAATTAATGTGGCTGCGATCGATATCGGACGACTTTAAGCAGCTCAATTTTACACTTGCTGCAGGGAACAGATGGTACTCGCCGATAGCGTTGCTGGAAATGGATCCGTGGCCGAGAAGATACATGGAGAGGGGAGACCAGATTCTCTGGAGCACCAGAGAACAGAGAAAGGAGGTTAAGGAACTGTGTAATAGTTATTCACATAACCTGCATGGAAGAATAATTCCCTAATCAGATTTATGTAATGAATAGTTAATTGCACATCAGCTCCGACTGTCTGTATACAAAACACACAACCCCCCCCCCCCCAGCTCTAGATTCCTTTTTTTACACCAGCGATATTTTGTAGTATGAACTTTGTACCCTTGTGCTGGCGTCATTAACACCAACGCATTAGGGTAGCCGGAGGGTATACATTTGTGTTCACTCTATGCTTTAAGGAAAAAACAAAAAACAAAAAAACATTCCAGCTGCAATCAAATATTAAAATACACCCACAGGCGCCCTAATGCCTCGGCAGCAGTGTGAGTTGCATTGTTTTTTCCGACCAAGAGAATACCTGTTGAAATGTTCTGGGAGCAGAAACTTGTCTAGTCTATAATTGATAGGCCTTGGCACCGCATTGATAGGACGAGGTTTCCATGTGAAAAAAAAGGCCTCTATCTACACGTCGTAAATCTCTCAGTCGCGTCAGGTTGAATCTCCTCAAACTACAGGTCCTGGGGGAACGGGCCGATGGGACGAGCGGCCGGGTGTTGAAAAGCTTGTTATTGGAGCCCATTCCTGCTCTGGGATTCCTTTCGGGGCCCCTATGATTACATCGCCCCGGCCCGTCCGTGTTTGCGTGCGTGCCTGTCACAATGTGTGTGTATTTCTGTATGCATGTGAGAATATGCCCCCGCCACCATGTTTGGCGTGTCTGCTGTGACTCACATGACTCGCTCAGAGCTGGGGGCAGGCCTCGGGTGAGGAATCGGAACTTTCTAAAAAAGCGGTCGGGGCACATCTGGTTGTGATTGGCAGGAGAAAAATGGGTCCTTGTGTTCTGGGAACTGGCAGCCGGAGCCTGACCCAACCCAGCCCAGTACAGAGCGAGTCAGGAAAGGCACTAACAGCGAGACTGCTCCCCTTCACCCCTCCCTATAACTCGGCCAATTCTCATAATCCCAAAGCAAAGCCCCTGGCAGCACTTTTTTTTATAAACACTGTTCTGAGCTCTCAAATTCCTTCCATTTCAATATAAGAAAGTAGTGGCTGCCGTGAGCCAGGAAGACCCAGAGCTCCATTACTTTTGGCAGCAACCCTTATGTCTGGGATAATGATGCCCCGGGGGATGAGAGTGCACCTGAATGTCTGTTTGCTCATCTTGCCATCTTAGTCGATGCGGGGAGCAGGGGAAATTGCTATGGGCAGGCGGTATATTGAAAAGGCATTTCATGGCGGGGTGCTAAAAATGGGCTATTCTCCCATCTGCTTGATTTTCAAGTTGAAGGTTGGGGGGCAGCCACGGCGTACTTTGAGCGTTAAAGGATGGCACGTGGCAGATTGAGCGTGACGGGAAAGACCACTCCTCCCCTCTTCAACCAGGCGTAAACCGAGAAACGGCGGCAATTAAGAAGGTGATGGCGGTGTTAATGGCGGCTGGCCCCCAGCCGTTGTTTCTCCCTGCCTGCTCTCATCTCGCTCATCGTTTGGACCAGCCATTTACCTGTGGCACATCAATGTGCCGCCGGTTTAAGAGATAGCCCGCCCCGGCTTCTCCCACGCGGCTGCGTCAGGGAAAACGAGCCCCGACACATGCGTGCGTCAGGGCTCTAATTCAAGCGGGCGGGGGGGCGCTTAGTTTAGCACCTGTGAACCTCTGCCTGGACGCGGACGTTAAAAACCCAGCTCAGGCCGCAGAGAGGATATCATGGCTTCTGTTAGTGTGCCTTTAGTGCTGCAGGGACTATTTACTGTCCTTATTAAGCAGGCTGACTGGTGACTGGGCAACAAGCCTGGGTGTGTGTGGGTATTCTCCATGTACGTGACACTGCTCAGTGTCAGTGCGCGTGCGTGTGCGTGTGCGTGTAGGCAGACAGGCAGGATGCCTGAGGCGACGCACTGATGCCAGAGCGCACCACTGGTGTTTCCGCGCATGCCACATATCCAGTGACCCTCACCGGCATAACGACTGAGGGGTTAATTCCCCGGGAGTGGGCCTGGTGCTCAGAGGGAGGCGATGGGAGGGAGCGTGGCGTCGAGGGTGATACAGCGGTATCACTGTGCTGCGGCGCCTTTTTATCCTCGGCGCAACCCAGAGTGATCTGTTCCTGCCCCGCCCTTTCTGATGGGATTTATGCTAGCCGCCAATAATCCGACGGCAATGCAAGGAGCATCTCCCTCACGCCGTCGTTCCGTTACTCATTCTCATGGATTTCTTAAGCTAAAACTAATTTAGCCAGCAATGGGTAAAACGCTACCAGAGAGGGGGGTCTTTTTTTTCTTTTTTTTTTTTCTTTTTTGTCCATAAATCATGGCTGAGTTGGAAGCAGGGTGTTGTCGGCACAAAGCTAGAAGTGGAATTTCACAGTGACACTCTCTTACTCCATCTCTCGGGCGCTGTAAGAGGAGGCAGAAATGCCCATTTCCTCGCCACATTAAGTGATTTGCAAGACAGCGTTTAAGTAGGACTGTTCGTGGCGCGCAAAATGAGAAGTCACCCATACGCATGACATTTCTCCATCAAAACGGAGCCGTGTTAAGCGCCGTTACCATTTTCTTCTATATTCTTGTTGATGTAGTTCCCAAAATCACGGTTACTCTCTTTACAGCAATGTCCCTGGACAACACCTCCCAGGGCTGTTTGCCCTGCTTTTAGCTCAGTGTATTTACTTTCCATAGCTGTAAGTCATTAGTGTTGCCTGGTCGTTTAAAACCTGTCCATTAGCATTCAAAGTGCACTGTAATGTGAGAAATGAAATGGGAGGCAGTGTGACAACTCTTGGATGGATATGGACTTTTTGATTTTCAGCGACACCCCCCCCCCCATCCCAATTCCTATCTGCCGCGGCTGCAGTTTGTGTTTTTTGCGTATTTGTGTTGTGAATTGACAAGAAGGCTGCCAATTCAACTGTTATCTGGAGGGGGAGAACGAGTGTGTGCCTAAGCGTCTGTGTGTGTGTGTGTTTGTGTGTGTGGAGAGCAATGGCTGCACTCCCCATTGTTACATAATGATGAGATATTGAGTGTGTGACCTGTACCACTTTATCTCGGCCTGCACAGATTGCATTCCATAATCTAATGAGACAGATATTCTTTAATGGAAATCCTGGACAGGGTCATGATTGCCATGATAAAACTTAAGGTCACACTTCACATTATACAAGGCTGGCTCACATTCATGAGTAATAATTAAGATTGTTATTGCCTTGGAGAACATATTGTAATCACGTGTCACATCGTATTATTTGTTTGCTTATTAAACGAGCAGAAAATGGTCGGTGCCGACAGTGGAGCTGCAATGACAAAAACCCCGTCACAAAGTAATTACCAATTTGCGGAGGACAAAGCAGCACGGATCAGCCCAAACAAGTAGAATTTACAGAAATTGGCTGCTGTAATATTTGAGACTATAAAAATTGGGTATATATATATCACAGAGCACACGGCCCAATATTTATGCTTGGTCAAAGAGAAATGAAAATCAGGGCGCTCAGTACCAAATACCACTTAAGGATGTGTACAACAACTTTAAAATTAGACACAGTGTGTAAAAAGAAGCCTGCTTGGACCCCCAGAGAGCACAAACACTTTAAATCCAAACTTTATTTGGAGATATTTCGTTTTGTAACCTGGACAAACTAGCACGGATAAGAAACATCTCGGGTTGCTGCTCTAATGTGTGATATTATTTGGAGGAAGAGCCTTCTGTCGCCACAGTAAATCTCAATATTTTCTACAAAATTGGAATGCACAAAACCTCGGCATACAGCAATAGGGCAACCGGTGCCAGAAATTCCACTTTAATATCTTTGGAAATGTTCCTGACTCTCTTTTATGATAAGGCGAAGTTGTTTAGTCGCGTTGGTTGTTGGCAAGGAAAGCCATCAGGGTGAAATGAGTCTGGGACGACCCCACCTCTATTACCATGTGGAGAATATTGATTTCCCAGATTTTGAAGGAGTACCATTTTTTTTGTCCGTGGAACGACCTGTCTGTTGATGTTGTTTTTTCCGCCGGAATGAAACGATTCGATTCTCCGGGATTCAAATGCAACTCCGTGAAATCAAAAATGGGCTCACGTACAGAGAGACTATATAATATGTGCACCAAGAGAAGCGTCTTGTTTTTATTTTGTTTTCCACATGTTGTCGTCGTGTCGTCCCGCCTCCCTTCCACATAGCCAGTCATGTAACATTGTGTTTTGCTGGGGGAAAATAAGTGGTCAACTAAATGAGGTTGGCACAATTACTGGCAGAGCCTGGGTGTTAGCTCTTGAAATATGGGCTTCAAGAAAAAGCAGTCATCGCGTAGACTTCAAAAGCAAGCTGTGCGCATAGCGCGGATGCACAGAAACGGCCGTATGGAAAGTCTCAGCAGACGAGGGCGTTTGCTGCAGCAGCTTGAAGATTAAAAGCCTTATTACCATAAACAAGTGCCGGACATTTGGCCCGGGCCTTCGCCGGCCTTGGCACCGTTTGGGATTTTCCACTCCCACAAAAAACGCCACAGATTAACTAAATATATTTTCTCCCAAATAACTTTGTCCTCTTGCAATTCATACAGATAAAATCTGTCTACATCAGAAGCATGTGTGGGAAAACGTTCTCTCTTTATTGCGATGTTTTCAACGCAGATGTGCTGCCACATTTTTGAAGAGGTACGATGACAACCGAATGAAAGTTTCACTTTGCAAAGCAGAGATGAACGTGGTTGGAGAGAGAGGGGGGGGGGGGGGGGGTCAACA
>JAFBJU010000945.1:677814-746370 GCA_016785305.1 Colistium nudipinnis | reverse complement strand
ACACACACACACACACACACACACACACACACACACACACACACACACACACACTCCACCCAGTCACCCCTCTGCCCCCACCCCACTCAGATGTGACTGGTCAGGGACCGTGGTGGATGTGGATTGCCGGTCCCTAAGCCCAGCATGTGTCCCGCAGAGGTAAAATGGAACCAATCAAGGAAATATACCGGCTCCACCGGAGGCCACTCAGTATCAGCATTATGTCCTTTTGTTCTCCCACTCTATATCTGTGCGGCCACTTAGTGTATTTATTACTCATTTCAACCTCTTGATCAGAGCACGAGATTCATCTCGTTTCAGCGTAAAAGAGCACAAGAGTCTCAGCACAGGAACAGGCCTCTTTCTCTGAGTCATAATGATGTTTGGTAACCATGCCAGCAAGGTATGCTTTCAGGACCGCAACCACGGCTGGAGGAGGAACGTGACAGGACTCCATTTAGCCACAGCTAATCGTGTGATGCACTCTGGTTGCCTTCCATGGACCGGTGTAAGTGATTGAAAAGTACAGTAGACCCACACCGTTGTTAACAGCCAACGGGGTAAAATGCACAGATGAAACGCTGCCGTATTATCCCCCACTCCACTGTGGTGCCTCCCCGTGATATCATTATGTTGCTCTCTGAAATGTGGCGAATTTCACTCAAGGGAGGAGCGGAAAGTGGAAGTGTTGAAAGTTCTCTTTTTGGCAAACCTGCCGTGGAGTCTGTGTAGGTCTGTGGGATTGTTTGCCCTACCGCAGAGGGGAGGAGTGGTCCTTTTGGGAAATGAGGGGAAGCCTTTGATGCGGTGGTGCTTTCCAAAGCGGTGTATCTGCTCTTGTGGAATCAAATGTTTCTGTTTTTGCCCAATGTTGATCGTCGTGTCATTAGGGAAATCATCGGGAGATGTTGTTGAATAATTTTTAGCTCTAAGCTCCCATGTCAGATGCTGCTTGGTAGGCTGCATCTTATCTCCCCCGAGGGCCTGTTTAACAATTAGTTACCATAGTGCAAGTGCAGCACCCACAAGACTCCCCCTTTATGGTATCACTGAAAACACCCCTTCACTCTGCTATTGCTCTTCATAGGCACCAGCCGGTGGATCTTACTCTACTATGTCAATGTTAATCTGCAAACTGTTGAACGTGTGCCACGATATTGGAGCGGTGTTGATTTAAGCCTTCAATCTTCTCTCAATTTTTTTTTTTTTTTTTCCACTTTGCTGACTGTCACTAGCGAGCGAGACAAAGACATGCAGCCGCCCGCCCGAGCGTTCACTCGAGAAATGTATTTAATTAGTTTGAAGATAGCAGGGGCCATCGCAACATCAGCAACTTGGGGACGTTAGGCGCCATCTTTACTTTTCTCTGATATTTGATGAATGTTACGCCAGAACAAAGAACCCCATGTCTGAGTGTACCATCCTTTTGATTTGGGCCTAATTGGGTGCGTGTTAGCCTCTGGTACAACAGATACAACTAATGAGGCTCTCGTGTGTGTAATTAAAACAATGTACCATGGCCAAGCTTCTAGCAGGGTATGTGTTTAACAAAAGCAATTAAGACATTTATCACCTGGGAGGATCCCTTATCCGTCTTTATCTTCGACATCAGAACCGTCTTTGCGTGTGTTCAAAGGGCCGAGGTTGTCCTTCGCCAACGTCTCCTGGCTTTTCGGAAGTAACGCCGTGGTAGCACTGGAGCTGTGGAGATTTAGTTTTGACCCTGGGAGGCTGGCACTTATCAGGAGGGTTTTGTGATACGAGTGGCTCAGTAACCTCCTCGGAGAGTCCTCTCCCTTTTTTCTAACTGTCTTTGTATTTTCCACTCCTCCCCTCTTGCCTCCCTCACCATCGTCTCCTGGCTTTTCGGAAGTAACGCCGTGGTAGCACTGGAGCTGTGGAGATTTAGTTTTGACCCTGGGAGGCTGGCACTTATCAGGAGGGTTTTGTGATACGAGTGGCTCAGTAACCTCCTCGGAGAGTCCTCTCCCTTTTTTCTAACTGTCTTTGTATTTTCCACTCCTACCCTCTTGCCTCCCTCACCATTTAGCCCTGTATTAAAGATTCATATGGCACCTACAGTGCATCTGGAACACACTACGCTCCCCCCCCCCCTGCTCCTCCACCTCCTTGATCGTCCTGCCCTCTCCCCCTCGCCCGTCACCTCCCCCAACCCCCGATATCACTGAATTCGCACTAATAAGGAGACTTAGAGTAAATCCTCCCAACTCCCCTTTCCACGGCGGATTAACGTTCTCACCCTTAGCGAAGAGAACAATTGGATGAGAGGAGCAAAACAAAAGGCCTGGTTGTTGGCGATGTGCCGTTGTGGATCCTGGAGCTTGTTTTCTGTCTCTCTCACGCTCGCTCTCTTTTCAGTTTCTTCCGTTTGCCAGGCGTTTGCCCATCCTCTCTCTCTCTCTCTCTCTCTCTCCCTCTCCCTTATGCTGCTTCTTTTTTTCTCTTCGTCCCCGTGCCGTTTTGCTCAGCCCTGAGCTCTCATTTCTCATTACCAGATAGGCCATCCATGCACACATGCCCCTCTAACAATTTATGGATTTGTTTTCCATTAATACATTAATAAAGTCTGGCTGAGGCTAATGCCATCCTTCAGACCAAACCCAATCTAATAACTGATACTAGTAATCTCTACCGAAGCAAATACAAGTACCCCGAGGGGGGATATATCGTTCCCCAACCCTTGCCGCATGCACTCTCCTCACCAAAACCAATAGAAAAACAACTAAGTTCATATAAATGAGAGATAGAGTTGATGCAGGCATGTATCCCTCTGTCTTAACTCACTCTATCACATGTAGAAATGAGGCAGCTCGCACTAGCCCCACCAGGGTCTTCTCGCAATTAGGCGAGTGCCAGAAAAACACATTAATCTAGCTATTATATCTAGCCCTGTTAATTTATAGTTGGGTTGGAGAAGCGCACTCATTAATTTGCTGTGTTGGATGACACACAGCGAAATTACATTTGCATAGATCATTTTTAAATTGCCACCCAACATCCAGTTGGGAGCAATGCCGAGAATACACCCTTTGGTTTTAAGTGTTTTGCTTTTTCTGACAGCAGTTTAGCGATGAGAGAGGGTAGGCTCGGAGAAAAGGTGCCTGAGACAAGTCATCGAGAAGTGCCGGGCGTTTTTTTTTTTTTTTTTTTTTGAACTGCGCTGTGTGGTAACTGTCTCGCCCACGTCTCCATACAAGCAAGGAAATTGGCCTGCAATCAGCAGACCAGGACGGAGATGGTGAGCGGCGGAGGCCAGAGGGGGAGGGGAGGGGGTGGTGGCTCTGGCACAACGGGGTGACCCGACAGTAAGTTGGGTGAGGACAGGTCACGGCAGGAGAGGATTGTCAACTCCAAAAGCACTCTTGGAATTTTCCGTCCAAAAAGTTGAATCGTCGATTTTCTATTCAGCCAACCACTTTGCAGGATTGGAAAAAATGAGCATCAGGGCATTGGCTGTCCTGGAAATAAAGGTTAGCCCTGTAGAGAAATTTGAGGGCGAAAGCATGGGCGGGCTGGGAGGGAGGAGTGGATAAGTGGTAGAGGAGAAGGAAAGGTGGACTGGAATCAAAAGTGAAATTGAACACAGGGCCTGACCTTGGCCTGCTCCCATTTTTTTTTTTGCGATGGCGCGGGCGATAATTCATCGAGGCTCGAGCCGTGCAGGCTGGCCAGCTTCGGTTTGACCGAGTCCGAGAGAAGGGACAGCTGTAATTATCAGCACAGGGCTCAGGAGACGGAGAGACCGAAAGCTAGGCTTCCCTGGCAGACCTCGGCACTATCAGGCATTCTGTGCGTGTGCGATCGGACGACGTCCACCTCTTCGTTTTTTTTCTTGCACTCCCCCCCCCCCCCCCCCCCCCCCCCCCCCCCCCCCCCCCCCTTTGCCCCCCCCCCCCCCCCCCCCCCTTCCACCATCATGTCTGGAGTCTGGATGTGGCTGAATGTCAGCGCACTCGCCTGACATGAAAGACACGGCGGCACCTTTGGAGGGCGAGGTGCAGATGCTATCGCCGCCACGCCTCAGCGACGCCACACGACCGGCCCGTAATGCCATCCCCGCCGCTTATCGGGCCATCTGCAGCGTGATTAAAGCGGCTTATTTCTTTGGTGGTGGGGGGCTAATTCCCTCTGACCTTTTGTGTGCCTTACGCTTGATTGGAAACGTTGATCACACACGGACCGAGCCGTTAATTAGAAAGTGAATTTGAAAAAAAAAAAGTGTGATCACAGTCGGAGGGATGCATGTCCATATATGCGTCATACGCAACTCGTACACAGCCGGAGGTTATTATTTACTTAAGCAGAAGTAAGAGTTCATAAGTAATCATTAAAGGCAGTACTGTCGATTTCTTTTGTGATAGTTAATTAGATTAACACACTCTTTTGTGAGTAGCATTTTCTTATTGAAGCTGGTCAAGGATCAAAGCTAATGTCATCTATGTCGTCCTGTGGCACAGTTTGATCTCTGTTGTACCTCAATGTACTATAGAACATCCGGGCCATGAAAAAAACATTATTTTCTCCATGCAAGCGAAAATAGAAATCTGTTATTGCGCTGAGAGTATATCCACCTGTATCTGATTAATAATGACTCTGTCTAAGGGACTGAAGTATAGGGAGCATCACTGAGCTACAGTTCTGAAAAAAGCTCAAATTTATTCAAAAAAAAAAAAATCTAACGAACTGATTTGCATTTTAAACACGTTGAAATACACTCGTGGTTGTTTTTATATTTTGAGAAAATAAGGTGTCATTTGACCCAATTATAGACCCGAAATGACTTCAGGAGATTTCTGCGCGGAAGCAGAACTGCACGATTTAAACGTTGATTAT
This sequence comes from Colistium nudipinnis, assembly GCA_016785305.1. Lineage (NCBI taxonomy): Eukaryota > Metazoa > Chordata > Actinopteri > Pleuronectiformes > Rhombosoleidae > Colistium > Colistium nudipinnis. The sequence goes on along the minus strand of JAFBJU010000945.1, from coordinate 741,516 downwards.
ATGCTTTGTAAAAACAAAGATAATAATAATCTTATTTAAAAAAAAAACATATTAACGACAACTATCGGATAAACGTAGCTGAGTAGAAGAAGGACTACCATGAAATGTTACCACTACTCCCCCCCCCCCCCCCCCCCCCCCCCCCCACCCCGGTCCCTCACACTGGTGGCATAAAGCTTTTGATACCTAGCCCGGGGAATAAAATCCCTCCGCTTCCAAATCATGGTACAGCGAGCTTTAATGTGTTTGCGTGTGTGACTGTGTGAAATGACTTCTGCCTTTCAAGCATCTCACTAATTCGTAGAGTCCATTTTTCCGGGATTACGGGTGATGTGGGCGGCGAAGGGGGATTGGGGTGTGGGTTCCTCTACGTGCCTCTCATGCCAATAGGCATCCATCAACAATCACTGCAGGTCCAGCTTGTTACAGAAGCCTCCTGAGGACCAGAGCAATCATGGCTTCGAAAAAGGTTGTTGTCTGGATAGTCTAGCCGGGATTTGGGGGGGGGGATCTCGGAGATGTTTTTCTAACCCCCGTTCATTCTGTTATGAGAGAGTGCAGGCCAGTGTGGATGATTGCATTGCTTTATCATGTCGTGTATTCTGAAACATTTTGATTAAGTTTTAAAGAAAATATAACAAACATTTCCCGCGTGCAGCTTCACAAAGATAATGTTTTGCGTGTTTTTAATATATTTATGGGTTGGGCGGGAGACGTGACGAGATTTATTTTCACAACTTCTTCCCTTTCTCAAAGTACATTTATAAAATGTGTGTATTTGGATGAAGTATTGGTACGTTAGGCACAATTTAAGCAGTTCATGTATAGTATGTCTATAAGTCCTGAAGAAGGGGTCTGTTCTTAGGTTTATGGAAAAAAAATATAAGAAAATTACAGGTATCAAATGAAAAAAACAAAAACTTTTTCTAGATAACCTATCTCATCGTTCATACACTGATCTCCGCACCTTATTTTTTGTCTCCATCACCGGGGAGAGTAACACACACAGTATTCCGTTCTTGCATCACTTCTTAGAACACTAAAGCTGGTAGCAGGGACATAGCAGTGCGGTGGAGGGAGGCGGCTGGCAGTGTGAGTGACAGCGCCACTGATCATTTCTACGATTGCAAACTTAATTAACCTGGGCGTCAGGCCACACATCCTCCGGCCTGTCAGCGGTGAGTGCCGGTGCACTATCTCCTCTGAGATCTTTGGTGATGATGAGGTGGGCGAAGATGAGGAAATAAGTGAGACTTTTCTCCACAGCTTGACATTACAACCGGCTATTGAAATGACAATCCCAGTATGTCCCAAACTTATTTATATATATATATATATAGACACACACACACACATAGTTTTGACTATAATTTCCTGCCTGTTGTACTTAATATATTAATGACTAAGATCTGGAACCATCCCATCAAGCAAGTAGTAAATCGAAAATAAGAGAGGTTGTAAACAGGCCATGGGTTTACTTGGAGGTAAAGCTGAACATGGACAAAGCCGTAGTGTTCGTAATAATCCCTCGGTGCACAAGAAAACCTTGTGATCAACTGTGGTAGTTGAAGCTGAATCGGGAAATCTGTCTGTAAACTGTGACTAAACTGTTTCCCGGGGTAGGCTTCCCTGATTAATTGTACTAATGATCTCTTACTGGTGACTACATCTACAGCTGCAACTACTTGTCAAGCCTGCTCGGCTCTGTCTAAAAGCAATGACCGAGGAATTTTAAATGGAGGGTTGAGGCTGCTTTCCACCCAGATTAGGAGAACTGGTATTCAAATGGTGTGTGTGTGTCTGTGTGTTTGTGTCTATATGTATATATATATATATATAGACACACACACACACATAGTTTTGACTATAATTTCCTGCCTGTTGTACTTAATATATTAATTACTAAGATCTGGAACCATCCCATCAAGCAAGTAGTAAATAGAAAATAAGAGAGGTTGTAAACAGGCCATGGGTTTACTTGGAGGTAAAGCTGAACATGGACAAAGCCGTAGTGTTCGTAATAATCCCTCAGTGCACAAGAAAACCTTGTGATCAACTGTGGTAGTTGAAGCTGAATCGGGAAATCTGTCTGTAAACTGTGACTAATGTTTCCCGGGGTAGGCTTCCCTGATTAATTTTACTAATGATCTCTTACTGGTGACTACATCTACAGCTGCAACTAATGATCAGTGTGCTTCTTTGTTGGAATATGACAATTGTTTACTTGATTGTTGGACAAATCATTTGGACGGTAACGTCCCACCCTTTTTTTCTTCTTTTTCGTACGACCAACGCTCCAAAGTCCAAAGATTTCCAAGAGTTACTAGAGGGGGGTGGAAAGCGAGAATATTTCAGTTGTTACCTTTTTGGCCCGGAAATTGACGGTAAACAGTTGCGGAGACATGTTACGTGGATCAGCCGTCGATTAAGCTGCCGCGCAGTTTGCCGGTACGGTGTATTCCAGGCCTCAGTTGTAAGGAACTATAATGATCTAGAAAGAGTTTGAAGTTGACAACAAACACTCTGTGAGCCTCTTTCCCTCCCCTAATAACAAGCTGTTAATGTGTAACTCAGAAATAGCCCGGGAATAGACTGTCGGCGACTAACTCGCTCTAACCTCAGCCGCCGTTAGTGCAGCACCTCCGTTGTCCCCTGCTCACTGGCTCCCCGGAGGCCTGACTCAGACCGTCTGCCTTTCTGTCTCAACTCTGAGAACGCGGAAGTGCCGACTCAACCATCCCGACCGTCGGAGGAGGGAGGTTTGTTTACCCACCGGGGCCTGGGCCACAACTCCCACAACCGCCGCGGCATTTAAAAATACCCAGCTCTGCTGTTTCTCATGCGCAGAGAGAGAGGGAGGAGAGTGACGTCCTGGACATGAGACGGATCGGTGACAGCACTCTCGCTTCTCTCCATTCTTTGCTTTTTAATGTACTTCTTTGACTCGCTTCTCTTTCTCGAGGCCTACTGTAATCTCTATTTGTCATGCCGTCGTCTTCCCCTCTGTCTCCTCCTCCTTTGCGTCTCCCTTTCCTCCGTCGGCCCGCGTGTCTCACCGTCTCATTTAAGTCGGTGACATTTGATGTGAAGTGGCACGGGCCCCGAGAGCTCCCAGCCACTGACTCATAAAAACACACATGCGCAGGGAGGACTTGTGGAGGGAAAGGTCAGGCCTGCTCTCCGAGGGCCTAATCACCCACTCTCATTGAGTGGCTTGCTCACTCAGTCACACTTGATTGCGCGCGCGGGCGTGGGCGTGTGAGAGAGAACTGTGACCACGGGTGTGACTTAGTTGGAGCTCGAATGGGCGAGCGGTGTGTGTGAACGCGCGTTTATCAGGAAAATGGGACTGGCGGACGTCCGCTTAGCAGATGACCGTTTTGGGTCAGGTGACGGGCGCGCGTACGGATCTGCATGCAAACATACACAAACAATCCTCTTGCCTGAACATGTGGTGCAATCAGCGGCCTTGTCGGGGGAACTGTGGGGCTGTAATGGGCTCATTAACTTCTCCCTGAGCCTTTTTTTAGAGAGAGATTTTGGTCACAGTGAGTGGGCTACACCCCCCCCCCCCCACCCCACCCCACCTCCCCCCTCCCCCCCCTCCCAGCAGTCTATTCTCAGCTTAGTATTTGCGATAAGTGATTGTGCACGTGTGTGCCTGTATGCGTGGCCGTCCCCCTCTCGCCTCATACCTCCCTCTCTCCTGTTCCCGTGCTCATTCCGTCATTAGTGGACGTTCGGTGCCACCCCATCACGGCTTGTTTTAGAGCGGAGCAGCGGGGATTAAGTATTAAAAGGCCTCAGCTGCTCTGGGGCTCCTGTTGCTCGGCGCTGGGCCACCGAGGCCTGATAATGGTGTTTGTTTAGCCATTAGTCAGGCCCTGCTTAGCAGCTCTCACCCCTCCGGCTGCGCTGATAGATGATGGATGGAGATTGCGCGGGTCGGCGGGGAGTGGGACGGTCGTCGGTGGAGTGGATTTGATAGCATCAAGAACATTCGGGCGAGGTTATGTGACACGATGGAGAAGTGATGGGAGGCAGTCCGAGTACACACGTTTGCGAAGGGGAAGCGAGGGTGAGACGCTGCTCTTAACGTGTGGCTTTTGATTTTGTGTCGAGGCATAAAAAAAAACAACACATTTTATCATACCCCCCCCCCCCATGATTAGTTCTCGCCATCCGGCTAATTAAAAAGTAGCCCAGTCTATTTCCTTGCATCTGCATGAGCAGTGGAAAGTACCCCGTCTCGCTGAAAGCCATTTCATTTCATGAGGTTATTTTTTTTTTTTTTGTAGCTAATTTAGCCATTACCTCTTAAGCTCCAAATGTGACCTTTTCTCCAAATGTTGAATAGCGCCGGCTAATCTCTGGGCCATTACCTGTTAGCGTTTAGTCATTAATAGGAGGTGGAATCTTTTTTTCCCCGGGGCCCTCCGCCAATGCTCAGACCCTCACCGTCACAATGCTCTGTCACCATCTACACTCTGACATCTTGACAAGTGACTGGCACCTGTCAGCTGGCATAAAGTAGCTCGTGTGACTGGGGAACATGTGGCGGATCGCTCCCCCCCCCTCCCATCATCTTTTTTGTCCCTTGACCATCTCTTATCCCCCACTGCCTTCTTTCCTCAGGTGACTTCTCTGTCTTATTCATCTCTCCCATGTCTGGACAGACGCGGAGAGATTTTTATTTATTTTATCTTTACTACAGCTTGCGGAACTTTTCCTGCGCCGACCAACCTGTGTTTAAAGTAGTTCAATATTTTGGGAATACACACTTTTTCTTTCTTTTCAATATTGAGAACCCCCCCCCCTTTTTTTTTCCAGGGCAATATGTGCGTTCCTAACATATGCACCTGTAAAATGACACGTGCATATGTGCAGGGCAAAAGAATACCGAGAGGGGAAAGTAATGGCAGGATGTGATTTTAAATTATTACATCCAACGCATCCTGGAGAAGTGTACGGTTACACTTAAGTTGGTTTCCACTGCTGACCCTTCGACTCTGTCTGTCCGTCTTTCCTCTTACTGCATCATCGCTTTTCCCCCGTTGTCTTTGAATTCGTCTATGGCTGGCAAAAAACATACAGAACAAAGAATACAGTTGCACATATATATATATGTATATAGCATGTCATGTGAAATGACTTTTCCCCACAGCCCCCAAAGCCCCACTTCACTTCCCTATCTGACTGATCCGGGTCCTGTTGTAGTCACAAATCAGTGCTAAGTGGCAGCTTAATGAATAAATAAAACCATTATGTATATAAAATCCCAGAATGCCATTCGCTTTGAGCCTTGAAAGGGTATGAAAAGGGTGATGTTAAAATCATAGATTATGGTATTTGTCTATATTTATATATTTTTCATGAATGTGATCTGATTAGGCAAACGGTGTCAAATACTGAGCTCTGCGGATATTGACAGCTTTATGTTTTTGAACATGAATGCTGTTACCATCTGCGTTCGGACGTTATGCTAAACCATTTTGAATATGTTTTCTTAAATCCGGCTTAATAATGATGCTCAGACAAGAGATTGGTATCGCTCTCGAGTAAGCATTCTCCCCCAAATGTTGACCTGTTCCTTCAAGGCCAACGCTCTGGTTTCGTTTCTTTGTCTAATGCGAATTCCTACAAGTAGGCAGGCGAGCTATTAGTCACCGTGAGATCAGTATTCCCCTTGAAACCAAACGAAAGCTGGGTGGGGAGACTAAACCACATTACAAGATACCTTCATGGCTCATTGGCGTTTATGCTGGTGAAGTGAAATCATTATAACCAATAAGGTGTGTAATGGATTCCTTCCCAGCAGTCAGTCTGACTGCCTGACTTCTTAATTGTGGCTGTATGTGTGTTGGAACGTGAGAGTCGGCTGTATGTAAGCGGGGGATTGCTTGCGGGGGGGGGCTAAGACAGGCCGCCGTCCAACCAGAGGAAGCAGGGATTTAAGTCTCTCCGAGTGTGGGAAAGCATCCAACCTGCTTAAGTGCCCCTGAGCGAGACACTGAATTATTACCTGTTCTCGAATAAGAGCCTGGAAAAAGTAATGTTTCGCCAAGGCGTGAGTGGTAGTAGGCAGAGCTGAAATGAAAAGTCCATTAAATTTATAATTTGATGGAAGGGAAAAAATGTATCAACATCCCCCATAGTCAATCAATCAGTTGTGTGAGTTACGCGCATAAAGCAAAGGCTGATTTATTTGTTTTTTCGCTGCTCCTCCAACGGTGGCACGCGGCCCATTGGGAGCTTTTTCCAGCGGCGTAACGGACAGAACTACTGCTGCTCGCAGGCATATGACGTGTCCACTCTCTGTCACTGGACATCAACAATAACAATAATCATCTATTCTTGATGACTGGTCCTCAAAGTAAAGAGTTATTACCAGAAAGCAGAGTTATTTTTATTTTTTTCTCCAATCCTCGTTGGTTTTGATGGTTTGCATGAGGAAGTGTCTGGGACGGAGTCAGATTCCCAGTTTGGATGATTGTCTCAGCCCAGCCTCTTCTCATCAAATGGGAAATGTTATGTCAGTGTAAGTTGAGTAACCGCGGTCACGGAGCTCACAAAAACCTCATTATGCACTCTGGAAAGGGGCAACTGGCATTTTTGTCCGACTTTATGGACTAAATCGACATGTTTGCGGATGAGCGGCATTTTTCCCCACGCAGCTACGCGTGAATCGGCTGGATTAGCGGGCGCGTGATTGTGCGTCTGCCCCTTCGACTGTTTCTCTGCCTAAGCGAGCGTCTGGATCGGGGCGGTGGAGTCGCAGGAAGCGTTGGCTCCCGAAAGTGGCTGTTCTCCGCCAGGCCAAGCCGTTTAATCGGGTTCCACACATCCGCCAGCTGTGTCCACACGGCAAACAAGCGCCGTGTCCTGCTGGAGAGCTGTGACATCCAGCTGGGGGGGGGGGGGGGGGGGGGGGGTCGTGGGGGGGGGAATGGGAGATTCGCCCAGGCCGCCGCTGCCCAGACACAGAGAGCATTTGCGTGTTTGCTTTAGATACAAGCGGTGATTGAGAGATTACAAGAGACAGTGTCGGTCAGAGGCTGGGAGAGGAAAATACACATGAGGGTGCGTGCGCGCATCTCTGTACAAAAAATGTAAATGTTTGCCCCGCTCAAGTAGTTGCTGTGTGTGTTTGTGTGTGCCCATGTTTGCGCGCTCTCGCCGCTCAAGTGTCCAGCTGGCAGAGGGGAGATAGCGGGAGCCTCGAAAATGGTGACAGAGTGGTAAACAGTCACACAAACCACCTATCGGTCCTAATGAGGAAAAGTGCTGTGCCTAAAAGGATGGCGCGCGGGCGTGCGTGATTTTTTATTTAATTTTTTTTCAATGCATGCATAGGTTATGCTCACGCCCCATGGTGGTAATCCTTCACACCAGACACAGACGCACAAAAGAGGCCAGAGACGGGGAGACACGCGCGCGGACACACGCGCTCTCCGGGTCACCGGCCAACTTCAAAGGTGTTCGCATATAGCAGCTGGATCCCAGTGAAATGGACGTGGCCCATCAATCCCTGGCCCGCGCCTGCCGCCCTGAACACAATGGCTGCTCAGAAGAGCGTGCTTCTCCCAGTCACTCAAATTGAAATAAATGAACTGCCAGCCCTGACGGCGGGGTAATTGTTCATATGGAAATTGGATTGTCGTCGTCACACCAGCCTCCCGTTGCAAATTCCACTGTGAGGAGGGGACGAGCGTGTTCGCGCGTCAAAAAAAAAAAAAAAAAGACGAAGAAAAGACAAGTGAGACGTGCAAATAAAGAAAGAGAGTCCTCCACAATCTCCCCACGTCATGTTCCATCGTTGACAATGCGGCGCGCTCCTGCCTGTCGCTCCTTCGGTGGCGGGCCCCGAAAAAAAAACGCAGAAGCGCCCTCCGTTTCCGGCGCCTGGTATGGCTCCTAATCCGAGTGGTTGCGTTGCACTCGTGCCCACTTTATCGGGCCTTTTTTTTCAGCACCCTGCACTCTGCTACGGGCCCCTAACCCCGGACTCACCTCTCCCCCCCCCCCTACTCTCCGCCCAGCCCCTATGCCTCCTGGGACACGCGAGTCATTTCAGAGCAGCTCACTTTTGTCAGCGTGTAACACTGAAAGCAGCTCCAAATGGGAAGCCCACGCGCACACGCCACTCGCACTCACGCACCACACGCACACGCGTCGCACACGTCAGTGTCAGACCCTGGCATCTGTCAAAGCCAGCTCTCGGATAAAGAAAATGCTGAATATGAATGATCACGGTATGGGGCGCTATCCTATTATGTTTTCAGGGTACGGTGTCAGTTTTTTTTTTGTTTTTTTATTATTATTATTTATTACATCGGCTTCCTTTCAGCATCTTTGGTTTTTAATGATTGAGAGCGACACCCATGCTGGTTCAAAACTTACCGGGTCAGCAGTTGCACAAGTGTGTGTGTGTGTGGGCGCGTGTCTTTGTGTGCAGTCATTAGCCACACAATTCGCCCGCCCTATCGCCCCCGGCCCCTCCTCTCTCCTCTTTTCTCTCTTTTCCTTACCTTTCCGTATTCTTGCTCCTTCCAGCGCACGCCCTCGCGCACCTCCTCCCGGCGGGTGTCGTTTTCAAAAAAAATAGGGGGGGATGTGGGTGTTGTGTGTGGCGAGAGGCGAGCGGACTGCCACGCTGGGTTTTAGTGCCCCCGTGTCAAAGAAACACACAGCGTGGCAGTTCCGAGCGAGGAGTGTGTGTCTCTGTGTAGTCGGATTACCTTGTCAGCACTTCAAACTCTGCTGGTGCAGGTATTGGGGCGTGCACGTGCGTCTCTCAGCCCATGCATCTGTGTGTGTGTGTGTGTGTGTGTGCGCGTGTTTGTGGGCACACCTGCCATTTTTCAATTATCTTTCATTTTCCTCTGTCGAGAGCTGCTTTTCCTGTCCAGACGTGCCCTAACTGGCGGAGGCAGGGGCGAAAAAGAGATGGTACTCCAGTTGTCAACCAAAGAGGGTGTGTGCGCGAAGACAAGTGAGCCAACAATGGGACACACACACACACACACCTCCGTGTGCTATTTTTTTCAAGTCTGTGCGTGTTGTACCTCGCCAGTTATGCTTTAATGTTTATTTGTCCTCCAAGCAAAGAAATACATTTGCGGTGAAAATGACGGCCCGCTGAGCCGAATCGCGATCAAGCAGTTTGTTTACCCTTCTTAAATCCTCGTTGATAACGCCACGCTTTTCTGCACATATCAGTCTGGTTAAATGTGTTGTGACCCGTTGGGGGGGGAAAGAAAAAAAATAAATACAAAAAACTAGAGCTGTAAAATCACAGCTTGAGCTTATTCCTCTTCTAACGTGTTAAAATAGAACAATGGATCAAACTTATTTCCCAGTCTTGGTCCCCGGGAGGCCGTAAACCTTTATCAAGACCCAGACAGAGCATTTTATTTAGCCCTCTCTCTGTCTTATACTCTTATTCTAAACCTCTGAATTTTTAAGTGAGCCCTGATCGCGCTCCAAGTCTCCTGCGCCAGAGACTCCGTCGGCTACTCGGGCTGGTTGTAAATCACGGGCCTGGAGCCGCCCCTTAGTGACGAGGTGCCCGGGAGATTCCGTCGGTGGTTAGGATCAACACTTTTAAGTTGCTGCGTGAGCAAGCCTGCTCCAACACATTTGAGCACAGGATTCATTCTCAAGAAAATGGCGAGAGTGTTTCAGTCTTTCATTTTATAGGCTGCTTAAACGCTTCTTTACATCTTGTTGTAATTAAAAACCCAGATGCGTTTTTTGGCTATACAACAGGCTTGAACCGCGCCTACCTTTTGATTTCTAACTCTTATATTTAGGATTCTGAATGCGAACGTGCATTGTCGGTCCTTGTGTGAGGTCCCCGCCTGGCAGAAAGATGTATTTTGCGAAAACCTAAGGAACAAAGCGCGAGTAAACTGCCTCAAATCAACAAATGATGGAGGGGGAGATTTTAGATCTAATGTTTTAAACCGGGTGATACCCTCATTATGGCTTCAGATTCTTTCTGTGGCTATAGTCTGTTTTTCCACAAAGGAGTAGCACGCTGTTCGTCACAGTGCTCTGAAGCCCCTTTGAGGGGAGCTCCAGCGCGACGAGCCACTGATCCACTCAGTGGCGATGATGATTCAGGGTGCGACAGCACGGTTTTAGAGATTCTCTTTCAAACTATGACTTTTATTGTTGTTTCTTTTTTCCCTCCGACTTCAAAGGGAAATGTTGCACGGGACAATTAGTCGAGATCTCTGTTCGACCGTGACAATCGAGCTGTTCTATTTCACCAACTGTCTCTCGTCACATTTCTCGCATGTGCCAGCTTCATTAGCACATGATGTATTTCATTATTATTTATCCCAGGCCATTGGAGGCTTCATTAGCCGCAGGCTGGTGCAGCACGCAGCCTCTAAATTTAGACGCTTATTTATTCCGAATAGCCACGTGTTGTGGATGCTGTGCCCGGTTGCCGTGTTGTCTCTCAGCAGCTTAGAGGCATGTTGAGAAAAGAAGTGGGCTGACCCCGGGGTGATGGGGGGGGGGGTTTTGGAGGGATGGTCCTCATCCCACCTGTCTGCCTCTCTTCAGCTCTCTTTGAAGCCTCTTTAATTCCAGCGTTGCAGGATTAAACCCATGAGGGAGGGAGGGGGGGGGGGGGGGGGAAAAGTGATGGCTTTAGCAGACGGCTGGATAGGGAGGGGGGGGGGGGGGGGATGAAAAGTGATAGAGCAACGGAAGGACACATCCGAGGAGAGAACGGGCTCCTTTGAAATATGTTAAGAATTTTCCTTTGCACTGACCCACAATGCAGCATCTGAGAGAAATGTGTGTGTTTTTTTCGCTGATTGGGGGCCGGCTATAGGATTGGCATTAATAGGAGAGGGGAACCTTTGAAGTCCTGCATGTAAGCGGAGTTTTCCGCGACCTAAAGGAGCGAGCCCCTCGGGGATGTTGTCCTTCTCTTGTAAATTACAGTCTGGAGAGAAAAAAAAAGTTGCTTTGTCACAGCATGTGCCATTGGGCGTCAAAGGAACAGGGGGAATTTCCGCCCCAGAAACCATTGACCTAATCCACCATTTTGTCATGTCTCCGCGTGTGGTCTGTATCATTGCACAGCGGATTGATAGGAACGTGGATATTACCGATTTTTATGGTGGTGAGCGCACAATGGACGCCTATTTAAAGATGTGTTCATGCCTCAGTTGCTGTCCATATTAACAATCGCACAAACTATTTTCAATATTTACCCGGCACAAAGCGCCGCAGGAGCCGGACGATTACGGCACCTAATAAAACGTCTACACACAGAAAAGTAATGACTAATCTTTGCCTTGATATGCTGTGCCACGCCAGAAATAGAAATCAACACTTCTAGAAATGTAATAAGGAAACAGAAGTGGTTGAAACATTTCTAAGAAGATAACCACCGACAGGTTTGTATTCAGGAACGTGGGTTCACACCCCAGTGCACTTTTTTGACAGTCAGTGAGTCAGTAAGTGACACGTGTCGTGGGCGGTGCATGCATGTTATCAGTTTGGGACTGAAATAGTTTTTTTCTGTTTCTGTTGTCGTAAAAAAGGGATTTTCGAGCAACGCTGTCTCAGAAGTTGTTGCCAAAATTGAGCCCGGCCCAGAAACACGCCCACCCTAAAGCTGCGGGAGGTTCCCCTTTTTACACAGAGAACCTGATTACGCTGCGTTCATTTATTGCTGTGACCATTTTTCAGTCTGTGCCCGGGAACGTTTTTTGTTTTTTGTTTTTTTCTCCAGTTTGCCTCCACTCTTTTGTCAGTAGAGCCCTCAGAGAGTTTTTGCTTATGTTGTCAACATTTTGAGGCGTCCAAAAAAAAAAGAAAAAAGAAAAAGAGCAAAACATTTTGCACCTCGAGCAGTTTTGGTCACGCTTCCTTGAAAAAAGTGGAGCGTAAAAGTGAGTTATTGTGGCGCCTCTTACGGCTGACACATGCTTGTAATTGTCAGTCGGCTTCACCAGTGGAAATGTCTCAGTAATTGAAGTTTTGCTACTTTTCCAGCTGACATCATTGTTCACACCATGTTCTCTTTATTATGTCCGCCGCCCTCTTCTGTGTACCTCGACATTTCTCTGGGTTTCTTTTAGTTTATTCCCCCTTTTTGGTTGAATCGTGGCAACCAAAAAGCCCCCCCCCACCCCTCTTTAATTAAAGCTGTAAAAAAAAAAAACAGCCACACACTTCTCTGTCCCCGAACAAGCACAGACAGGGATATTTTATCACACCATTTCTATTTTAGTGGAAATATTTCAGGCTGTGAATTAAAAAAAAAGGGCCATACATTTATGCAGGGGAGATTGGTCAGGAAGGGTGGAGGACGGGTGGTAGTTAATGGGGAGAAAAAATAATAGCATCAAATCGAGTAGCGGGGCAGCTTGGGGGTTGCCAGTGAATTCAACAGGGTTCCCCGAGGACAAATGTCTAATCAGTGGGCCCTTCACACAGTGCAGTGAGCGAAGGCAGGTTAAGATAATAAAAACGGAAGTTTGGCCAACGACTCCCCAGAAGTTAACGTCAGGCTTTTTTTTTTTGTTTTTGTTTTTAATTATTTTATATTCGCCACTCTGGGCCTGTGGGCTTGACTGGCAAGGTGAAATGAGACGCTGTGGATGCTGTGGAGATTTGTCCGAGCGCAAACCCACACGGCAAACAGACATTGGCTGGGTGGGCAAAAAAAAAAGCTGCATGAGAGCCACCTGCAGTTCCATATTTACCGCTGCCTGAGCAAACAGCAGCGGGCGAGGGACTCCACAGGCACCTGCTGTTAGCCCGGTGCACGGTGTTGTCTCTTGTCGTACGGGGATATTGTGCGATCGCGTTACTCGAGACACAAAACCGTGTACATCCTGAGCACTCTGCACTTGGAGGGGGGGAAAAAAAGAAAAAAGAAAAAAAAGAAAGCCAAGTGCAAATTAAGTTGGAATAGATCCAAGCTTTTTTTCCGATAGGCTCTTATTGTGTTAGAGGTTTGAGATCTATGCTCTCAATGGCTTTAATCTCTCCTCCCCTCCGTTTATTGAGGTTTATTTTTCACCAGTGATCACCACCTGATATTAAGTCAATTACATTGGAAAATAACATGCTCTTTATGGAAGTGGAGCAGAGAGCTGCATCATACACACAAAGGGTTGTACTATGCACTGTCAGCCTGAGGCAGGTTTTTTAAATCGTTTTCCTCCACTATCATCAATCTGTAGCTTGATATGCGTCATACGGTCATTTGTACTAGATTTGTATTAAGGCTGATCGTGATGTTTTTGTTTTTATTTTGTCAGAGCTTTCGATACAGAATAGAATATGAATGTTTTGTTATCCACTCATTTCGACATGAATTTAACCTTCACTGATGCACCTGATCACACCTCTCCCTCTCTGTTCCCTCCAGAGATGGCAAGCTGGGTCTCCCTTCTCCTCTTCCTTTTCGGCCCGTCGATCTCCCGAGCCCAGGAGGAGAGCGGCAGCGTCCTGGAGTTCGCCTCCGAGACCCCCATCAACAATGTGGTGCAGGACCCCCAGACCGGTCGCATCTACCTGGGCGCGGTCAACGCCATCTACCAGCTGGGGCCGTCGCTGCGCCTGCAGGCACGCGCCGAGACGGGCCCCAAAGCGGACGCGCGCACCTGCACGCCTCCCGCCTCCGCCTGCCAGGACACCAAGCTCATGCCCAATCTCAACAAGCTCCTGCTGGTGCACCCGTCCAACGGCTCTCTCATCGTCTGCGGCAGCCGCTACCGGGGCATCTGCTCCCTCCTCAACCTGACCAACGTGGAGCAGCGGCTGTATTACAGCGACAGCAAAGGAGAGAGGACTTACGTGGCCAGCATAGAGGACAACGTCAACGTGGTGGGCGTCATGTCCACCTACGCGAAGGACGCGCACAACTTCAGCGTGTTTCTGGTCGGGAAGGGCTACGGGAGCCTGGACAGCACCAAACTCATCAGCACGCGCATCCTTCAGGACTACCGGGAGTGGGTGGTGTTCGAGAGCATCATCGAGGCGTCCACGGTGCAGACGACGCCGTTCGTGCCCAAGTACCTGCACGACTTCCGCCACGCCTTCAAAGAGGACGGCTTCGTCTACTTCCTCTTCTCGCGGACGCTCGACGGCACGGACAACAAAAACTTGACCTTCGTCTCGCGCCTGTGCGAAGAGGACCAGCACTATTATTCCCACACCGAGCTCCAGTTGGACTGCGGCCCGGATAAGCGCTACAACAAGGTGCAGGCCGCGTACGTGGCCTCCCCGGGGAAAGAGCTGGCGCGGTCCATGACGGGCATGTACGGCAACAGCTTCTCCATGAACAAGGTTCTGTTCGTGGTGGCGAGTCCGGACGACGACGACAGCGCGTCCGCCCTCTGCATGTACCCGCTCAACTCCATCAACGAGCGGCTGGTGGATATCATCAGCGCCTGCTACAGCGACTCCGGGAAGATTTCCGGCTCCGCCGTGGTGGACATCCCGTACTCGTCCAAAACGGACGAATTCTGCACCTCGAAAATCGGGGTGGGTGTCTCTTGGGGGTCACGTGATGTGAAGTTCAAAACCCCCCCCTTTTTAGAAAAGTGGGAGAACGGAACGAGATTTCCCTCCGCTACAGTCAATAATTCACAGATGTGTCACTGTTTATTTTAATGTCCCAGTGTTTACTGTTCGGTAGATGATTTGTATTGCGCGGTCTAAATATTCTGCCCGACACATTTTTCCTCCTTCCCCAATTCCCTCAACTCATCCCGTACAACGCTATGTAGAGACGGTAGGAAAATATTAGCCCGTGGGCAAATGCTGGCCCTCTGGAGTATTTGGCCCTTAGCCTGGAAACCACACAAATCAGCGAGCTCCTGTTGAGTCGCTTCCATGCGGTGGGCGTCGCCCTCCCGCCTCCATCTGTCACGAGACAGGTCGTGGGCAATCGCAAACATTTGTCAAGAGGGGGGTGAATGTGATCAAATGGCCGAGTGCCGAGCGCTGCTGATGCAAGCCATGACATGAACGGAAGTGAATCATTGTTTTCACAAATCTACTGTTTATAAAAAAAAAAAAAAATGATAAAAAGGCTCATCTAGATGAATATCGAATGATGTTCCAACTTAAGGAAAGCGACTTTGCTACTTTGGCTGAAATTAAGAAGTAGTAATAATAACGTATCAGAATAAAGTGAATCATGCGATAGCCCAATCCAGATTACACACTGAAAACATTCAGACCTCCACTGCCCCTCTAAAAGGAATGGTTAAAAAAGAACATTTCCAGGGTTAAACACAACTGTGGACCCCCTCCATTTCCCACTTTTTCTTATTCGGAACACTAGGACTGTAGACCTGCCAAATAGTTTTATTCCCACATCTTCCTCATGGAGTTACTTTTAATTAAAAGACACTGAATGTGCAATCAATGTTTCCTTCTTAATTTTCTCCTCGCAGAAGGACACTTTGGAACACTTCAAGTGCGGCGCAGACTTCCTGCCTTCGCCTCTGGCCAGCAAGCCGGGATACGCCCTACAGGCCAACGCAGTATTGACCATGCCGGGCCTGCTGACCGCTGTGGCCGTCGCCGTGGAGAACGATCATACCATCGCCTTCTTGGGGAACAACCAGGGAGAGGTCTCCAAGGTGGATTCGTTTATTTTTATCTTTAAAACGTTTTACCCAAGAAAAAGACGGAGATCAGAGAAATAAACCTCTTCTATGTCTTGTTTTTTTTTTGGTTCCTCTCCAGGTTCACCTGACAGCAGATCCATATGTGTACAGCCAAACACCTGGCGATACCATGGGAGAGAAGGTCAACAAGAACCTCTTCTTTGACCAGAGTCACCTTTACATTACCACTGAGAAAAAGGTGTGTGTGTCATACGTTCAATAACACTCGGTCCATGGAGAGGAATCTCTATCGGTTTGATAATGTGAAAAAACAAGGAAAAAAGCCAAAAAGGCATCCTGGGTAGACTTGTTTATTGCTTCATTAGATCCTCCCTATTTATCTGTATAAGAGACAGTATATATAGTGTGAGTATAAGACACTTTGTGTTCTCAGCACAAATAGTGATGTTTTTATACCACACTACTAACACAACCAGCCGACTCATTGTCGTTGATGACCCTTGTGATCGATACAGTATCCTCAAAGGAGTCATTGAAACTGAGCGCTCGCAACACATGACCCGTACAAAAACATCATGGGACAAATTCATTGTTGACCGGAACGGCGGAGGAGGCCCATAAGACAGCAGAAGTCTGGCAATCGGAGCCAAGAGGATTTGATCGTGAATGATGTCATATCATTGAACTGCACCACATGAAGCCTCACATTTCAATTTGGTCCCCTCGCATCACTCAACAATTCGAGGAAGTAAGCGGGCATTGGAAAGCTCTGAAATGAGCCTTCTTTCAAACCAAAGACCATTTTCTATTTAAAGTGCTCAATATTGTTCAATATACGCGTGTGCGCCCGCGCGCCATCATGCAAACTGTTGATATCACATTTCATGTCGCCACGCTCCAGATCACCAAGGTGCCGGTGCAGACGTGCCTGCAAAACAAAGACTGCCAATCGTGCGTGGAACTGCGGGACCCTTACTGCGGCTGGTGCGTCCTGGAGGGCAGGTGAGGATCTCACAGAACACGCACACACATACGCGCATGTACTTACAAATGCACGCACACGGCGACAGGCTATCAAAGCACACCCACGCATACAATTCCATCTGTAAAACGCACAGCGGGGTATTTGTTCAGTATTTTATTGCAGACACTTTTAGTACCCCCTGGTGTTTATATTCCATCTCTTGGTGTCTGTGCAGCCGGGAGGAATTAAAGCTGTTTGTCAGCCTCACGCAGCGAAGGCAGTCTGTGCAATTTACTCCCATCAGCCTATATTTATCGGGGTCTGCAGGGTGGAGGGTGCAGTATGTGTCATGTGTTTGTCTGAGGCGCCATCCAGAAAGGGACGGCCGTGTCCCCCCTCTCCACGTCGTCGATGCTCTGCCGCTCATTTTGCATTCGAGTTGTAATTTGAGTCGATCGATCGGTCGCTCGGTCAGTCAGCTGACAGAAGGGAAGTAAATAAATGTCAGATCGATTCACAGAAATAATTATAAGCTGAATTTGTACTTGTTTCAGGTCATTTATTTTGTTTGCTGTTGTTGGCCATTATTAAATGCTCCTATTTGTGAAAGGGGCTGCATCGTGTTCAATTCTCCTACTGGTGTGCACTACCCCATTAGTGTAGTTTTATGTGTTTGACTGACGACGACGATGATTTCAGGAGGTGTGCTCATATTTTGGACTTCTCCATTTTTCTTTCGCGACCGCTGTAATGAGTTTTAATTAGTTTCGCATATATTTTTGGGATCTAGTCAAATTGCTATTTGTCAAATGTTTAAACCAAAACAAACAAACAAACAAAAACATTATTATTGCGATTCAACAAGATCAATCCCCTTCTCCATACGCGCACAAACACACACATACGGTATAAGACAAAGAAATGAAATGACCTCTCTAAAGATGACAACCTGCCACAAGGGAATGTTTTGCATTGTTGAAATTACAAATCAAATGCGATGATAGTTGTTTTTAGTTCCAAACGGTCAGTTTCGTGCTGCCAGTGTGATGTTTGACATTTCCATGAAAAGCTGCGTTGGCCCAGCTTGAAGTGACTCGGGCGTGGGCTTGTAACTCGCAACAGCACATTGAAAAAGCCTGGGAGTCCATAGGCTTTGATTGTTTTTTTTTGAAGGCCCTTGCGAAAGCGAATGCGGGGGGGGCGGGGGGGGATTGTGGAATGGGGGGCTGATGGGAGTTGTTCATCCTCTTCTGAAGGTGTACCAGGAGGTCTGAGTGCCGACGGGCAGAGGAGAAGAATGGCTGGCTGTGGAGCCCCAGGCAGCAGTGTGTCAAGATTGTCTCCTTCTTTCCCATGAACCTCTCCTGTAAAAAGACTCAGAAGGTACAGCGCCGCCGCGTCTCCTCTCGCTCGCTCTCTCCCTTTGTTCCCCTTCCGTCTCTCGCTCTGCGCTACGCAAGCCCACTTTACCCGCACATCGCACAAACATGCACAGCCCGAGTAATAAACAGTTTCCATTGTGAGTCGGAGGCCCGGGCCCGAGGTCTTCCAGCTCTGTATTGATCCGTCCCAAAAACTCCTTCCTGGCTTATTATAACTGACCTGGTTGATTGTGCTCGCAGCCGGAAGATGGAGTGCCTCTCTCATGCCTTTTTCTCTCTATTGCTTTCTTCTTTCATTCCTTCGTTTCCTGACTGCTTGTCCGTCGCACCCTTTCTGACTCACGCTTGTACTTTTATCAGCCTCTCCCCGTCTCCCAATGCTCGAGCAATCTCGAGCCCTTGGACGGGAAACGCATGTCGATTGTAGCGTCACCGTTCAAGTGCACACCAATTACAGGAATGTGTTTCACGAAAAGCAATATTGTGCAGCAGAAAACATCAACACTTACCGTGACACCTTTTGAGTTCAGCGGTTAACACATATCTGTGTTTTGGGGTTTAGGTGAGGATAAACATCCCCTCCCTCCCCGCCATCGCACTCGCCGACCGTCTGCACTGCACCGTCGAGTCTTTCCAGAGCGTTGGAAGCATGTCGGACTCTGGTCAGGTCTCCTGCGATCTGCCCCAGCCCTCACTTATACCACAGACACCTGAGGGCCAAGGTAGGTCCCTGATAATTAACCTGCCTTCCATTGTTATTACCTCTCTAAAAGCAAACATCTGCTGCTCTCCAGTTCAACTCATGAGTGAGCATCTAAAATGCTAAATGTTTTGGAGGGGATATTCATTTCCTATTTGTATTGGTTGTACATGCTGTGTATTCACTTCCATAAACATTTGATCACAAAAAAAATAAAAAAATAAAATCGCACCCTCACCATGAGAGGAGATTGACCGGGAGCCTTTTGCACAATGCTCTAAGCTGGAATTGTGTGCCTCACCTTGTGCCTTTGTGTAAATGGTACCAAAATGCCAAAAAGTGTTTTGGGATGTTTTTGTTTCTGTGTGTGTGTGTGTGTGTGTGTCTGTGTCTGTGTGTTGTTGTGAAATGGAGAGCCGGCAATGACCGAACAGATGTGACACTGCTGTGCTGCACACATCGCGCCTCTCATCCCCGTTCACTGGCAAGGCACTCGTAAAGCCCACTCTGGGGCAGCGTTGTGTCGGCTTTGTTTGGTTCTCTCTGTAAACACGCAGAGCCAGCGCGGCGACGGCGACTCTTCTTCTCTGTTCAAAAAAAGAGGTATCTGCAATCACAGTGGCATCGCCACTTCAGCTCAGCGCTTCCCTAGGAGCCCCCGCGTGCTCTGTGCTTAATGGGCACTGGACGCTGAATAAAATACCCGTAACAGGTTAATTCAGTGATTATTCCAACTTTTTTTTTCTTTATTGATGAATTAAGGCATACTTACATACATACACACTAGTAGGATTGTATGTTACGTCACGTTACGTCTTGTTTGTCAAAATGTCTCCGTCCTGTGCTGATTAGTCTTTATATTCAGAAAACGACAGCTTTTAATGAACCGGATCTTGCCGATACTCTTTTCCAGTGACGCCATCGCCTCTCCATAAATGTGTTATTCCTGTGTGTGTGTGTGTGTGTGTGCGCGTTGTGTGTTGTGTGTTGTGAAATGGAGAGCCGGCAATGACCGAACAGATGTGACACTGCTGTGTTGCACACATCGCGCCTGTGTCCGTCCCCTAGCTGGCGCATATTAACACTCCCTGTGCTCTGCCCTCAGACTTCGTGGCCGTGACTATAAGCGTTTTCGTCAACGAGACCGTGGAGCTGGCCACGCGCAAGTACAAGTTCTACAACTGCGCGGCCACCGTGAGGAAATCTGAAAACACACCGTGAGTCACCCTTTTCTTTTAAAAATATAAATATATCTGACATGATATTACGCTTCTGTCACATACTGTATATCATATCTGGGCCCCGCCAGAACCAGTTTGATCAGTAATTGTAATCAGTAAAAGTTTTAACTCAGGTGTCTGGCCATACTTTTCAATCCTGGTGATTTGGTTGCTGTTACTCACTGTTGTTCTATCAGTCACTGTGAGGCCTAGCGTGATTACACAAGGTCCTCCAAATAGTCACACTCAGTCCATCAGTTCTGCTCCGTCACTCGCTGAAAATAGGCGGTGACACTGAACACGGTATCAGCTGACAACCTTGATGTGAACGTATTGCCGCGCGTGAACAGATGAGGGATCAAGGCTCTGTTTGTAAATTGCGATGCGTGGTGGCTTGGAATGCGACTCTTGCATTTTTCTCAACGCTTTTATTACCAGGCCGGGGAAATTGCCTCGGTTTCCTTTTCATTAATCAAAAAATGAAAGTCGATCTGGCCGTTTTTTTTTTTTTCTTTTTTACCACCCCTTCCTTATTTTTTTTCCCCCTTCAGTTCCTTCACGCCGAGGAATGTGTGATGAACGAGTTTTGCTTTTGTGAAGTTGCGGAGATCTATTCGGTTGTCGGCAGCATGGATTTTTCTGCGGCGCTCTTTGATGAGTTTGCATGTTTAAGATTGTTTTGTATGTGTGCGTTTCATTGGCATTTGTGTGCATGCCCCCATCCCGCCTAATTGTGTGTATTGAAGTGTTTTCTTATCTTTGTTGCGCCGTGTTTCTGTGTGTGTTTTTCCAGTTGCATGTCCTGTGTGGCCAGTCAGTGGGGCTGCCAGTGGAACGTGTTTGACCACACGTGCAGCGACATGGACGACAGTGTGGTGGGCCCCAACATCATCAAGCACCGTCAGGTCGGTAGCGCGTGTGTCGTAAATGTTGTATAAAGTGCGTCAGAAGTTCAGTAAACTTTGTAATCACCAGACATGACGCTCTGCCTGAGCGTTCCAAACCTCCGCCAAAAATTGATAAATAATTAAAATCACGGTATCAGCTGCGACCATCTTGCGTGACAAACGCGGGGCGAAGGATATCAATTTACAACCCGGCAGATGTTGCAGCGATACACTTATCTGTTGCTGCAGATGAGGGTGTCCGTTAAGTGGCTGGCATATATTTAAAAATGGAAATGACTGAAAGTGGGGAGGATCTGATTTGTTGACGTGTTGCCTTCACAGGGGGCAAAGTGTCCTAAGTTTGAGAACCCGGATCCCATGCTGATTCCGGTGGGCCACAAGACTCGGATCAGCTTCGAGGGGATCAATTTGGAGCTCTACCAGGTAAAGTGGCACTGAATTTTTTAAGGAGAATTTAAAGCAATTCAGCAAATCTTTTTTAATCAGCTCCAGTGTGATATAATGGCCGCGGTGAACCAATTAGTCACAACTATTATGCAGCGCATAAATTGATGCCCCTGTCACACAGAGAAATTATTCACACGCCGACTAAAAGAGTGCAGGCGCAGGTGTGCGGTGCATAATGAATTTCATACTTGTGGAAAAGCTGACAAAATGTGTAAAAGAAAAAAAAGGAGGGAACCATGTACACGTACAACTTACAGAGGTATTGAAGAGACATAATGAGGATTTCAGAAAAAAAACAGCTGTCTGGATTCTTTCTCCTGTTCTCAAATAAAAAAAAATCAATTCTCAATTTGCAATGTCATCTGGGAAAGTTTTGAACTCGCCAGATCTACAGGCCTTTGTAATATGCCTGATGCGATGGCACTTTGAAAACACACAAATTGCTAACAATAGCGCCGCTAGATTTCACTCTGGCCATAGGTTGTGGCCAGGAGAAATAAAAAACAAAGAGTGATATCTTCACACAAACGTAGTTCTTTGCGTTTCTTGCTCTCTTCACAAGACATCAAATATGTTTGTTTTTTTTTCCGTTTTTTCCCAGGGTCGTGTTTTCACCATCGGCACAGAGCTCATGAAGAACCTGGAGGAAGAGGTCAATTTTGACGGGCTTTTCCAAACCTTCAGCGGCTTCAATGTGAGTACGACTGTCTGGTGGCCGATTGGCACCGGACTCGGTGCCTCTGGTCACGCCGAGCTGCCGATTTCATTCTTTTTGTTGGACTTGCCCGGGTACCTCCCCTCCCCTCAGCACTGCTCCTTAAACGGTGTCTGATTTCTGTGAATATGTAGCATTTATAACAACTATAAAATAGTGCAATATACTGTAGAGTTTTTCTGTGCCGAAAAGCTTCACCTGCACACATTTTTGTACAGCAGGCGTTGTGGTCAGGTCTTCATGAACCCACTGGCTCTTGAGCGGATTTTTCCCAGTCTCTTCGATATTTTGTAGCTCCCTCTAATGGTCGGACTTCCCACGCTGGAGTTATTTTAGTTCCATCTCCACATTGGGAGTTCTGTGATTGGGAAGCTCTAACAGTGACAAGCCTCCAGCTATGTTCTTTTCCGACAAGCTGAAAATATGCCAGACTGGGTATCATTTTTTTTTTTTTCTCTCCTTTTTTTCTTTTCCTCTGGCATGAGGCGGCAGCAGCCCACATTGTTTGCCGATTAGAGCTTAAGTGCCATTAAACGCCTCATTCTGTATTAATAATTCATTTTCCTCATTTTCTTTTCTTAGTTTTCCTACAATAAGTCACCGGAGACCAATGTTCTTTTCTACGTGAAGGACAAGGAGTCGGGCAAGAAGATGGACAGCACACTGAACGGTACGCTCTCACATATTAATGTGGAGATCTTATTTATATGCCTGGTGTGTACACTGACGCTCCCAATGCGGGGACTCCGCGAGACATTGAAGGAGCTTCCTTTAATCTGTGATTAAAAAAATAAAAAAATCATTTGCGCTGACTATGTCATCACGTACATTTGAACAGAATATGAAGGACATGGTGAATAAGATGAGAGGCGTTCACTCATCACCCGAGGCCCCGCTTTATGTTTGCCATGCCATGCAATCAGAAGCAAATGTATCTAATGTTGATATTGTTCTTCTATCATTGATTTAAGAATAAAAACAACTCTCAATAGGTTTGGTATCAGAAGTGGGTTGGCACCATGAATGAGTGTTCACAATGATGATATATACATATTTGTGTATATCTGTATTATTAATGTAGTAAACACGGTTAAAAGAAACACGTTTTAATCATATGATGCCAGACGCTCGTATACTTTATGAAAGAAAATCATTTTGATTGCACCTTGCATTGTTGCCTTGTCTGTGATTCTAGCATTTGTTTTTGAAAAAAAATAGCATTGGGTAAGAGGAGGCCAATTCCTTGGTAATATAATAATATAACAATACCATGCATGTTTGTTTTCTTTCCTCTCCCCGCGCCTCGTGCAGTCACCCTGTACAACTGCTCGATGGGGAGGGAGGACTGCAGTCTGTGTAAGAACGCCGATCCAAAATACAGGTGTGTGTGGTGCGCCAAGCAGAGGGCATGCGTGTACGAGAACCTGTGCAACGCACAACAAGGCTCCGGGGAATCCTCCAACATCGAGTGCCCTGACCCCCAGATCACAGATGTGAGTATTTACACCGTGGAAGCAATAGTTGCTGTAATGACGTGTGATTAGTTGTGATTAGTTGGGGGGGGGGGGGGGGGGCGGGGGGGGGGGGGGGGGGGGGGGGGGGGGGGGCTTGTGCGAGCTCCTGCAGAAGCTCTTTATTGGATGCCTTTTTTTTTTCTTTTTTTTCTCCCTCCCCTGTGTTGCCGGTCAAGTTAAAAGTCTGTTTCTCCTTGAGCAGGCCTCGAAATGATCTCCGGTACATTTAGATTGGATCAATTCTTTCTTTACTCCCTTAATTGTTGGTACCTCATTGTCATTGATGAAAAAAAAAAAAATAATCCATCAGCTGTTGTGTCAATGTGACCGTGGTTCTGACCGCACACGGCAACACATACTCCAATCCGCCACAAAATTAAAAAAATGAACAGTGAGCTGTTTTTTTTTTTTTTACTGTTTTGCGACTGATAAAACTTGGGTCCTGACATTCGGGAGGATATAACTTTGACATTTGCAACTTAAATATTTTTGCAGACCAAGTGACAGTCGTATTCCCTGATGGCAGCAGCCTCTATCAGCCGGATAATGAAGCTTGCCTTTCGGCAAAAAAAAATCAAATTAAAGGGAAAACACAAACAAGTGCCTTAGTATAGTGCTGCTGCCACAAGCCTCTGGGAGTCTAGTGACGGGTATTTTGATGATATTTTCTGATTCAGTGTTTTGATGATGGTGGTTGAGAATACTGCCTATTACTTGGTTAAAAATCTCCATACATTTTCAGTTGGATTGAGATCTGGTGACTAAGGCATGCTATTTACATCATTTTTCACACAAATTCAGTCACTATGAATTACCTACCCTAATCTGGAGATTATCCCCATCCCATTCACTGAAATCTTAACGGGAAACTGCCTAAAGACACGCCCGGAATAATAAGAAGAGCAACTGTGGAAGTACATTTTATTTGTATGGTTAGTTGCAATAGGTCTGTTTTATGCTTGTATTTAATAACAGGGACACAGATACTTATATCCTTTATCTTGTTTGATAGATAAACACATTATGACATCAGATCTACTTTGCTAATCAGAATGTTTTTTTTTTTTTTCCTATTTTGAATTCTTTCTACAAACACCCACCTCAATTTCACACGCTGAATGTTTCCGTCTAGATTATCCCTCGTTTTGGACCCATGCTGGGAGGCATCTCCATCACCATCCGGGGCTCCAATCTTGGCATCCACAAGGATGATATTAAAAGCATCACTGTGGTCGGAGAGCCCTGCATCCATCAGAGGGAGAAGTACTCCGTCTCCACAAGGTAATAATCATAAAAACCTGATGTAAAGTATTTATGCAAAATTTACGAGCGGCAGTGCACAGTGACATTTTATTTCAGACATCTTGTCAAATTGTTTATAGACCGGTTTTATTCAAATGTACCTTATTTGGAAACGTGCGCTTATGATGTCGGCTAATGAGTGCTTTGCCTTTCCTCAAGGAAATGGCTGTATATTGGGTGGCATATTTTAATTAGCTCATTATACCACTGTATTGATTTAAAAGTCTCCGGACGAAGGTTGATTTAGAAACACAATCGGCCATTTAAAAGGGTGCAGTGGAGAAAAGTAGCAATAGAGCCCACATGAAATAGTCCTTATTCAAAACCCATGCTCAAGTGTGTTCTGCTGAATTTATCTGATGTAAAAGTGCATATTCCACAGCAAAACGGACCCTGAAATGAATCCGTAATTATTAATACTCTAAATACTAATTCAACAAGCATTTATTCCAATCGAGCAGCGTTTTTTTATAACTACACAACAACACAGCAACTGTATTCACACGTTATTTTTCATCGCTATCTCCTTTGGCCTCAAAGAAGTATTTAAACCAAACGTTCTGAGCAGTTTACAGGGAAACGGCTCCGTCGTGTGCTGTGGAAATCTTGTTAACTCGCAGATCTCGTCCAC
Source organism: Colistium nudipinnis (assembly GCA_016785305.1). Taxonomy (NCBI): domain Eukaryota; kingdom Metazoa; phylum Chordata; class Actinopteri; order Pleuronectiformes; family Rhombosoleidae; genus Colistium; species Colistium nudipinnis. Next base: position 716,116 of record JAFBJU010000945.1, on the reverse strand, counting down.
AGGAGCATTTAACAAAGTAGTTATTGAGAATAGAGTGTAGCAATAACATTTGACACACTCATAAAATCAACGTATGTGTGCACTGCATTGGCCACTTAATCGTACATTATCATCAGATCACATTGGACCGGGGGAAAATAGATGTCTGGATCAAAAGCCCTTACGATTTACATATGGCAAATTTTGTCTTTGTATTCAAGGGGTAATGATCTCGCTGGAAAAGTTGCAGCATCCTTCACAGGCGGGACATTTTCCACATACGAACAAATAAAAAATGCCGCTGTTCAAAGTCAGATGTAGCCAAGTACAAATAGTGTGACGTGTTGGGGTTGTGTATATTGTGAGGTTGCGCTCCAAATATTGCAAAAATCCGTATTGATTCAGGCAGTATTGATTGTGATCTTTCCTTTTCCCCCCTCAAAAAAATATTAACAATAAACAACACAACAGACTGATACTGGGCTACTATCTGCCAGTGTCTGACATCTGATGTGTCTTTATTGATTTTGTTCAATTTTTTCTCAGTGATGGTCATTCGAGGTTGTTTGCTTTTTTTCCTGCGTGATATTCGTTACGATAGAGCTGTGTTCAGATCTCGAGGTAAAGGAGAAACAGAAGGACACAGGTGAAGACTGACAACCAGACCGAAATATTTCTATATTGAAAACACCTCTATGTTAACCAAGGAAAATAAACCAAATCCATGTTTGGCACTCGAGTTGAGGCGAGCCTAAGATTTACACCCACTCCCCTCTTCAGCACCCAGCAGTTAATTCAATATGATCAATTCCACATAACCGGAGACAAAAAGTGTGTTTTTTTCCCCAATGACGCGTAGACCGTTAACCCTTGAGCGCAAAAAGGAAATTGGTTGCGTTTATGTGATTACCGCCCAGTCCAATATGGTGGCGACACTGATTTATTGCAGCAAAGGGCAGAAGTTGCCAATGCGGCAACTACAGTATGTATCTAAACGTCTATGCTAATTCTGAAAACTCATTCCGAAATTATTACATGCCCAAATTCACTCGTACATGAGTGTGAAAATGTTATTATTGCCAAATGCTACCATTAACCTAAGTCGCATTTTACATTTCATGCAGTAGTTACTCATTCCCAAAGGGAACACTCTGCATCTCATGACCCTCAAGGGCATTGTTTTTTTCCTCCCTCGACCGGAGGCTTGACCCATCATGTGTTTACAATCTTTGTTGCCTATGGCGACTACTGTTGGCGACTGGGTCCAATCATTAGTGACTCCACAGCTACCCTTGAGATAGGTAATAGCGAAATGACATATGGAAACCCTGCCCGACTCTACCCGATATTCTTACACTGGCCGAAAGAGCCAAAACAGTTGAGAACAGTCATTTACGTTTCAACAACGTGTTATATTGTATAAGCATATCATATGTTTTCAGTTTCAAATGTTCCGTCTGAATGCGACTACAAACTGCAGTTGTCAGATTGACATTTCCTTAAATTGCAGTCAAGAAAAATACCTTAAGTGGGGATTTAAGTGTGGTCTCCGGGCTCTCAATCGCTCACCTGTGACTGGTGATGGACAGGACCAACCTGAATTCTCTCTGAATTCTCTGAGATATAGTATATTCACCAATGCATTGGAAAAAAATATATAAAAAATATGCCCCAATGGATTTGACACAGATTTAGTGTCAAATGTGTTCAAGCTGCAAATGTGCTGTAACATCTCGTCCCAAAGGAGTTTGAAGTAGGCGGAGTATTTTCCTGAATAGAAACTTGCATAGTCAAATATTCTTTAGTCACAGAGGTGTTTAGAAAGGGCTCCCTTCACACGAAAGGTTAAAAACGAAAAAAACATCCACGTCACTGCCACACAGCCTTAACTGTGGACACCTTGCAGGATGGATCTGGGTTTAGAGAGAATTCTTGCCCCGCCATCTGCATGCCGAGGCATAAACCAGGAATTATGAGACCAGCTGGTATTTCTTCACCCTTAAATCATCCACCGTTGAGGCTTGTTTCTACTGTTGCTTTCATTTTCACTCGTGCTGCCTGAGCAATTGCACGTTTTAGTTTACGAGCACAATTTTTTGCTTTATTATAAATCTGGAAATATGATGATGATGATGATTATTATTGTTATAATTATTATTAATTGAATACATATTATATATATATATATACACAATTATTTTTAATAATACAATTTTGTCCTGTTAATTTCCTAATTATGTCCCGCCTGTTAGCCCAGAACGAGGCATTCCATTTATAGTGACCTTTTTCATCAGCAACACATTTTCCCCTCAGGACTGCAACGAGTGTTTACGATTCCCACTAAACTACTGACTCTGCTATGTGCAAAACAAATTCCCAGAGGATCCGATTTAAGAGTCAGCTACTCTGGCATTCTTTGAAATTGTATCACATTTATAGCCGCCTTGTCAATATCATTACTAAATCATTAACTTATCATGTCTGCGCACTTTTTGAACCAAAGTTTATTTATTTATTTATGTTTCATTCACTTCAGGTATTTTCACCAATTTCCTTTAGTTGAACAAAATGAAACGCTACATAAACTGTTGACGCTTCATATACTTATATATACATCTACACGTCTCTAAATCTATGTGTCTTTTAATGTTTCTCCTAATTTATAAAATCGAGACTGGAATTCACACTAGCAGAGCTGAAAGTTTTTATTCGCGGAAGCTGTTCCAGTTCAGAAATCCCCCCCCCCCCGGACCTAAATGAGGTTGAATATTGATAAGATTACGTTGTCAATCACCTTCAAAGAACAAGGTTGAACATTCTTTTGATCTAGCTTTTTAAATGTAAATGGGAAAAAATGTCTGTATTTATACAACTCGTTTCAAGTTTTGAAAGAGCACTCGAAGCTCTCAACTCTAGTTTTTCCCCAACCAGCTATTCATACAGCGCATGAACGTGCAATGAATTCTCTATTGCACACACGTTCACACGCTGCTGGGCTGAGTCACAGCCGTCCAATGTGAAAAGGTATCGCTTGTCTTTGTCTAAACTTACTGACGGAATATCAATGTCAAATCAGGGGTCAAGAAAATTATCCGTTATGAATCAATAAGAAATGTGAGACAAAACAATCCTTACCCATCTCAGGAAAAAAAAAAGAGAAAAGTCTGATGATTTGTGCAAAATTAATAGATTTCGGTGAGACGGTGTTGGAAAGCTTTAAAGTGGTCATGCATGTTTTCCCGATCTTCCTCATTTCTCTCCCGTTGTCCAGTGTGGTGTGTGAGATCGGCCCCGTTGACCCGCTGAGCGACCACTGGGGTCAGGTGGAGGTGGAGGTGAAGGGGGGCAAGAGAGGAATGTCCTCCATGCAATTCACCTACCGGGTAAATACTCACAAAGACACGCACAAAAACACGTCTCCCATTAGTTGTGGGGCCATAATGAATTCACTAGCCCCTTACCTTAACCATTGTATGTTTATCCCCTAATCCCTAACCTAAATCAAATGTTACACTTAAACCCCCAAATTCTCCGGGCCGCCCTGATGCGTCCTCACAATGTTGGGATCCTGAACCAAATTTGGTTCCCGCACACGCCGGTACAAGCGCCGCATCGGGCTCGATTTGCTGAGCACACAGTCAGGCGGAGCACTCCCCTGTGGGGAAGCTTTAGTGGAGCCACAGATATGAAAAGCCAGTTAAATAGCTACGATGCAGCCTGTTAGTGTATTAGAGAGGAAAAAGTGGAGGGGGGCGGGGGGGGGGTTTCCACAGCATCTGGTTAAAGAGGAGCGCACCCATGTTCTGTATACCTATATACCTTTTGCAATGTGACATTTCACATTTCCATGAAAACGCGTGCCCTTGGTATGCTGTAATAAAAGGGGCTTTCATTAAAGACAACAACGTCAGCATGAAAGGCGGGTGTTTCCTTTGTGTGGACTTTTCTGGGTCACCGTTGCCTCCGTAATCCTCGTTTTTTTTTGTGGGGGGGGGGGCGGGTGAGTTAATTGTTGTGCTGTATCTTTTGAATCCCTCCCTCCCTCTCTCTCTCCTCAGGACCCGATCCCCGAGGCCGTGAAGCCTTCCAGAGGTCCCAAAGCAGGGGGGACCCTCGTCACAATATCCGGCCGATTCCTGGACACCGGCAGCATGGAGGATGTGCAGGTTACCATTGGAGGGGTGGACTGCATTGTGTAAGACCTGCTTTCAGTTCTGCTTGTTATTCACACATAAGCACACTAGGAAGCCCATAAATTGATTTAAATATATATATATATATATTTCACAAGGGAAAATAGAATTGACCTTAACTCTGGTGCGTGAGCTGGATTTTTTATTTTTTTCCTTTTTACCATTTTCCTTTGCTATTGCGACCATGAGTGTTCTGTCAAATCCAGCCCACGGTGACATTTCAGGCAGAGGTAACGGAACAAAAATAACGAGCGCCAGAAGCAGCAAAGTCGGGATTTAACAAGCTGTCAGGCTGCTGCCATGTCGGCTTCCACCGCACGGTGACCACGCGCGTCCCTCCGCTCACTGGCGTCCTTGTCTCGGCAGGGAGCGCTTTGGCGAAGAGATCAGCTGCAGGACGGGAGAATACCGAGCGGATAAGGTGCCGTCCGACCCGCACGCCGTCATGGTCAGGTACGGAGAGAGAACCACGGCCGCCGTTCCACACGCCTTCCAGTACCTGGAGAACCCCATCATACTGGACCACCACCCCAAAGGAAGCTTTGTCTGGTCAGTTCAATGTGGCGGCCTGCGCGTTGTCGACAATTCTAATTCTCCATCTAATTCTGATATACTTTCTGGATTACCTTGAATTTTACCTTTTAACTTCTCGGACCAACCGTGAGTTTTCTCTTTTTGGTTCTAGGGCAAAACATCCTGACATCCAGAATGAAATTTAATAGCATCTTATTTTTTTTTTTTGTTTATCATTCATAACAAGTGTCAACATTTTATTTTGTTGATTCATACCAAAACAACTTTTATCAACTCAATGTCAAACAAGCTGCTGTTCCATACTAATCGCTGAATTAACAGTGTAAAGTGACATTTCGCCAAGGCACGACCATGGGAAACCACAAACCCACAGAGTTGTATTTTTACTTTCATGAGAGGATTAAATAGAAAAACAGTGTTGTTTGCTGTAGTGGGCTTTCGTCTCCTCGCCCTGTTTAACATTACTGGTGTAGAGGTTCATATATCCCGAATATCTACAGCACTTATTATGAATGACGATTATTTGTTATTTTCAAAAACATGATGACCGTAAACATTGACCAAAATAGTTTAAGGGACCGAGGTTTGCCAATCGTGATGTTCCCCTTTGAACGCCTGATGCCGTGCTTTTGATTTTAAGAAACTCCCCGAAAATAGAGAGCAAAGGGAAAAAGCTGCTCGGTCGGCATTTACGGCGAGGTCAAACGGACCAGGACTCTATATGGAAAACTGAAGCGTTTGAAAGCCACCTGCCTCGTTCCCCTGCCCTCCGAGCCTCTGTCTGTCTGGAACCTTGGGAAAGGTTATTAACGCCACGTGCGCTATTTTGTTTCTGCAAGTTTGATCCGTCCTCCAGGAGTCGCTGAGAGTGGCTGTGCGTGTACAGAATATTTTCCACCCTGAAGACGGCAGAAAGGGGCATGGAAATAATAGCCATTGATGATGTAACAAAGTACTCGATGATCACGTGAAATGCTTGCCTCAGACGGTTACCTTGCTTTTATGTGCAATTGAAGGCAGTGTAGTGCGTGTGATTGCGCGCACGCACCGGAACAACAGAGAGGCTAAACTAAGTTGTTTTCATCTCCTCTGAAAGGAGCAATTTAAGAACTGTGTGGGTGTGCGTGTGTGTGTGCGTGTGTGTGTGGGTGGGTGTGTGGGTGTGTGGGTGGGTGTCGCCGCACGAGCTCATCTTTGGGCGGACAGGTACGTCCGAGCTCACATTGTGTGTTTTAATGTACGTTTGTGTGTCCGTTTCCAGTGGAGGGAGGAGCATTGTGGTGACCGGCTCCGGTTTTGACCTGATCCAGAACGCCGTAATGATGGTCAAAGGAGACAACGCGACCATTTATGAGGTTTGCGTCTATTTATTATTGACTCTCTTTCCCCACGCCCCTCTCACCCAATCCCTCTTTGCTCCCTTTATTTTATGTCGACACTGACTCTTACCAGTGTTTCTTTGCCTGTGGAAATTTCAAGTCGGATGCATTGGCGGGATTTCGAAGTCCAGTAATACCTCCCCCGGCACTCTCTCACCCTCACCCAAAAAATCCAACCGTGCTCCTCGGCGAGCCTAATCAAGGAGAACTGACTCTGCCAGGGAACCTGAAGGCCTCGCACACAGCGGCCTGCTGGTGCCTGCCCTCCGGTGTGCTGGGCGGCGTTAAGCAGCAGCAGCAGCGCGTTTTTTGTTCATTTCATTTAAAGGGCTAAATTTAATGCCGGCATTTAGGTTCCAGAAGATTATGCCACCGTGCTGCTTTTTTTTTTTTTCCACCACTTTACTCCCGGCCAAGTCCCTGCTCCTTGCCACCCAGGGACAGCAGAGATTTGAAAAGACTTCTGGCAGCCACAAAATAGCGGCAGATGTAATGCGTTATCTCAAAGACCTTGGCTGGTCAACTTCATTAAGCTGACTCTTGGTTTAAGTCCATCCGCAGAGCGAGACCCAAATATTTTAAGTCATTATGGCCACTGGCTTGTTGAAAAAATATGTTGATTACATTGTAGGCCGGAACAGATTTTTTGTGTTGTTTTTTTTCAGAGCGCAGAGAATGTTTTTTTTTTTTTTACTAAATAATAATAATTGCACACAGTAAATGCCAGGTCCTGCTGTTTTTGTCTGAAAATATTGGGTTCAAAGTGAAGAATAACGCACATTAACCACAAAATAAATGACATGGCATGCTATTAGATGATATTTGTTGTGCAAAATAAGCAGGCTGCCGGTCACTTATGTCTCCAGATAAGTCCGTTCTACTTTCAAGTGAGCTTATGGTTGAAAACAAATGTTGTGTTACATTTAGATACGTGTTCTAATTGGACGAAATGCATGTCTCGATGTCAACTGCTTGCTGGTTTCAAATTAGGATCTTTCACTCTCATCCACCCACTTTCAGAACGCCACAGAAAAGAACGACACGGTCATCCGCTTTCAATCTCCGGCCGTGGGCGACCTCGCCAACCAGCACCTCACCACGTCCATTCAGCTGGACAACTCCAAGAGGGAGCTGAGGCCGTTCGACTACTACCCCGACCCCTCCTTCAACAAACTGACCAAGAAGGTCATCACCGAGGCCAGCATCATCATCGTCACTGTGAGTACGCGACTCCACAACTCAACACCGCAGTTGTACTATGAGAGCTGCGCGATTCGGAGAAAAACAGCCTCATTTGTGTGAAGTAATTAAGACGAATGGTGCTACTATCGGACTTGGGGACAAAAATGGAAAACATGCTGAACTACGAGTTTCTGTGCCACTTTTTTTGTTTTGTTTTTGGCTGATTAGATTATGCCTGAGTTGCTCGCATATAAAATTGTTCAAGTAACATTTACGCATTCATGGTTTCAGCTCCACGGTGTGATTATTGGATGTCTAATAAGATCAATGTAAATAAGAAGTTACCCGTATCACACATTTATGCTTTATCTCTTGTAAATGGGTACAAAACACATCTCTGAACGTCAAAAAGATCCATTTGTTAATCTTCTGTCAGAAGGCCATTAACAGAAGTGGATCCACGGGAAAACACATATTTGTCAAGGGGAAAGAAATGTGACCTTTTCCATCATTTCATCATCCAACAATTGCATATTTCTATTTTGGTTTGTGAATAATCACAAGTGAGAAAATGCAACCAGGGAAGGCTTTATTTTTTGCACTGTATACTTTTTCCTAATCTTTGAAAACACTTCAGGTAAATTAGAGGGGAAAGACATCCGCAATAAAAGTCTGAGGCTTTTACACTTACTGCTCTGCGGATTGAGCGTGGCCACCTTCGCCTACCTTTTATTCCGGACCGCATTAGTATAATTGAATGCAGGTCTGTAGATAGAGATGTGTGCTGTGGAATCTCAAAGTGTGCACTGCAATTGCCAGAGCTGTGGGATTGACTGGAGCCGTGCCTAAAGTGACTTAAGGAAAGAAAATCACTTATGGGCTTACAATGACTATAGTCTTAATCTTTCTCATTCATTTTGGCACTCGTAATGAAACCGGGAAGCACTGTTAATAACTTTCCGCCCCCATAATGGATATAAAAAAACAAAAAAAAACGCTTAGGATAATCATTTTAATACATAGCATAAGATGTGATCTGTGGATGGTATGCTGTATAAACACAGTGCACAGTAATTAATTCCCTCGCCCCATGCGGTTAAGTCCCCCGAGTCTTTGGGAATTACAGTGGCTCTTCTCGTGCAGGGTCGGGGGTTCTCCAAAGCTATGACGGCCAAAGAGGCTCAAGCGTTTGTTGGCGACGTTTCCTGTCTGGTCAACACGCTTCAGGACGACAAGCTGTTCCTGGACCCACCCTCCACCCAACCCCGGGCTCGATCCAGGCGGCAGCGCAGAGACACCCGGCCCGAGCTGCTGGATCTAATGGTCAGAAAAGACACACACACACACACACACAGACAGACAATCACACGTAGTATTTAAATCCTTTACTGCAGTAGGAGTACTACAACCACACTGGCTACAAGTAAAATCCATCCACTGGCTCACTAAAGTAAACATGCATATATATATATTCAGTATAATATACTTAAAGTATAAAATGTTGTTCAATGGATTGGTGTGTGCCGATCACGGGTTACCCAGAGTAATTGTGGTCGGCATTTCTCCTTCACGATGCTTGTTTTGTCCAAACAAAGGTCAAAAAATGGAAATGAATCGTTTATCAAAGTCATTTGCAATCAATCCAATGAACCCCCAATATTTGGACGCTTTTCATATAGAACAATTTTAGAAACCACTACTTGAAAAAACAGGTACCTTAAATCGGTCCTAAGGTGAAATACTTCAGGGAGTTATATTACCGCACTGCACACATGCACAGACTTGCAGATGAGAGCGGGCATGCATCATAAATCTTTATTTTTCCAGGCGTGTCGTCTGCACTCGTTGAGACCCTTTTTTTATTTATTTTTTGTTCACTGGTTGAACAATTTCCATGTAGCTACAGGCCCTTATAATTATATTTAATTATCGCCGAGCCCACGACTGTGATGAATACCGTAACCCCTTCTCACTTCCTCTAAGTGAGCCATTGTTTTATGTCTGGTGCCGGGCGCCGCGTGGAAAAAAAAAAAGTTACACTCGGGCCTCGACCGACCAATTTTGCCGGAGCACTTCAGAAACCCCGAAAGGTCCCGCAGGTGCTTTGGCAGACGTGTGGACAATTACGTAGATTCTCCTCGGTGCCAGATTCCTCTCGAACAATGTTGAATCTTTTCCCATTGATAGGCCCCTGAATGAATCCGGGGCCAATATGTGTGCGGGGGGTGCGCCGATAATGAGATTCCCCCCTCTGCGTTCGTCCACAGATCAAGTTTGGGAAAGGAGAGTGGGTGGTGGGCTCGGTGCGATACGAGAGTCGGAATGAGTCGTCGCTCTACATCATCATCCCCGCCGTCATCGTGCCCATGCTGCTGATCATCGCCATCTCCGTCTACTGCTACAGGTGAGTTGTGCTGTTTTAGGTCAACCTCGCGCACGCTGTAACAAAGAAATTGTTACACTAATTATATTTATTGTAAAGTAGAGGTGAAGTAAAAACCCCTCTATTTTTTTAAATTTCACATGTTAATCAACCCTTTATACTCGCTACTGGTTTAGTCTAGTTAGGAATGTTTGAAGTCTCACAAAAGAATAAAAAAATTAAAAACAATTTAAAAAGCAGATTGTAATGCTGGGAACCGCTATTTGGTCTAACGTACCCAGCCTGTTCACCCGATTGATAGTAAAGCGCTGCAAAAAGAATATATATTCCAAATTGTACTGCAGTTTTCTTTTTTTTTGGGGGGGGGGGGGTTTATTATTCCATACCTGTGAACTTGTGCGTCCAAGGCTGATGAACGTGTTTAAAATATGGAAGTATTACTTTTGGTCGTTTAAACCTGCAGTACCTAACAGTTCACGCCGCCCTTGATCCACGGCCGCCAATGCGCTCGCTACACTAAAAAAAAATAATGAGCTGCGGCATGATGTCTGCGCCTCATCTATAAGCTGTAACCTCTCGGTGATCCGGTGTTACATAATATTACTTCAGATCGTTACGAGTTTCAGTTCAGCGGAGTCGGGTTGATTCGAAATTGCTGGGTGACTCTGCATTTTTTTAGGGGCGATTTATCTACGTGGTGTTTAAAGCAAAATGTTAACGAGGAAAGAAAGAAGCGTTCAAGTTCACACTTGAAAAATAAACAAACTGATCGGGGGGTCCGTTTCGCCTGTTAGAGTCAAGTGCAAAAGGAACGTTCTTTTTGTATTTTAATGTAAGAAAAATATTTATTCCATCCCACTCACTAATACTTGGAATGTCAAGCCTGCTCAGTAATAACAATCTGCTATTCTACTACTACTCTACATACTCTGACCTCTGACCTTTATTAACAACATTACGCATCCCTTTCCATAACTTCACTCACTCCATCGTGTCGCGTGTTCTTGTCATGTCTTACATCAAACCTATAGTAACACGTTGTTATGTTCCGTTAAAACTTAAATATGAATATTTTTTAAGAATCCTTCACCGGGAGGCGCACAATGGTGGTGAAACAATAGCTGGTCAAGTTGTGTTCCTTGCCCTCACTTCATCGACCAATTGTCGTGACCAATTGTCCACCCTAAAAAAACTATAGCGGAGGGGGCCGGGAAAATAAGGGGAAAACACCTGCCTCCCACAATCATTTGCTTTAATGGCGCTCGCTGTGTCGCTTCGTTCCCTTCCGTCTTTGCCTCCGCAGGAGAAAGAGCCAGCAGGCGGAGAGGGAGTACGAGAAGGTGAAGCACCAGCTGGAGAACCTGGAGGAGAGCGTGCGAGACCGCTGCAAGAAGGAATTCACAGGTAGCGATCGCACATCGTCCGTCAATGCGCCCGTGACTCGGAGAGGCCGTAAAGTAATGAGGCGCTTCGCAATTCCGATTGCATTTCCTTAATGTTTCCTACTGCTGCGAGTTATAACACATGTGTACACCCGAACGTGAAGTTCTGATCATTTATGCGGAGGATCTTTATGCGGCGGCATGGGCAGAAAATCTTCTCTCAGAGCTGACTTCATATTTCATATTTCCAACGAACCCCCACCGTCTGCTGCCTGTTATGACACAATGATGCGCGCAAAAGCAAATGATTTAAGAGGAAACCCCTCGGTTCTGTGCGCAGACTTGATGATCGAGATGGAGGACCACACCAACGACCTGAGCGAGGGCCGCATCCCCTTCCTGGACTACAAGACCTACACGGACCGCGTCTTCTTCCTGCCCTCGAAGGACGGCGCCAACGACGTGATGATCACGGGGAAGCTCGACATCCCGGAGGCCCGGCGGGCCACGGTGAACCAGGCGCTCAACCAGTTCTCCAACCTCCTGAACTCCAAGACCTTCCTCATCAATGTAATTACACGCGGCACGGCAGGCGCCCATCACTGAAAAGGCCGCCTGGGGGTCGGATAACTGTCGGGTTGCGGAGAGCTCGCATGAAACGATGAGGAATCGGTGTAGATTTAGACCTCGTGTAGCCCTATTTGTTCAGTGTGTCGGCAATTAAACATACGGCGGACTAATGTGAGCGATACGAAAAGGCAAAAATGACATGGAATACGGAATGCAGTGTCCAAACCACGGGAGCTGCAGGGTTGACCGAATGCGATCAGACGTGTCCCCAAATACATTTGTAGCCGAAGCCATAGTGTGGCGCCACAAAGATTTCCATTCCCCCAGAAAATCATGACTCACCGCAATATCTGTCAGAGTAATCGCAGCGGTTCAGCCCCTCGTATAATCTAAAGCCTCGGGCTGTGTCCGCACGGGCAATCCCCCCCCCCCCAACCCCCCCGCAATCCCCCCCCCCCAACCCCCCCAAGGCATAAATGTATTGTATGGTTATATTTTACAAGCGTTTTTTTTTTTCGAGCAGTGCACGGGAAGGAATTGCGGCCTTATAATAGGTTACTTAAGTATGTTACAGTTTTTTAAATGTTTTTATTTAACAGAGTCCCAATTGCGTCCGTCGTATCTATTTTGAATTCTGGCTTGAACTGAGCAGTGTGTCATATTTCCACCGGTGGGGCCCAGTGTTGGAAGTGAGGAGCAGCGGGGGGGGGACATGGGAGGCATGTGAAGATTGCTAATAATACAACAAAAAAACAAAAAATGTGCTGGCACAGAAAAGGCCTCTGAGGTGTTAACTCCACATGGGTGGGTGTTTCCTCTCCTACTAATTGGCATATTTTTACAGGAGCCACAATATTTGAACCAAGCAGCCCCTACATTTACCTTGATAATTATTGTGTCTGTACCAACCTTGCGTTATTGAAGAGCGCGTCATGTCGGATTTGCTTCTGTGTGTGTGTGTGCGCGCGTCAAACATCCCAAAAATAATGCCGTTTCCCTTGTTGTTCGCCTGTGCCTCTTTGTGACGTGTCGCTTGTGTGCGTGCGCGTGTGTGTGGCGTGTGTAGTTTATCCGGACCCTGGAGCGCAGTCATGACTTCAACGCCCGGGCCAAGGTGTACTTTGCCTCGCTGCTGACGGTGGCCCTGCACGGCAAACTGGAGTACTACACGGACATCATGAGGACGCTGCTGCTGCAGCTGATGGACGAGTACGTCCACGGCAAGAACCCCAAGCTCATGCTGCGCAGGTGAGCAAAGGGCGGCCGCAGTGTGAATGTCGCCGAGGCGCTTGTGGCTGCACGGTGTGACGTCGCCGCGGTATCATGGCAACTGCGGCGCCTTGGGTTCTTTGTACCGCCGCAAAGAATGCGTAAGGCAGGGCCCTGCGTAGGGGCGCCGTTTCGTGTAAATATCTCCGCCACGCCTCCGAGGCCTGGCACTGTATTTTACCCGTTATCAGTTTAGGACCGGGATTCATTTCGAGATGGGGCCGACTGTTTCCTGCTGCTGCCATGCTTTTTGTTCTTGATTGATTTTGTTCACTGAGTACTGCAGTTGGCAGTCAAGAGCCAGATGACTATTTGATCTATTCCAGTCTCCCTCCTTCTGTTTCCCCCTTCTGTTTTCCCCCTCCGTGGATTAGACCCAAAATGTGGTGGACTTTTTCTTTTTTTTGTTTGTTTGTTTGTTTGCTTGCTTCCCCATCACCGTTCAATTCATTTTCTTATTCTCTAACTTTTGCCCAATGGGACATGGGCTTTTCTTTTTCGCTCACAATATTTCTTATTTCCCTGAATGCGCAGGTCAAATGATATTGTTTTTTTTTTTTTCTCGCCGTTGCAATAGAACACAGTCCGACAATTGGATTGCTTTCAATTCAACCGGAACAACGTTCATTAACTAAATCGTCACCTACCGTATTTGAGTCACCGCCTCGGACCGTCTGTCATTAAGACTATACACGCCATTTAACAATAAGTGAATAATAAAAAATAAAAAAAAGGAATTCATGAAAGTTGATCGTTCACCGGGACTCACTGTGGATGTTTTTTATATTATATACTCTATATTACCAACTCTTAATTTCCCACTGTTTTCTCCGTTGGCAATAACTCATCATTTGGTCGGATTACTCGACAAGCATTCAACTGGCTAATTTGATTTGTCAGTTGAATGCTGGTAAGTAACCCTTAAGAGAAATGAGGGTCCGGAATGTTTTGGGGCTCGTGGTTCTTTACTCTTGTTTCCACTGTAATGATTATGTCAAGGTCGAATCATGCTCTGACAGCTGGCCCCCCCCCCGGCAGTACAGTACGGTCGCCGGGCTCTGCTGGCTGGCTGGGGGAGGGGGGGTTACGCCATCTGAACTGTGTGTTGTGCCGAGGCCCACTGTGACTGGCTGTTATGCAAGTACACATCTTAATTATCCCCCAATGGAGAGGCTCATTATGCTGATTAGGCCCTAGTGCAAACACAGCCCCCCCCCCCTATATATGAGACATCTAATTAGGCATGCTAACAACTGACAATATAAGCCACCAGTGGGTATCTGACATTCGAATGGGCGATCCGTCAACTTTCCACCGACATGAGTTTGGAAATAAAATACGACATCGATGAGCTGCGCATTAGTCACCCTTGTGTACGCCGTGGAAGTGCCGCCACGAGAAAGCCTTGTCTCAAACTCCTATCAGGATGCGATGAAAACGATCTCCGTCTTCAGTGTTTAACTTTCGTGGCTTATTGATTGCCAATTTAAGCGGCTTAATGTGAAAACGAGGATGTAATATCGCTTCCTTTTTTTTTTTTTTCTTTGAATTACCAATAAAATGTCACTTTGATTTATGCACACACAGCATTACTGTAATTACACAATTATTCACATTTAAACTGACTCTGACAAAAAATGCTCCCCATTTGTCTTCCAGGTCAGAGACGGTGGTGGAGAGGATGCTGTGTAACTGGATGTCTATCTGCCTTTACCAATTTCTGAAGGTAAACCTGGGATCCTGGGATGTTTGTTATGTGTAAGATGTAATGAGATGCCAATGCTTCAAAAAAAATTGTGTTTACTGAAAAATTAATCCAATTGTTGCTTGAAGCGGAAATGCCAAGCATTACGTTAATGGAATTTCTTTGGGTCCTTCAAACAATAGTTTGAATAAATCAAAACTTAGATGGCAAATTATTCAGCTATAAGACGCTGTAGTTCACATTTACCTTTTTTTTCCAATCTTTTATTGACCAAACTATTAAGCAATGATTGATTGATGCCTCATGATAGTTTTATTATACTTATATTCTGAGGCACTTCAAATCCCCTATATCAGCTTTATTATTAGATCAAGTGTGTAAAAGGACTTGCTGCGACTCTAAACCGTGGGCTCTGTTTATATATTTCTCCAAATCTTTCATTGGTGCACTTGACAACATCTGTCGCAACTTCTAAACGGCTTTGTGTGCCTGTTTGTGTGTGTGTGTGTGTTTGCGTTTGCGTTTGCAACAGGACTCTGCAGGCGAACCCTTGTACAAACTGTTCCGAGCCATTAAGCACCAGATCGAGAAAGGGCCTGTGGATGCCAGAGTGAAGAAAGCCAAGTACACTCTCAATGACACGGGCCTGTTGGGCGACGACGTCGAGTACTCCGTCCTGGTGAGACGAGACGCACAACCACGCACACACAACAAACGAGCGCGTAAAAACGCCGCGGTCAGAAAGATTGCACACACTGCATTGACTGAGTGTTGGGTTTTATCGTGCCTGGTGAGCAACACAAACACACACGCGTGCGCGAAAACACACACACACACACACACACACACACACACAAACAAACGAACAGACAGACACACACTTAACACACAGTGCAGTTTCTATGGTAACCACCCAAAAAAAAAAAAAAAATCCCCCAGGCAACTGCCCGCTTTTTTTGTGACATCCATTTTCAGTGTCAGTGTTCTTGGCTCCGAAACGACGCCGGCAACAGATTCCAATATAGCAGCGGAATGCGTGGCTTAGCTTGAAAGTGCTACCCGTCTGTAGGAGTATAGAGTACACGCCACCTTTACGAGGCCCCCTTCGACCTGCCAACCTGCCAACCTGCTCTCCAGCTCCGGGTCAGGCCTCCGCAGCTCCCAGGAGCCAGGAGAAGCCCGGAGTGACTCCCGTTTCGGTGTTTGCCGTTTCAATCGTGGAGGCAAATTTGAACGCAGCTGTTTATTGTTAGTAGTCGGCGCAAATAAAAAGACCCAAGGGTAGAGGCGATGTCGGGCACAATTATCGAATTAGCCTGAATTACCCGTCTCCCGTTGTGATGGATCGTCTTCTGTGATTAAATTACAGAAGGGGGGGGGGGGGGGGGGGCGTGGTGAACTTGATTTCACGGGCCACGTTTTTTTTTGTGGCTTTAATTTCGCCGAGCGCATCTCTCCTTCACTTCAAATGCGGACGAGTTTACGAGGTCACCATAAAGCCTGGCTCGTCTGCTCCGCCGGTTTGATTCCGCGGAGTGGTCAGTTGGTTATTCCTGACAGTGACAGAGTGAGGGAGGTGAGACGGGTCAGAGTGAGCTCCCACTGAGCCTCGGTCATTAGCCGACCAAGGTGACAGGAGCGCCACACCCCCCCACCCCCCCACCCCACCCCCCACTTCCTCGGCTGGAAACCTTCCTCAAGGTGTCACTGCACTGTGTTTGTGTGTGTGTGTGTGTGCGTGCCTGAGCTTACAGAGACCAGGTTACCATGGAGACAACATCCCCAATGGAGCCCCGTCGATGTGGGTGTTTGTGGGAGAGAGGCTGGGTGCTCCGGACAATTTCGAACGTCTCTCACCTCTTGTCGCGTGCGTGCGTGTATAAGGCGCGCGCGCGCGCCATCAGCCACGTGGTCTTCATGTGCGTTGTGTGTGTGTTTGCGTCTCTCGCCAGACGTTGCAGGTCCTGGTGCACGGCGAGGGTCCAGATGTGACGCCCGTCAAGGTGCTGAGCTGCGACACCATCTCGCAGGTGAAGGAGAAGATCATAGAGCAGGTGTACAGGAACCTGCCCTACTCGCAGCGCCCCAAGGTCGACAGTGTCACGCTGGGTGAGTAAATGAGGGGCGCCCCGGGAGGGCCCGGCGTCGAAGCCGAAAAATGTCCCCGCATGATGAATAATGGAATGTTTGCGGGGGCAAAGATGTCCAAACGGAAGCTTTTCCGATTTCTCCCCAAAATGCAATTTATAATTGAATCAGCGTGCAACCGCGCTACTTCATCTGTCGCCCCATCTTCATCGTCTGTGAATTTCCCCAAAAATTCAAGAAAAGAAACCAAATTGCTTCACTGAGGATGAGAAGTTGTTTCCTTCGTGTCGGCGGCATAAAGAAAGCCTTCGTTCCAAAACAAAGTTTCGCTCACTACTGTAGTCAGAAACCTTGGGGACCGACTTGAAAGGCTGGAGCTCTGAAGACATTTTCAAAACATCAAAGCAGTTTTTATTCCCACGCACGCTGTAGATCTCGTTCCTTTATACATTTTAGATAAGCACAGATCCGTTTTCTTTCTTTCACGGTGAATCACAAAGATTACCCCCCACCCCCACCACCACCTTCTACTTGTGGTGGGAATTGATAATGAACGATACTGTAACGTGGCGGTTGGATGTAGAGCTCAGGTCTACGGCGGTGTCAGCTCTGTCTAAATTGAAAAAGCGTTTGGCTGCAAAATGGAAAATGGAATTAGATTTGAATTATTCCGAAAAATAGCTCGTCATTTCTTCACCCCAAAACCTGCTGGAGTGTGTCACTGAGTCCCATTGACTGACTTTCTCTCCTCCTGCCTTCACCGCAGAGTGGCGCCCCGGTTCAACGGGGCAGATTTTGTCGGACCTGGACCTGACTTCCCAAAAAGAGGGCAGGTGGAAACGCATTAACACTCTGGCTCACTATAACGTGAGTACTCCGGACACTCAGTGTCTTCAAGCTTCAAAATATATATATATGTGTGTGTGTGTGTGTGTGTGTGTGTGTGTGTGTGTGTATATGTATATAAAAGGCCTGAGAATAGCAAGGGATGAGAGGGGAATTCCATAATTGTTTGTTCATGTAAACTGTGGCTGTTGTATAACGGTAGTTATGCTTGTGATCAATGAGTTGCCGATTTTCGGATTTGAATATACCAGGGCACAGCATCCAATTTATTTCGAATGACTGAACGTCTTTACAGCATCACGAGTCGGTTTGATGTGCACACGTTTCCCGAGTATAACACTTATGTTTTACACAACGGTAAACCCGTTGGCATCCACCAATGGAACACACAGGACGAGGCAGCATTTTTCCTTCACTTGTTTACCTCGGCAGCAGATTTAGCAGCGCACCGACAATTTGAATGTCTCACGACCAGGCCGTTGAGGGCGCCTGATCCCGGGTTTGCTCTTGTCAGCTTCTCGAGGGCGACCGAACGCAGCTAAATCTTCTCAGCACAGTATTGATCCTCGGGGGGGGTGGGGGGGGATCAAGGTCACTCACAAATACCCTCTGCTTGTTCGGCTTTTTCGGCCACTTAAATCCCTGTCTTTCAAAGGTCCCCTTCCCTCCTTTCTTAACCTCCCCGTGTCTCGCGGCTGTTCTTAGAGGCCCGCCGCCGACGATTCACTGGCTGTGTCAGAGTAGTGCTAATCGCAGTATTTGCGGGGTCAATAATGGTTTGGAGCCAAAGAAAATGGCCTCTAAACACCCCAATAAAGACCCTGTGTTGCCGTCCACTCGATCAGATTGATTATGAATTAGTTCTGGCACGCCGAAAAAGACTTGCTGACCTCGGTCACCGTTTCTATTAAATTCACCGTGTGTGTGTGTGTGTGTGTGGGCGCGTGTGTGAAGCGTTAATTGTTTTCGCCGTCGCGTGTTTTTGTTTTTTTTTTCTAACAAAAAAACGTTGTGTGCGTTCTAGGTACGAGACAACGCCACGCTAGTGTTGTCCATGGTGCTCCACACCCAGCAGAACTATGACCAGAACCAGGAAAACCACGAAGAGCGTAAGTGTTTTGTTTTTTTGTATTATTTTTTTTACACACGCACATGTTAGACGCATAACGTCACGCTTGTTGAACCCAAAATAGCACAGCTCAGATGTGCTCTTCAGAACAAAAGGCTCGTCTTTGTTCTATTTCCTCCGGGGCTTTTGTCAACACCCCCTGTCTCATTCAACATGCTAATGCAATGTCGTTTCATTCATGTCCGGTATATTGAGATTATGCTGAAATAAGGTGCACTTTTATCTCGAGCCTTTTCGGGTGCATTTTAATCATAGCTGATTGTTGAAAAAAAACAACATCTTCCTATCGCGCATTCTGCCTGCATTCAAATCCCCATGACAAACAATCCCCCCCCCCCCCCCCCCCCCCCCTCCCGAAAAAAAACCCCCCCCCCCCCCCCCCCCGTTTTTTTCCCCATCATCTGGAAAGGTTCTGTCAGGGGCGTGCATAATAATAAAAAAAATGAATAAGGAGCAGAGTTGTTAGAGGGAGAGTTTGAAAAAGTCCTGGTCTTTGGTCTCTGGTAGGAAACGCTCTGCTGGAGGATGACAAGGTGTTTCATTTGGTGAGACCGGCCGACGAGCTGGACGAGATCAAATCCAAACGAGGGAGCATAAAGGACAAGTCCATGACCAAAGCCATCACGGAGATCTATCTCACGCGGCTCCTCTCTGTCAAGGTACGAGGGTCGTTTATTCATTCCGACGTTTGTTAAGAGGGGTTTAATGAGGGGTTCCGCTTTTCCAGGGAGAGCCCGGTTAAAAAAGAAAAGACAAACGTAAACGAGGCCTAACATGCTCCAGGGAGATTCCCAACGTCTTCCCTCACGCTGGGTGTCTTCGGCCTCTTTCAGGGAACGCTGCAGCAGTTTGTGGACGACTTCTTCCGCAGCGTGCTGTGCTCCGGCGCCGTGGTGCCGCCGGCGGTCAAGTACTTCTTCGACTTCCTGGACGAGCAGGCGCTGAAACACAACAACGTGGACGAGGAGACCATCCACATCTGGAAGACGAATAGGTAAGGGTCGGGGCGCGCCGGGCGGCCACTCTCGCCAAGTGCCGTTTGCACGTGTGCGTTGCAGAGCGTCACCTTTCCGAAGTGAAAGCGCAAAAGTGGAGTCGGCAAAAGAGTGTTTGCGATATCAAAAGCAAACGCACTCTGCCGAAAGATGCATATTAATATATATGAAAGTGGCGTGTTAATGCTGATGCATCGATGCCCGGGTACCATTTCGCCTTTGTAGGCAGTTTCCGCGATTTTAAATACACTTTTTTTTTTTTGTTTTTTTTTTCGTCCAGTAAATTCCAACCAAGGAACGCATCGAAAAAGAAGAAAAAAGTTCTGCAGAAATTCATTTACCTCCAAGCGACAGCTTATTTCGTGAACCTTATTTTATCGAATTAAACGGTATAGAATATATCTAGTAGCCAAGTGTAGGGGAGGGGGGGGGGGAATTATTATTATGTATATATATATAGTATAGTATTATTCTCCGAAATGTTCGTTTCAGTTCTCTAGAATTTGCACTCGAGCGCGGTGTTTTGAGTGAAACGAACCCCGATCACAGGCGCGCGCATGCGCGCGCACAGAAACGAGTGGCTGTCGGAGTCCTGACAAACTCGCCCAATCCCAGCGCCTCAGATACTGTAACTTTCCAAGAAAAGAAAAACTTAGCGAGCCGGGACAGTGCTGCATACAAATGCGCAATTTCCAGCTCACCTCGTTTGCATTTGCAATCCCCCTGCTCGCTCCCATGTGACATTTAAGTGCATAAATTAGCGTCGCGTCGGCTGAGGCTCAAGAACACAAGAGCGGCGTGTTGCATGTAGATGCCGGTGATTGACGCAAGGCGAGAGAGAGAGAGAGAGAGAGAGAGAGAGAGAGAGAGAGCGCCCGCACAAGGACAGCAGATGAGCGATTTAATTACTGCTACCACACCGCCGCCGTCTGCATCCACCCCTTCTGTTTATCAAATCAAGTGAGGGGCCATGTATTAAATATGAACGCGCGCGCACGCGCGCGTGTGTGTGTGTGTGTGTATAAGGCATAACAAACAAACGAACAAACATGGTAATTATGTCCCGAGTTAATTTAATTCTGTGATCATAGAAGACATTGCTATTTTTATGCCTGCCTATTGTATCCTCTCGGCGAGCCTTCCCGGGAGATATTACCAAAAAAAAAAACAATGTTTTTACACGGTGCGCGTTTCAGGTCTCGGATGGCGGGGCGTTGTTTTTTTTCCGGAAACCGTTTGTGTTTTGGAATTCACGAGCCGACGCCAGGTTGGGGAAGAGGCATGTGCCGGAAGGCGCGTTTTCCTGTTCTGGAGGGGGAAGATATGTAGTTATGTAGTCGGACCTCCGGGTTGCTGAGGCTTCACAGGAAATTAAACCTTTTAACACGTATAATTACCGATCGCCAGGCTCCACCTTTGCTCAGTGCGCATCTCTTTTTCTTTTTCGACGTTTTCGGAGGGTACTTTGGCCCTTTTCTTTTCCCTCCGAGCAGCAGTAGCTCTACCAGGGGTCACTGTTGTATGAAATAGTAATATAAACTGACAGTTGAGGGTATTGCGCTGAATAAACTGACACTCACGAGAGAGGAATTCTCCATCCCTGTTATTATCTTGTGCTGCACTCAAGTGCTCTCAGACATGAAATGCCTCCCTGACCCAAATGAATTCATAGTTATAACGTGGTGGATATGATCCCCCCCTCTCTACCCCCCCTCCCCCCCACCCCCGATTCTGAAGCAAAATTTGAACACATTTTTATTTATTTTTTTCCTCCTCTTCTTTTTCCTCAGCCTTCCCCTGCGATTTTGGGTGAACATCCTCAAGAACCCCCACTTCACCTTCGACGTCCACGTGTCCGAGGTGGTGGACGCGTCGCTCTCCGTCATCGCCCAGACCTTCATGGACGCCTGCACCAAGAGCGAGCACAAGCTCAGCCGGGTGAGTGGGTTCGGGCGGGAGAGGCGGAGAGGCGGTCGGGGGCGAGCGAGAGCGAAGATGGGAGGAAAGATAAAGAAGATGAGAATGAAGCGGCTCAAATGAGAATTTAAAAGGGGCGGCGAGGCGGGGATGTCAAAGGTCACTTCATCTAAAGTACCCTTCTGTCTCTCCACTTTTTTTTTTTTGTCTCAAGGACTCTCCCAGTAACAAACTACTCTATGCAAAGGAGATCTCCACCTATAAGAAGATGGTGGATGAGTAAGTGCTTTGTTTTCATGTCAGTTCAAAACGCTCCATTTTAAATATTTGGCCATCACGATTACATATTCTCATTATTAACACGATTTAACCTCCCTTTCCCTGTGTATGTGTGCGCGCGTGTGTGCGCCTGCGTGTGTGTTTATGTGTGTGTGTGTGTGTGTGTGTGTAGTTATTATAGTGGCATTAGGCAGATGGTACCCGTCAGTGACCAGGACATGAACACCCATCTGGCGGAAGTGTCACGGGTGAGTTGACACTTTTATTAAAGTTACTTTGTCTTTGTGATTTTTTTTTTTGTTTGTTTTACTCCTGGTTGTTTTGGCAACATCGATTCATTCCCCTAACATCAGAATTAGCATGCAGCGAAAGAAAAGAAAAAACAATTTGTTTGTGAGCTTGTTTATTGGATTTTTCTTGGCCAAATAGGCCTTGGGAATTGCTGTGAAGTTATATTCTGACTAGTCTGACTTATTATGTGGCTTTAAAACAAAAAAAAAGGTCAAATAGGTAGGATGGTGTATTTTAAAGTTCAAATGATTATTAACAATGACTGCTTCTTCTTGTGTTTTGTCATTTCTATATTTCCTTAACAAGCAGATTATTTATTTTAAGCGCGGGAATAAGCCAACATTTTCAATTATCACTCCATTCTTCAAGTTAATGTCCTCTTTAACCTTTCAAATGTCGTTTATGGGTTTTTTTCCAGTCTCACACAGACAAACTGAACACGCAAGTGGCTCTCCATCAGCTTTACCAGTACGCCAGCAAATACTACGACGGGGTAAGAGAACCTTCCCTCTCCTATCTCACCCAAAGGAGGCTATTCCACTGAATGCACTACTGCCCACTATATTATTGCTTTTGCTTCCCCCCCCCCCCACTTCACTCTTGATATGCCAGAAGAGTGATTGTACGAAATTTTAATTGAAAGCATTTCTGTGGGATGTGAATTGGAAAATTGCTGTGGGGAATTGATTTTTATGCGTCCATTGTGCGTTGCCACTCGAGGTCACAAAAAGGGGATAAACAAAACCTAATGAACAAGTTGGATAAACAAATGGGGCTGTCAGTCTCCCCTAAGTGGGGCTCACACACAATAGCGGCTCATATGACGTGACTGTCGATGTCAAATAACCCCATCGTCCCCTCCACAATCCCCCTTGTCCCTCCTCTCATTCTCCATCCATCCCCCCTTTCCGTGCACTCTGGACATTCTTCGTCCCTCCCCTGCCAACTTCTTCGCCCACCCCCCACCTCACCTCACCTTCCCCTCTTTTTCAGATCATCGCGTCTCTAGAGGAGGATCCCGCCGCCCAGAGTAAACAGCTGACCCTGCGGCTCCAGCAGATAGCAGCTGCCCTGGAAAACAAAGTGACTGATCTCTAACCCGCCGCCACGGGGGGTTGGGGGGTTGGGGGGGGGCGGGGGATAGTAGGATACTGCCAGTGACTACGGGGGCTTATTTCTTCTTTTCAGAGAATAAAACATGAAAATAAGGAAAGGTGAGCAGGGACTCGTACTGTAGGTGTGTGTTCTACAACTCGGCCCTGGGACAATTTTTTTTTTTGAAATGTAGATCCAGGGCAAAAAAGGGGGAATGATGAAGAGTGATGGGTTACACTGTTATAGGTACGCCTTAAAGCTAACTTGCCAAACCTTAAAGGTCTGCGCGCTCACCCACGCTTCACTGGATATTGTTCCCACAATGCAGTGCGGGAGACCTCTCTCCGAGAATTAAGCCCCCCCCCGTGGAGCACTGGCACAGGAGATAATCAGATGTTCAGTTTCTTTCTGTGTAGAAAAAAAAAAGGTTTTAAGAATTGTATTATATATTTTTTTTATCGTGCAGTCTTTATGCGGAAAGCTTTATAAGGAAAAAAAAAAAAAGTATCTTTTTAAATGGATCACCTCGTGGTGCGGATAGTGTTTTTATTAGCCTGTGTGTGTGTGTGTGCGCGCGCGCGCATAGATGTCTGTGTGAAGTACAACGTGTGAACAGGAGCACGCATTGCTGAAACTCGGGTGTGCGTCCACATGGGATTTTAAGTGTGTGAATGTGTGGGAGCGCGCACGCGCGTGTGTGTGTGTGGGTGTGTGGGCACACACATGATGCCTACCGTCAGGGCGCGAGGGCGAAGGGGACGCCTGCTTTCTGTCATTTTAATCCCCCATCGCCGGTTCAACACTGGAGCCTGTGCTCCGCACTGGCTTTGTGACAAGAGAGACCAAAGGGTCCTCATAAGGACACTGCTCATTGTCGGATCAAACAGTGTCCTTACAAGAACGCTGGCATTAATACGGGCCTGTACATTGTGTGATTTAGCAGTGCAAGGTAAACGAATGTACCGGCTCATAAATGCCAGGTCGCCGCAAGTTAAAGAAACATTGGGGTTTAATAGTTTGCATTTAGCTCAGATTTGCCATTTGTGCTTATGGAAGTCAATAATAGCACAGTCTGTCTCCCTTTATTGTACAGTGCCATGATACATTCCACTTCAACTAAAGCACACGGGGGGGAGGGGGGGGAGGTTTTTTTTTTAAGACATTTCATGTAATTGACTGTTTCAGATTGTACAGTGCCATGATACATTCCACTTCAACTAAAGCACACGGGGGGGAGGGGGGGGAGGTTTTTTTTTTAAGACATTTCATGTAATTGACTGTTTCAGATGTTTTTTTTTTCCCTTTTTGCTTTCAAACTTTTGTCTCAGCAAGAAGCAACTTTCCTCTGCCATGGTGCCACGTCACTCATGTTAGACCTGCAATAAAAAATCTGAATACCATGAGCCAAGCTCAACTGTTGCATTGGCTTACGAAATGCACACCCATACGGTAGTAATTCAGCAATATGTTAGAGGATTTTCCAAATGGATTCATGCTTTTTTTTGTGTGTGTGTGTGTGTGTGTGTGTGTGTTATTGATATTAGTGCCATTCTTTTAGTATGACGCTTATAACGGTCCAAATAATCATTGAGCATTCTGCCTCTAAAGCTATCAGAGAGCCTATTGCATAATGATGTTAATAATCTACCAGAGATGCAGTTGGTACTTAAATGGAACGTTGTGAACAAATTACATTGGTTTTAGCCTTTTTATGAGGGGGGGGGGGGGGGGGGTGTGTCAGGTTCAATCATGTACATAATTGTTATTATAATTGGACTATTGATATGTCAGTGTCAGAGCCGGGGGTGCTGACAGGACAGGAATGAATAACGGTCCAAATAATCATTGAGCATTCTGCCTCTAAAGCTATCAGAGAGCCTATTGCATAATGATGTTAATAATCTACCAGAGATGCAGTTGGTACTTAAATGGAACGTTGTGAACAAATTACATTGGTTTTAGCCTTTTTATGATGGGGGGGTGGGGGAGGGTGTGTCAGGTTCAATCATGTACATAATTGTTATTATAATTGGACTATTGATATGTCAGTGTCAGAGCCGGGGGTGCTGACAGGACAGGAATGAGGGTTTGGTATTTCTTGGCCCATTAAACGCCACCACGTTTTTATCCCTCAATATCCCTTCTTTCTTTTTTTTTTGCCGTTGACAGATGATTTAATTGTACTCCCTGTATCTGATCATGGATGTGTGTAGCTGACAGCTACATAACGAGCTCCAGAGACCCCAGAATGTTAACGATTCCTGCCTTGGCTAGAGAGAGGTTCGCACAGACCTCGAGCCTGCCTGCCCGCCTGCAATCTCAGCATGGCACCCTGGCATCCCGACCAACAACACTTGGCACTGCCCGTTCAGCGCAGTGCAGAGTGGCACTCTGTATAATGGAATCGGCAGGGGAGGCTTTTGATCTTAATTGCATGCCGACTGCAGTCGCCATCCGCCGTTGTTTACTGCTGACTCCTCTCTCGCTGACACAGTTGATGCAAGAAGCTTCTTTCCGAGCATTTCTTTAACCAAAATTGTGCCTTATTAAATAGGATGATACACATATATATGTATATATATATATATATATATGTATGTATGTATGTGTATATATATATATATACGTATATACGTATATATATATACGTATATACGTGTATATATATATATACACATATATATGTATATATATATACATATATATATATGTGTGTATATATATATGTATATATACATATATATATATTGTTTCTAAATTAACCTAGGTGATTATGATGACGATAGTGCTATAGACACAGCAATGTACTTGTGATATTATGTGTGCCGTCTAAAAATGCTAGATGCCCTGCTGCAGCCATTTGCGTGCCAATAGGCTGAAGACATTTCAGTATGATTTATTTTATGGTTGCAGTTTTCGATGTGTGCATTTCCTTTGGGTGTCGGTGGTGTGTGCTTAGTAGGACTTTGATGGCGAATGAATAAATGAATAAATGTACAACAGTGGCCGATGTGATTTGGGTTTCCCTTGAAATTGTCTGGCGTTCCCGAATTAGTCCGGAGTCAAAAGGGTATGTCTATGTAGATTGAATATAGCGCCAAATTGTTCCAATTGTGTTCATTGTTTTTTGCCCGGTGTTTCTAAGCTGTTCCACAGTGTGTACGAAAAATGACTATCTATACTCGACAAATGACCTTTCTTACTGCTGTGCAGTTATTATTTTTATTTCTTGTTTTGCTATACCATATAAATCTTTGTAAAACAATGTTGAAATACTGTATTCTATCTGTATAATCCTATGCATTGAGTCCTGGGACAAAAAAGAAAGAAAAGTCGAAAAAGAAAAAAAAAAACTGTCCGTGCAGTTGTCGAGACTTTTTTCCATTTTGAAACTTGTGAATGTGCTGTAATGATAAAAGAAACTGGGACACTCCATTGAATGGAAGCCAACGTTTCTCAACCCCCATCCGAGGCAGCTCAGAAGATGCTCGGCCGTATACCTGATCTCGTTGTACTAGGATCAACTTCATTTTCAAAAGGTTGTGTGTGGCCGGACCAGTTACCCACAGGTTTCATCATACAATCCACCGTGAATAAACTCAGAGACATACGCCCCTTATTTCTGCTGTCTTTTTTTTTCCACTTTTAGAATATTGATTCGCTTCAACTGAGCCCCCGCGCCTCCCATGCATTTTTCATGAGTTAAAATCTCCTTGGGTGATTTAGTAACACTTGCCACAGGTAGCCAATTGGTTATTGGAGTGAACTGAATATGTGCAGTGAGACTTTGGTGTTTATACAGCTCATTACAAGACCCCGCATTCAATGGAGAGCTTATAGACACACACACACATACACACACAAGCCTAATAGGTGGATTTAGGAAAAATATCCTCTATTCACACCAATCCATCACTAGAAAGAGAAGGTTGGTGCTTGATCTTCTGTCTTTTGTCTTCTTATCACATATATACTTGCATATCATGACCCCAAATGACTTTGCTGACAGCATCGGTCTTCTGCCCATCCGGTGATGGCCCACGCCATTTTGTCCAAATGCCACATCAGGGTCCCGCCACGAGGCTCCGAATACAAACGAGAAGCCAGGGTCTGGCTCCTTGAAACAAGTTGATGGTGTAAATAGCCGAGCGGCATCTCTGTCCCTGCTGGTGAAGGTTGAGAAATTGCTGCGAAAACATTCATTAAGGACTGACAGCTAAGAATGAAATTGGAAAAAGGAAAGATGAAAGGCAAAAATTGCCTCATCTGACTGCTTAACAAACCCTGGTGCATCAAAGCCGGACCAGAGGCCGGGGGCGCGCGCCATCTTCCAGCCGCAGCAGATCATTGACTCAGCAACAGATAGAGCAACTTCAAGGGCCTCCTTCCAGGGCAAGAGTGGTTACACTTGATTATCTCGAGAACTGCATCTTGTACACTATCCTTGATCACTGCTGGAAAATCAAAGACAGCAGTGTTCTACATTTCTATAACAAAGTCCAGGTTACATCATTCCAGGGAGTCGGCAGTATTTGCTGTGCAACGCACTTGTGCCATGCCCTTGACTATTTAGACATCAACGATTCTCCACACTCGGGATTGTTGTTTTTAAGTCTGCCTTTTCTTTGCAAGATTTCCTCACAATAAATTGGGTTAAAATCTGCATGTTCCTGGCCCCCTGTTCCCCTGCCTGTGATGTTTCACACACTGCAGCCAGCCTCTTCATCAGAGGAAGGAGAAAGTTGCGTTTACCAACAGCCTGTGCTTCCACTTCCACATGTCGCAAACCATCTGATGAGATCTGGCTTTCTTTCCCTCTGCCTTTAGGGAAGGAGGGGGAGAACCTGGTGAAAAAAAACAATCATGGTGTGGTGTCATTTTACACAGTTGTTCTGATTAATAATTTACAATCAGCCAACATCAGATGCCAGGGCTCTATAAACCCAGTGATCACCTGGGGGGAAATTAATGGATCCAGTTAGACTAGCATCCATTTTAACAGACTTACATCTGCATTAATTTTCAGAAATTCTTTTGAAAGCGCAGCGAATCCCGTTAAATCAGCAGGCAGTTAAATCTGCTCAGCTCAGATCTGGGGTGACTGAGCCATATCATCACCTATTTTGTGGGAGGTTGAGTTACAAGCCACACATTATTAGTTGCGTTGTATTAGTTAAGAGTAATTGAATAACAATGTGGTTTTTTTTATCGATTACAGCTAGAGATCATGGCCAAGTAGCGACGCTCAAATCATCAAACGTTGAGATCGCTTTATTTACTTCTTTAGCGAAATATCTCGAATTCAAAATCGTAAACCTTTGGGAACGCATATTTACTTATTTTCTCTCATTCCCTGAATGCAGCAAAGCGAGTTGGCGAATAGCAGTTCAGCCACGCTGTGATTGACGTACAGGTTTGACCAATCCCCGCAGCCGATATTATATTTGAACCCAATCCTCGCAGGTCTAATATCCTCTTGTCTAATGACAATCAAGGGGGCGCGTCCTGCTTTCGTCGTTCTCCCGCGGTACGTGATGGTAGATTAACGAGGCTGTTAGCTCAGCGTTAGCTAGCAACAATAGCATCACCATACACAAACTGACCGTAACACGAAGAAATAACACCAGCCGGCATGGTAACACCTGGAGGAGTGTGTAGTGTCCATCCACTGGGATCCGTGTGCTTAATACATAAACTACACAGGCTGGCCATCAATTGGCTCGCTAATAACAGACGTTAGCATGCATGGGAAGGAGTCGCCTGTGGTGGATGTGAGACTGAAGCTGCCAGCTGAATTAACGGATAACACTCCACTTCGAAAGGGTAAATAATATGATTCGTGTTGTTTTAGCTCGGCTAATCTAGACGTTATTGTTAACATGCTGCTAGTATTGCTAAATGTTGGCCACCGTTAGCTCGATCAGGTGCAATGTGGCACAAGATGTCCCAGAGTGTTCGATTGGATTGGGAGCCTGCCCAGTTTCTCATAATGTTCGAATTGAACAGAAATGTTTATTGTGATATTGCACAATTTAGCTCAGTCACAAGCTCATTACTGACTAAAATCGCTGTGTGTCACTCCTGCAGCCTGAGGGGAGCAGTGGCCACCATGTACCCAAACCGCGATGACCCCATGAAGCCCGGCTCTGACGGCAGCATCACGGAGCTGCTGGGCGCCCTGTGTGACTGCAGCCTCTCCGGGGTGTCATGGAAGCGCAGGGCCCTGGGTGGAGTCTCCAGAGAAGGTTTCCGCCGCGCTCTCAAGAAGCGCACCTACGCCGTCCTCCTGTCCAAGCTGTTTCAAGACGGCACCAAAGTGCCGTCCTCGGGGCCGAGCGCCGCGGCTCAGACGCCACCCAGAAACAAAGTCCTGATGATATGTTTCGACCTGCGCGTGGCGGGGTGCAGAGAGGAAGCGGAGAGCTTGGAGGACCAGCTGGGGAGGCTGCCGGAGGGAGCGGCCCCGGGCATCAAGGAAGTGGATGCGGTCCTCGAGCTCCTCGTGCTCCTAGCCGGCTCGGCACCTCCGCCGCCCACCTCCTTCAGCAGCGACTACATGAGACGAGAGCGGCCCGTGCTGCGCAGGCCTCCGCCCTGGGGCTACCAGAGCGAGGAGCTGCAGAGGCTGGAGGCCCGTGCGTGGGGGCTGGTGTGTGGCGAGGAGTGGGGCACGTTGGAGAGTCTGTATGGGACGCAGAGGCTGATGGACGGCCTGCCGGGCACGGGGCTGCTGGCGCTCGGGACTAAAATGGAAGCCGAGGAGAGATTTGAGAAGGATACCAGGATGACGCTGTTTGGAGCACTGCAGCATACACGCACTTCAGACATGGACATAAGACTGGACCTTCCTCCCATTCCCAGTAATATCGATGTAACTGGCCTGGCTATCAGGGTAGGACACGGCAACAGAATACAAGATCTAAGTTCATGCACATTGTTTACTTTTGAGGTCATTTTTGCCATAGGTATAGTTCAGTCTGAGAGGGAGTTCCTGTTTGAATCCCATGATCATCACTTATATTGTGTACTGTGTCTGTGCAGGTCCCGTCCTGTCTCGATCAGTCCGAGGACGAGGGTTTCCAGTCGGCCTCCAACATGACCCCAGACTCTCAGTCGGAGCCCAGCTCCATCCCGGACGTTGATATATGGGAGGCCGTTCGCACTTTTGAGCCCGGAAAGCGGCGCTGTTGGGAGTCTGTGGGATGGTAAGCATGTATATAGAAACGTGTGTTACCCACTCTTAATGAATTATGAATTAATTAAGTTCTTGAATGATCAATTATCACAATATCAAACATTTGGCAGTTAATGAATTGTAGATTAGTATACTATGCACTAACAAATTAACCAACCGCAGAAAACATAGTATAGCAAGTAGCCTACAGATGTAATCTAACCCCTCGTTGTTATTTACTTGTGTTTCCAATTTCTCTTTCCATGTCTGGAGCAAATTTTCAAATGTCAAATGTTTTCTGCCACCAGTCCACCGGGGAAAAGCGAGTCCCTCTATCTAACAGAGGGGGGCAGAGAGGCCTTCGACCAGCTCTACCGCCTGTGGGAGGGGGAGATGAGGGTGGTGAGCACCGGTACACCCTCGCCCATCATCCCGCTGCCCCTGGACTCCCAGGCACAGCTGGTATCTGACCTGCTCAACGTCCTCATCGGAGTGGCATCCACAACTTTCCCTCTGAATCAGGTGCATTTCATGATCATCGTTTATCAGTCTCTTAAATGCAATGAAATGAAATTGATTTCTTGTTTTGTTTTTTTTGTGCTCAATCTGACTGAAGAGAAACAAGAAGGAAGTGATAAAACGATATAATTACGAAAAATAAACACGAGAGAAAAGGCAATCAGACAAGGAGAAATCACGGATGCGTGTGTGATAAAACAAACCCATCTGATTTGATAAAAGCGGATCACTTTGCAACCATAAAGAAAGAGGAGGGAAGTGACTGTGTCAAGCGCACACTCGAGTCGGTCTCCTGACGTGATGCATTAAACATGAAGAATTAAATGAAATGATTCTTAATGCCAAAAAATAAACCACCGGAGAGCTTTTCTGCTGCTTTATTGTTTCCCATTAAGTTTTTATATTTCCAGATGATTCTAGTTAGGTTTTACAACATCAAATGAATCAGAATCCCCCTTGTTTGTTCCCACCGATTTTCATGTCGTCCCTCTCGCAGACTTGTGCCCTGAACGGGGAAGCGAGAGCAAAAACGTGGACACCACGCTAGTATACTGCTCTCAAATGCAATAGTCGTGCGTCCCGCTCTCCTCAAGTTCTGTCGTGTGGAAAGCTTTGTTCAGATGGGCAGGGAAGTGTTCATTAAACTCGTAGGTCATCATACTGTCTGTGTTGTTGTTGTCCTCCCGGAAGGGTTCTGTCCAGGGGATGTGTGCCCACCTCTCCCAAAAGATCAACGGGAAGGACAATATTACAAACGCTTGATTGTGTAATACCGTCCGGCAGCCTCAACGAAAAATGTAATAATATGGCGCTTTACTGAGACTGTGCTGCCAGGCTACTTTATTGGGTGTTATCAGATTGTCCTCTTCTCGCTGCATTTTTGATCAGCATCTGTAAATATGTCATTTCCTTCCCAGAGTGTCCGGTTTGACGTCCGGCCTGGCGTGTGCATCTCGGGAGCGTCTCCAGAGAGTGTCTCCCGTCTTTTGGGGGAGCTGGCCCAGTACGGCACCTACTACCTGAGGCTCAGCCGCTTCTCTCTGCAGAGCGCCGACAAGAAGGGCCTCGTCTTCCAAGTACGTCACCTCGTGGCTGAATATGTAAACGGTGGCAGTATTTCCCGGAAGGCGAATCCGTTTCAGTGTTCCCTTTTGGAATCTGATCTAAGACAGGTTTCGGAATGACAAACCTTTAAATGAATTATCAAAATGAAACAAAACAAAAAACGTCCTCATTTATCAGTGGGTACACTTCTGAAGAGATTATGCATATTCTATTATTATAATTTCTTTTCCCCAAAGGCTTTTACAGGCGGCCTGAGGAAGTACCTGCATTACTACCGAGCCTGCGTTCTCAGCACTCCACCCACCCTCAGCCTGTTGACCATCAGCTTCCTCTTTCGGAAAGTAGGCCGCCAACTCAGGTGAGGCGCCATCCTTTCCCCCTGTTGTCTCATTTCAACCCCCCGGTGGACGGTACAGTCCTCCTCCTGCCAAAAAGGACCTTGATGCAAATGCCATCGGATGTGTGCTTTCTTTTAATCTAAGGTACCTGTCAGAGCTGTGCTGCGTGGACAGGCCTTTGGGTGCTGGCCAGGCCGCCTTCCCTGTGGTGAGGGCTCCTTTTATCTGCTAACTGCAATATGTCATCCATCACGGCTGTGTTTAGCCTATCGGGTGAGATGTCAGCTTAGTGCCACGTGTCTCTCCCCAGGGTGTTAAACTGCTGTCCTACCTGTACAATGAAGCGCAGAATAACTGCAGCAACGAGAACTATCCGGTCCTGCTGTCGCTGCTGAAGAGCAGCTGCGAACCTTACACAAGGTCAGTCGCTCATCGGGGAGCGTCCTAAAAAAACAAAATCTATGGCCCAATTACGACCGTACCCGATAATGTAAACCGAGGACAGGACGTGATTTGCCGTATTGATTGTTATCCTGCGGACTGTCAGAACTGTGTCTGACTGTGTTCTGTTGTTGCCTGTGATTCCCGTAGGTTCGTATCGGACTGGGTGTACAGCGGCGTGTTCCGAGACGTGTATGGCGAATTCATGATCCAGGTCAACGAGGAGTATCTCGGCTTCAGAGGTGAGACGTCGCGCGCGCGCGCGCCCGTTGCGTAAACACTTTGTCTTCTGTCAAATGAGAAGCCCGGCAGACAGATTGTCTCGCTGGGAAAAAAAATAGATTTCATTACAGACTTTATTGCCTAGTTGGATTTGTCCTTGTGTCTATAAAGGATGTCATGGGGTTATTGGAGGATAATCAGTGGGAAACAGAATCAGCCACCACAGCTGTGGGGACACGGAGCCGTCTCTGCTCAATAAGCCAGAGGGACAAACACAAATGAATACTGCGCCTTTTTTCTCTTTCGTAGGTACAGCAAGCTGGGTGAAACAAAACATTTTATGATACAAATGAGTTTTTCCTCTTATTTTTTTTCCCCTCTTCTAATTGTCCTTGACAAATCTAAACAGGCATATTTTTTTTTTCTCTCTCAGTCCAGTTAATGACTTGACTCCTTAAGGAGTGCGGCGGAGACAGGAGGAGATGAGGCTCACAGGGCAGATAAATTCAGACCCATCTGCACTCTGCAGGAACTGCCGGCTTTTCTGTGTGTGTCCGTTGTGTGGCCTCTCACTGCTGCGCGTCAATGTCATGTCCTCTTTCCTGTGTGGAATTGTTTTTCATCACCAATACAGGGTTATATAGTTTTGAATATTTACTGTTAAGGATTTGCAGCTACAGCTACGGTCAGGGCTGCAGAAAACCATTGCTTCCCATTGTTAGTTCAATGGCTGGTTATTTTTCTTATTAACAAAAAAATAAATGATTCAGAGATGTTCGGGAGTAATAACTTGGTCCAAATACATCAGAAAAATAGGCTAAGTAAGTCTCATTCATGGGTCTTGAGAACATTTACTCAACCTAGTAAATCTTTTATCAAAGTTTCCAATTATTATTTATTTTTGAATTTTATTTAATATATTTATTTAAATGACTTACTGTGGCAGCTCTAGTTGTATGTAGCAGTAATTCTGCTCTATCATTTTATGGTCTAGTCTCATAGGAAATGTTTAGACCATAAACGTTATCACTATACGACCCCTTTCTGTCGGCAAAATATTTCACCATTTAATACAGTAAATAAAACACCTTTTAGCCCTAGCCTTTTCTTTGTGAATGATTAATAAGTATAGAAATAGTTTTGTTGTAACCTCGCGCCCCCAAAACAGGTACACGCCATAATTGGGTCAATTTGACGGTACTCAATAAACATGGTTTTATATAAAGCCTCTCTGGAATACTGCGCGTCGCGCAGCTGCCCCCCTTCAAGGTCACACCGTCACCTCGGCTCTGTCTGGCTAAGAGGTTCATTTGCTCATCTGTTACACCTCATCAACTCCTGCAGTGAACCTCCTCGCGCCTGCGTTTTTGGAGGACGCGCAAATGTCATTGTTCTGCCCGAAGTCCGTCGGCCGGGGAGGCAATCAGCGGCTGAGCTTCCCCGGCGAAGCCGCAGGCTTTACCGTAAAGACGCGTGGAAGCCCGGTGCATTCATGTTCCTCTTACGCTTTTTGCTCAGGATCACTGAGCTAAGCACTAACAATTTCCAAGTGTTAATTCAAGCAGCCAGAGTTTTGCCATGCCCCGTAAGTCATACTAATAAGGAAAAGTTGTAGGCTCCACTGCTTTTTTTTTTTTTTTTTTTTTTGTGTGCTTTAGCTGCGAGAGAGTTGTACTGTTATCACAGGCATAATGGGCCAGAAAAAAACATTTTGGTGTCATTTTTCGATAACGGCATGTAACGGGCCTTTGTACATTTCTGCAGACAAACACTTCTGGATTCAGGGCTACACTCTGATCTCAAAGGATGTGGAGGATTGTGTTCCCATCTTCCTGAAACACATTGCCAACGATGTGTACGTGTGCGGAAAGACTATCAACCTCCTCAAGATCTGCTGCCCACAGGTTTGTTGTGCTCATTTTCAATTTTGTTTCAAAGAAGCGTTTTTTTTTTGTTTTTTTTTTACCGCTGTGGGTTTTGAATACTATTATTTAAAATGCTACTTTCTTTCTGTACTTGTTTAGAGATTTACAGCAAACGCACGCCTTCCCCACAAATGATTCTGATTTGAAATCCATATTGCCTGCGAGGGTTGGTCAAAAATCAATGCTGTCACGTAGGACATGCTATTGCAAAATATTATCCATGTACATTCAGTGTCTTGGGATCCAGCCTCTTGTGGCATTGCAGGGTTTCAATAATTTATTGCAGGCACTTGAACTCTGAAGTCTTCTGCTTTCTGTCAATATAATCTGTTTTCCAGTTAAATGTCTTTTGCCCTTTCTTCCTTCTGCCCTTTTCCGATATGCAGTGGGTATATGCTGAATATTTTCCTTGTTTGGTACAAAGGTATTGTGACGTATCCAGGGGTGAAAGGAGTTCTCTTTTAACTCACAAAAAACATTTCCGTAGCTATTTTAATTATTGGACCATCCGTTGAGTTGTTTGTAATGTGAAACTGCCATCATTCCAATATATTTTATGTAGTGTGCGTGCGTGCGTGCGTGTGTGTAGTGATTTTCATTTTTTACTGTCACTTGTTGTGTTGTTGGTCATTTGAATATGCCACCTGGGATTGTTAAACATTTTACAAACACTGTCAGACCGGTTGTTGTAATAAGAAAAAGCAGGGATTGGCAACAGGCAACTACATGAGACCTTTTTAATATCTGCAGATTCAGTTATTTGCTCTATAACGGTTCATAATCTTTGACATTTCTGCATTCTTCAATATTTGTTGTCGCGTTTATTCACAAAATTGTTGTTTTCTCTCAATTTACCATTTTGTCTACCATTTGACATTCTTTCAATTGGCACCATATATCAGAGATGCCTGTATGATGATGCGATTGATACTGTGCACTAAATATTGTGAGTGTATCATCATTAGCTTTGCTTTTATTAGAAACGCCCGATGCATAGGAGTCGGAATCAAAAGACTTATAATTGGATATTAATGGAGCCTTCACTTTGTACAGTGGTAGTCAACTTGGAACATGGACAGCTTAAGTGAGCCTCTAATTGTATATAATTTCATCACATAGCTGAGACTCGCCTGCTGACTCACCAGCTCATAATGTTTTTTTATGACTTGACCTGCTTGACCCAAACCGCAGGGTACATGCCCCTAACTGATTGCCATTATGTAACTGCTGCTGCGTTTCTTTTTATTCCAATTTCCGAGTGCAGGATGAACTGTAGGATCGCTATGAATACATGTGAATACATAGATTGAAGGAGTTTGAGGAGATGTTTCTAATGGGCCTCCTATAAGCTAATATAACCGTGTCAGGTGGCTCGTGGCATATTATTAAGCTTCTTCAAAATGTAACATTTTCACGCAAAGCGCCACTTAATTAGTCCAGCAGCATTTCACTAATCCTACTTGTAGAATAGTAAAACGGAGTAAAGTCCGACTTACACAGAAATACAGCGAGATTTCAGATTTTCATTTTAGACTTGAGCCTAATAAACAAGATCTTAGTGCCACATTGATGTTACTGATCTATGATATATATTATTCCTACTATATCCATTATTTACTGAACATTATCGGACGGGGCCAGTTTAAAACCTTTTATATTTTCTCTTGATGAAGTCCTTTGTTAGGCTGTCACCGGGCTTTGGGTCATTGTCTTGCTTCATGGCCCAAAAGTACTGAGCGGTACTCGATGGTTCCCTTATTTTTCAGTAGCACGGTGAAACGTTTATTGATTTCGCCACCGTAAGATTATGATTGCCTATAATTGTTATCGGGTTGTTGTTGCTTGGGATTTAAGAGTTCGGATCACGTTTTATGAGGGAGTTGCGGCAAAACCGGTGACTATCCACGTGTTCCCGTACCTTTTCCTGGCTTTGTTAATCAGCGGCGCTCCTTTATGGTGCCAACTCTGTGCCCACAGCACTACATCTGCTGGTCGAAGCTGCCAGTGCCTCGCATCGCTGTCACCTTCTCCCTTCGGGAGGTGGAGGA
Source organism: Colistium nudipinnis (assembly GCA_016785305.1). NCBI lineage: Eukaryota > Metazoa > Chordata > Actinopteri > Pleuronectiformes > Rhombosoleidae > Colistium > Colistium nudipinnis. The sequence goes on along the minus strand of JAFBJU010000945.1, from coordinate 679,168 downwards.
GATTGAGAGGGACTGTGCCGTGTACCGTGGACGCATGGAGAGGATTGCAAAGCATAGCGCCATCAGCAGGGAGGAGCAGGTACTGAGCCTCATGCACTCACTTACGTTTCTATTTATTTTTTATTTTTTTTACTGACGCTTATATTGCCGCTCCTCAGTTTTGATTGGAAAAAAGCTTTGATCAAATTCCAGGAAATGATCTGTGTATTACGTAGCCAAGTTCCAGGTCCCTATGACCTTTTCATCAAAAGTTATTCCAAAAATGTGTAGTCCCGGAGTGCTTTTCATCCCCTTAACCCAACCCATAACCCCTAACCCATTTCCTTAACCCTAACCCACTCCCCGAACCCATACCTTTTTGTTGTGATGGACTTCCCTAATAGGCGGAGCACCCTCCTTAGGTAATGGCAGGGGAAAACACTGATTACCTTCATAAAGACACCATTTTGTTTCTGATGGATGTCTTCCAATGCTCAAAGTTCAGGCAAGGAAGGCAAACCTGCAGAAAGACGAGCCTCGACACGGGCTGTGTCACTTAAGATAGTGAGTGAGAGGAGTTCCTTCATATATATATATATATAAAAAAACCCACATGATTCATGATTGTGACATTACTCCTCAAGCAACGAGAATTTCGGCAGGTAGTCATTAAAATGATTCAGCTGAAGTCTGGGGCTTGCGCGCCGCATGACTCAGTGCGGCGCCCGCATCGGGCTTGTATGGCCTGTGCGGCGTGTGCAGCCCGGCAGAGTTGATGAGGGGTGAGCTATAGGTGAGCTGGAGAGATCTTTTCTTAATGAAGATTCCCGCTCCGTCTGTCATTAGGCCCTGCGTACAGAGCAGGCGCGTCAGGAGCTGATCAATCAGGTCAGACAATCGACAGCCAAGACCCTGGACAGCATCCGCGGTAAGTGTTGCATCTAAACACACAAACACGCACACGGCGAGTCTAATTTAGATGCGCTTGATGTATATACGCACGCGCACGCGCCCGCCCGCCCGCCCTGCTGCGGATGCATTGAACAAACGTCGTATAAATCCCATTTGCCTGTTGACTCCAGGCCGCGAGAGATCATTTCAGTTCTATCATTCTTCAGGGAAATCAAAAGAGGGGGCTTTGAATGTCTTCCACTTCTACAGAATCGAATCCCCCCCCCCCCCCCCCCTAACCAACCCCCCCCCCCCCCCCCCCAAAGATATATTGAGCAAGGTTATTCTAGCAGCACAATTGAAAAGAGTGCATGCATTCAGCACTCCGCACTCCTCTTTATTCGTGTGTGAGCTGCTGTAAAAGCTGTCATGTTGTTCCAAGAAACTATCCTTGCTCCAGAACGATCTTCCATCTCTTTTTTTT
>JAFBJU010000945.1:653311-677690 GCA_016785305.1 Colistium nudipinnis | reverse complement strand
CGGGAGCGGGGGGGGGGGGGCGCAGCGCTGGTGGCGGGGGGGGGGGGGGGGGGGGGGGGGGGGAGGAAGCCACGTCCGAAATCTTTGATCTTGTGTCTTTTCTTGTGATAAAATCTGTATCTGTGATGCCTTTTGTTTTTGTTTTTGGTGCTCTCTTTTTTTTCAAGGAAAAAAATAACAACCCAATTAGCAAACGTGAACTCTTGCTGAATTGTCCTTTTTGCTCTTGCTTCTTTTCTTTTTTTGATATTCGTTTTTTTTCTTTTTTTTTTTTTTCTTTTTTTTTTTTTTTTTTTTTTTTTTTTTTTTTTTTTTTGTTCCTATCTCCGATAGGGAGTCAGGTGTCACAACGTTTGGCCGACGAGGCCAGGAAGAGGGAGCGTTTCGAAGAGCTGAAACAGCACCTGGAGCAGGAGCAAGAGGTAATCGAGGGGCTGCGTGCGAAATGCACGGCATATCTAGATGTTGTTGAGTGGGACTTTCAGAGAGTTTGGAAAGCAAATGCTAAGCAATTCCGGGGTCCAAAAGCGCGGCCGCTCTCTTGCGAGAGCCGACATTTGGGCCACAGAAAACGATGTCCACAAACGACTTGGGAGTCATACGCTTCAGCTCGAGCGCTTGTCGCCTGCGCGCGTGATGTGTTTGTTGTTCGATTGTGTGTTTGCTGTTAGTGGCGGAGCGCGGCCAGGAGGAAGCAGCAGGACGACGACTTCAGCTTCGCCAGAGAGCTGCGGGACAGGGAGAAGAGACTGCAGGCACTTGAGGAGCAGCTGGAGCAGAGAGCCAGGTCCGAGTGCCTTCCCAGCTCCTCCCAGGGACGTTAATGTTTTATTGACGATTGAGTCCTCTCCGTTAAGACTTTTAACGGATCTGTAATATATTAACTATGCGCAAACACCCCGGGGCATCCTTTCCGTCTCGGCGGCCGGGCCCGTGCCAGATTCCCGTCCAGTTGGGAGAGCTGCGATGAGGCAGCGTGGGCAAATGTTAGCGGAGCCTGTAATGCGAACAGGGCATGTGGGGCTTTTCGTCCGATGGCTAAAAGCTGCCTGTCAGAGATGAGCTTACCAAGGCTGAACGAAACCCCCCGTCACCCGCAGCTTATCATCCAGCCACTTACTCTGCCCAAGTATTGACCCTGTACATATACATATATTTATTTGGGATGGGCTGGGACTATATTCCATTTTAGAAGTGTGGAAATACATAAAAAAAAAAAAAAAAAAAAAAAAATGCACATGTGATGTTCATTATCCAGGTGTCCCATCTCCCTGTGCGTTACACTTTCCTGGACATGCATTTACTGTCAGTTGCTCTCATTTAAAAAAAAATATATATATATATATATATATATTTATTTCTTTTCTAGTAATTTGAGTGTAATCTTAAATCTTAGGAAGGAGCTGATTGCTCAGTACAGCCGTCTATCTGAGGAAGCGGCCCGCAGAGAGAGACGGGCCTTGTGGAGGGTGCAGAGAATGAGACTCCACGAAGCCCGCGCTCGGTTCTTCATCGACGACGCACAGCGCACCGAGGTGTGTGGTAAATCACAAAAAAAAAAAATTATAACATACGCGGTGTAAGAGCTGAGTACGCCTTCTAACCAAGCCCTTTTGGCTTCTTTCCAGGCTATACTCGAGAAATATCCCATAGGCCAGGAGGGACCTCCTCTGGAGGCGTCGCCGCCTGCTCCCCCAACGCAACAGACTGTAGCGCAGCCGTCACTGGTACGAGCAATTGCATTGGTTCTTGAACATTGAATCCAAATATTTCCCCATTTGTATGCCCCTTAAGTGCCGTCTATGCCCATCTTCAATTGAATTGTTTTCTCTTGCTTCCTGGTCAGGTGTCATCTGAGCAGCCGCCAGCTGAGACCCAAGAATCTGATTCAGTGTGTTCGCCACCGCCCGGCCCATCTTCGTCCACCCTCGCTGCCGACCCTGCCCTCCTCTCGGAGAACATCGATATCAATGATTTTCTCCCCAATTTGCCCAATCCGGACTCTCGGCAGATGGATGGGGCCCTTCAGGACATCGGATCTGACCTAACCCAAGCGTGCCCCACGGCACAACTCGTCGACTATGACTTCAGTGCCCCCTTTAGTCCCCTCGAGGATATCACTGGCCAAGCCCCAGTTCATCAGCGGCCGCGCTGGGGCCCAGCAATCCAGCCCGAGTTGCTCCGCAACCACCCCTCGTTTTCGCACATCCCCATAGGGGAGAATATGTCTCGAGTCGAGGAGCACGTCCCCACAGCCGGCGCCTTCGGTCAAGCTTCGCAGTCCAGCTTTCCCCTGGGCCAGTACGCACCGGAGTTGCCCCGAAATACACCCGAAATCAGTGTTGCCCCTCAAGCCCAACCACAGCAAGGAGATGGCACCGGTTCAACAGCAGGAGACCAGCCAGAAGAAGTTGCACCTCGTGGAGAGCAGGACGCCAGGTTGGGGATTTTGGACACAATAGTAGACGTAAAAGAAGAGGACCATAAAACCCCTCCACCGTCACCCAGCATCCACCGACACTCCTCTGATGCTCAAATACAGGTGGGACAGTTTGCGTCCGAGGCGGTGACCGCTCCCCCTCCGTCTCCTAACATCCACGGCCATGCCTCGGATGCCCACATCAAGATTGGACAGCACGTTTCCGACGTCGCTGCCCCTCTGCCTACTGCCGGTGTTCACGGGCACCCCTCTGACGCTCGCATCAAAGTCGGCGAGAACGTTTCCGATTTCGTCGCGCCCCTTCCCACTCGAAACGTCCACGGCCACGCCTCGGACGCCCGCCTCAAGGTCGGGGAAAATGTTTACGAATTTGTCGCGCCGCTCCCCGCTCATAGTGTCCACGGTCACTCTTCGGATGCCAACATAAAAGTGGGCGAATATGTGTCCAACCCGTCTGAAGCCAAACCTCGCCGGAGCGCGCGCGGCCACGCCTCGGACGGCACTCTTCGAGGTGGCTGCGTGGTGTCGGGAGCTGAAGCCGCCATGTCCCCTTTGCCCGGACGCGCCCACGGTCACTCCTCGGACTCGGCGTTGGGTATTGGGTGTTTGGTTTCAGGTGTTGAAACCAAACGCGGCCCTCTACCTGGCAGCGCCCACGGTCATTCTTCGGACTCGCACTTGGGTGTCGGGTGTGTCGAGTCCAAAGCGGCAGCACCTCCCTCTCCTCTGCGAGGCAGTGCCTTTGGCCACTCCTCCGACTCCACGCTGGGTGTGGGCTGTGTGGTTTTCGGGGCGGAGCCCCGACCCTCCACTCTCCCAGGCCATGTCCACGGTCACTCGTCTGATTCTTCACTTAGAGTCGGATGTGTGGTGAGGAGCAAAGGTTGCGGGGATGAGAAGGACACGGAGGACAATGGAGACGGTAAAGGTACTGAATAATACCGAGATTTAACCTTTACACCCCAAGTTCATTAAGTAGTCATTATATCTCCTGAACACTAATTACATATGTTAATTATAAATATTGACACACAAAGCTTAGTGCGATATTAGAAGGGCTGCAACTAACACTTGTTGTCGTAGTCAATAAATGTAATAATTACTAATTGATTAATCTAGAATTGTTTGATCGAGAACATTTCCGGAGGGTAAAGAGTTGTGAAGAGTCTTTAATTTCAAGCCCAGAGTTACTCAGGTGATAACGATGTAAAATCACCATGTAATGGAAGCTGAAACCAATTTGGCTTCGTGATTTTAATTAATTACCAAAATAGTTTCCAATTAATTTTCAGACCATGGTCAAATTGACTAATCGGCAAATTGTTTCAGCTGTACACATTTGCGTGCAATCAGCATGTTGATGCGCAATTGCAATTGGCACCAGCTGACTTGCTGTGTTAAAAACCTTTTTTTTTTTTACTCTAACTTGAATGATTAATGTGACTTTTTTTCCTTCTTTTTTTTTTTTGCTCTGACCTTTTGGTGTCGTGAATAAATCTCAAATCTCTCGTCGTCTTCAGGTTTGAAGCTGGAGAGCGTCGATGAGCGGCAGGTGGAGGACATGGGCTCCTGGGCAGCCGCCCTCGGTTTGTCCCCTGGAGAGCAGTCTGAGCAGGAATACCTCTTTGCGCTGTCCACTCAGTACCAGGTGGATCCCTACGAAGACTGCTACAACCTAATGGGTGAGTTGAATTGAAAATGAAAAGTAATAGATATAGTAATAATATAATAATAATAATAATAATAATAATAATACGCTTTATTTGTATAGCACTTTTCATAAATAGGATGTAGCTCACAGTGCTTCGACAATTTACACGGGAGATAAAACTTTGTGCAGAGTATAAAATGTATCGGAACAGCAGTGAAAGCAAAAAAAAATAAAAATAAATACAAATAAAATAAGAGCTTTACATACTGCAAAATACAAAATATAACAGATCAAAGGAAAAAGCAAATATAAAGTTATAAAGACAAAATCTACCTATGTATACCAGACACCGACACAACCCCCACAACTCCCTGCACACCACCACAGCCGACCCGAAACAGAACAGCCAACATGCGCCTCAGGTGCAGGCCCCTATATAAAGATATAAAGCCCGTTCCGTTGACTTTGTACATTACAGCTACAGAACATTTATATTTGCATATTTCCTTTCTTGATTGTCAAAATTTGAACTTTTTCCCTACCCGTCGTTCAAAATCCGAGGTCAGATACTGGAAATGACTGTGCGGTGCGTCCCATTTGTTGATATAGAGCAACTTAAAGACCCTCATTTGTCACTGGACGTCAGGCAGATTATTCTGCTTGGGAGGGAAAAAAAAAAAAGATAATGTATTCACAGGCATCTACGAGTACACATATTTGGCGGTCATTAGCATAACAATGAATAGAGCTGATGTAGCTACAAATGATTGCCTAAGGGGAGCATGTAATTATAAAGCAGAAGGGGGTCCGTGTCAGCAGCAGCATCCGAAACCTAAAATATGTATCCGGACAAACTGCAAATTTAAGTGTGTTCGTTCTTAACTTGTTAAGCCATCTTGGCGCTCGTTTAAAGTCTGAAATTGAAATGACATTTGAAATGAAGTTCAAAGTGAACACATTTACATAATTGTTTTTTTTTTTTCTTGAAATGTAACAAAATACCAAAAAGCGTAGAGTGAAAAAAACAAAAAAAAACAAATGTAATCACAAAATCTGTCTGGACAGAAATGATATGGGACTAAATGTGTGGAGGACTTAATGGCTCTTGCCACACAGGTGCAGTTGCCAACGTTGCAGTAGCGTGTGTGTGATTAAAGAAATCCAGATTAAAAGATCGTTTTTAAAGAATGTGAGAGATCTCCTTCTGAAATAGAGCAAAACAGCGGGCGTAATTGCGGAGGGATAAAAACGAGGCACCGCCACAGCGGACATTTAGAAGAGCTCTTTTTGCATGGTTATGAGTGATGCATTTCGAAAGGCTGCTAAATATTTACTCCATCAGCAGGCCCGTACTGGGCTTGCATAAACAGCTGTGATATTTCATCGCGGCATTACGCCTGGCTTATGTTTGGCTGCGGCGCATCATCTTTCATTTAAGTAATAGTCTGTCTCTTTCACTCTGCGTTTGTAGTTCAGTCATGCTGCTATTATTCATGCCGGCTTCCGGGGGGTTTCTATAAAATCAATCAGAATCCACTCAGCCAAGCGCAGCTTCCGCACCACCAATCAAAGTCGGCAGCGCTAATTACTGAGGGAGAGGTCCTATAAATTCAAAGGCGGATCGGGGATAAGATAACGGTGTTTAATGAAATCACCTCGTCCTTCCTATATTTGTTCAGATTCGGTCAGATATGTGCTGTTGGGTTTTATGGTGCGTTGGGTTCATCAAAAAAGGATAAAGAACATTTTTTTTTACCCCATTTCATGAAGGGCGGACCCGCAGTCAAAAAAAACCTGAAAATACTCTGTATAATATCACAGAAGAAAAAAACGTGTCATAAATAACAACATTAAAACGTGTGGAGGAACTTTTGGCTTTTTCCGCTGAGAATAACTTTTTTTTTTTTTTTTTCCCCCCCCACAAAACCTTCAATTCTTTTCCATACTTGCTTATTTATTGTTTCTGGCATTTTTAACCAGCAGAACCTCTCAGCAGGCTGATGTTTGTTCCCTCCTCTCCCCTCCCGCAGCTTCGTCCCCCGAGTGTCAACTACTGAAGCAGGTAACCCGGGGCCCCTGGGGCCTACCCATGGACCCCACGCTCCGCAGGGCCACGGACACCACTGCGGTGCAGCTCAGCGAGATGGTGTCCCTGCCGGTCCTGATGAAACACTCCGTCACCGCGCCGCTCATCACACAGTGAGTGTCCGCCTGAATGAAAGCTGCAGGAGGAAAGTCTGTTTTTTTTTTTTGTTTTTTTTTGTTGTTGTTGTTTTCAGTGGCACATTAGAGAGATTGTGTTTGTAAGTTATTGGCCCACTTTGAGACAGAGATTGTGTTATCTTCTTGTTAAGAGTATATGCCAGCTCAGTCTGTTTACCAAACCGCAGACCCAGCGTGTGATTTATGGTTTTTGAAGTTTGCATGCTGGCATACCCATAAAGCACAATACTGTGTTCAGGAGAAATGCAGCTGGGAGTTTTTTTTTTTTTTTTTCCAACTGAGCTTTGGTTATTTTTCTGCTACTTCAGGCCACTTAAACTGGAGCTCAGGCGCATAATTTGAATTCTCATTACACTTCATCATTGTAGGATAATTTTTCTCTTTGAAATTCCATCAGGAGTCCAGACAAGCTTGTCACTCCTAAACTACCGTGTTTCTGCACACTACGCAGTTTAGCGTGCGTGCGTGCGTGCGTGCGTGCGTGCGTGCGTGCGTAAAAGGAAAAAGAAAGGGAAATGGCTTTCTTATTCCTTTCTGCACAAACTGAGGGTGCAGTATATTAAGCGCTGGAATTCATACCTACATATTTGATATACCCAATTTTATTCCATGCTTTATAGGACACGGTGGCGATTCAACTTCTATTTTTATCTTTTTTTCTTTTCCTGCTGGCTTTATAGTGAAAGGGAACATTCCCTAAATCCCACCCTTATGGAAATGTAAATGGCTCAGGAATCATTTAAAGTAACGGGGTGGACGAGGTCACCCCAGAGCTTCCCTGGGAACTGATGTCTATCGCCCCCCCCCCCCCCCCCCCCCCCCCGGGAGGTGGGGTTTTTCCCCCCCCCCCCCCCCCCCTCCCCGCCCCACCACGTGTGTGGAATGTGCAAAGTCGGCATCCTCATTCGTTCCTCTTATCTTGGTCCTTCTCTCCTCCGCCTCCCATCTCCAGCGTGTCTTTGGTGAACAAGGCGGTGGTGGACTACTTCTTTGTGGAGCTGGGGGTGGAGAGGCACTTTGAAGCGCTGCGCCACTTCCTGCTGATGGAGGATGGCGAGTTCGCCCAGTCCCTGAGTGACCTGCTCTTCGAAAAGGTGACGCCGCTCTCTTCGGTCGTCATTTCGTTTGAGGATAAAACGAGGTCAGAATGTTGCGGTTATACACATAGACCCATAGCTTCGGATGAAAAAACGAAAAAAAAAAAAAGGTATGGCCATTTCTTTGGAGCAGTTTTTTTTGACAAAGTGACTCGGGTGTTACCTGCGGTGACGGAGCCACAGATGTTTATCAGCCCAGCTCAGCAGCTCTGCCCGGTGTCACCTGCGACTTTAGTGTTTTTGTTTCAGCCTCACTGCTCTCGTCGGTAGCCATTTTCAGTCCGTGTACCACGGCCTATAAATATCTCTTATTTATTTATATATATATATATATATATTCCCCCCCCCCCCACAATAGCGTGGTATCTCATTTTATGTTTCTTCATAGCATGTTAATTTTTTGTTTTTTTTGTTGTTGTTTTTTTAAACGCAATTTCTCCCAGAACCCCTCTCTTCCTTCCAAGTAGCCTCGGCTCACGCACAGACAATCTTGTGAGCTGAGCTTATACCCTGCAACTTGCGGAGGCAGAAGTGCGATCGGTTATCCTCATTTGACTCTCCCCCCCCCCCCTCCCCGCCCCACAGCTGGGCAGCGGCCAGACCCCCGGCGAGCTGCTGACCCCCCTGGTCCTGAACTCCATCCTGAGCAAGGCCCTGCAGTACGGCCTGCACGGGGACACCGCGCTGGCCTCCAACTTCACCTTCGCCCTCCGCTTCTTCCCCGAGACCTTCCACCCGCACGCCCCCGACTCGCTCAACTGCCTGGAGCTGCGCTACAAGGTGAGGGCCGCGGCGGCGGTGTGCGTGCGTGCGTGCGTGCGTGCGTGTGCGTGCGTGTGTGTGTGTGCGTGACGGGGTGCGCTCGTTCCAGCATGAGTGGCAGCTTGAATGTGGCAACCTGTCATCTTTTGACCAACCGCTCAGGGTAGGAAAAATGAGCTTATCGCGCGCACGTCAATGGCTGGGCCTCCGAGATTGATGGGCGTGGGATGACATGCAAAGTGACGAATGCTGCCCATATTGTCCTCCGTTCTCCTGTACCCTTTTCCCCCCCACTCCACTCCATCGTCTGTCTGTCTTGAATTCTTTTTTTTTTATTTCTTTTTTTCCCCCTCCCCCCCCATCTTTCTCTCGCTTAACCCGTCTCTCCCCCATATGTCTTTTCCACCGTTCCTCTTTTACTTCTTCACCTTTTTTCTCACCTCTCCTATCCTCCACCATCCTCTCGGCATTCACGCCTCCCGTCACCTCACCCGTCGCCCTCCCCTTCTACCTGCGCTCCACTCCTGTCTCACTTTGCTTCCTTTCACGCTCAATCCCTCCCGCACCTTTGCCCAGAAATAAAAATCGACCGATTCTCTGTCAAGTGTGACCCCCCCCCCCCCTCCCCCCCCCCCCCTTTTCTCCCCTCGCGTGGCGTCCCAGGTGGACTGGCCGCTGAACATCATCATCACGGACAGCTGCATGAACAAGTACAACCGCCTGTTCTCCTTCCTGCTGCAGCTCAAGCACATGGTCTGGAGCCTCCGCGACGTTTGGTTCCACCTCAAGAGAACAGGTGTGCGTAGGAAGAGTTTAGAATCCTCCTGTTTTGCCTCATCCGTTTATAAAATATTCATGGAGGGGAAGGTTGCGATTCCTTTATGTTTTATTTATACCGAGCACCTCTCGTAGCAGCGGGATTGTTGTAAAACTCGGCGCCTCAGCGGGTTACATACTATCGATCTGTTAAAACAAAAAAACTTTGGAGAGACGACGTGAATGGATTCATGAGGGGGAACGACACATTTAAGAATTAGGAGGCTATAGGATTACGTCATTGGTGACTGAAAATGCATTTTCTGGTCCTGAGTCATTCGAGCATGACCACAATGACCAAACAATTAATCAATGTCCATCGGTATCATAATTATAGCTTTAACCGTCGGTTGCTTTCATCACTAATACGTTCGTATTGATCTTAACATTAAAAAAAAAAAAAAAAAAAATCAATTTGCACTTATTTGGAAATATATCAAAAATAAATAGAATGACAGACTCGTACACCAAAAAACATTTTAAAAGTAATGTTAAAATGCAGGATAAAATAAAGCATAATGGAAACGGATAAAAGAGGTTTTCAAATAATATAATGAAAGCTACACGATAAAACGGAGTGAAAGATCATTTAAAAGCCAGCCAATGGGGGGGGGGGGGGGGGGGGCGGGGGGGGGTTTCTAGTAAATGCTAAATGTATTTCTTTGAGAAATGGTAGTGGAGTCCAGAGATAGTATACGTGCAACTATAAGATGGAGAAAGGCAGTTTCAGAGTCATTAACTAGACTGTGTGTGTGTGTGTGTGTGCGTGCGTGCGTGCGTGCGTGCGTGCGTGCGTGCGTGCGTGCGTGCGTGCGTGCGTGCGTGCGTGCGTGCGTGCGTGCGTGCGTGCGTGCGTGCGCTCCCTCCTTGGAGAACTGATCATATGTTCGTGTCCTCTTTGTTTCTTTCTCCCAGCTCTGGTGAGGGGCGCCGGCCGCTCGGTGCAGTTTCATCAGCTGCAGCTGTACAGACACGAGATGCAGCATTTCGTCAAAGTGATCCAGGGTTACATCGCCAACCAGATCCTGCAAGTGTCATGGAGCGAGTTCACGGCCAAGCTGGCCACGGCCAGCGACCTGGACGCCATCCACCGCACACACGCCGACTACCTCAACAGGGCCATCTTCAGGTGAGGGCCGGGTCCTGCGCGCACGTCCCGCTGTCGTCTTCTGGGCACATGTGATTTATTGCACTCTGGGAGAAGACCCTTTGGAACGAGGCCAAACGTCCTCGTCTCGCCGTGAATTCAATACATTTCAAACGGTGCCCCATTTTGAATAATTACACATCCAGGTGTTGAGCGTTATCAGCTGTGCAGCTCATGTAAGAGCACAGACTATTTATGCACCAAATCTCATCGCCTGTCCTATGATTTCTAAAGCGTGTGCCGCGTTAGGTGGCAGGGCTCCTCGGGAAGTCACATCCCACTCGCGACTTCCGTTTCTATTTTATTTTCAGTATTTGCCCCCCTCTTGGAATTTGTTGGTGTTTTGCTATCTGATTGAAATTGCATTTAATTGTACATTTTTCGACTTCATTTCTACACAAAATGATGATGTTTCATAGAAACAGCTGATGACGTTTTTACTGTTTTTTTTTTTTTTTTAAATGGGATTTTGAAAGAACATACTTGTATTATAAGTTATTGTTCGAGTATATGAGGATCTGTTGAATGAGACTTGCATGTTGCACACAGATACTTTACAATGAAAAGTCTTGTTTGGTCTGGTCAACTGTCCATTTGTGGAGGCAGAACCTTTTTTAGCAGATAATAGCAGATAATTAAATAATTAAAGGTTAATTGAGCGAGATTTTAGGCCGCAAACTGCTTAAAAATGCAGGGAAGTGAAATCCTCCCTGTCCAGACTCGCCACAAGGACAGCAAGTACAAGCAGCCCGCTCTGCACCCATCATTCCATTTCAAATTGATTCAACCCCCTTCTTAACGATTTAATTAAAATTCCAGCTGGATCTTGGGATAACTTCTGAACCCGATGAAAGATAAGAACTTATTAGGGGGAGCTTGTCACTATCGCACTTGTCTGTGTGCATTTTTTTTTTTTTTTTTTAAGAACTTATGAGAAGTCATTTGAATGTTCCCTAAACTTTGCTCTCTGGCTCTGGCCTCCGCAGGGGCTTGCTGACGGAGAAGGCGGCTCCGGTCATGAACATCATCCACAGCATCTTCAGCCTGATCCTGAAGTTTCGGGCGCAGCTGATCGCGCAGCCCTGGGACAGCCAGCACGGGGAGGCGGTGCACCCCAGCTTCATCGCCATGCAGCAGTCCTACAACACGTTCAAGTACTACTCGCACTTCCTCTTCAAAGGTAAAGACACCAGACGGTTGTTTCTTTGGCCTTTCTTTCTTCTTCTTCTTCTTTTGCTCCATATTCACTATTATGTTAATGTTCAAAATGTTGGTATTGCTTCATTTTGATGGTTTGCGATATTACTTTCTCTCAGTGTTTCTCTTTGCACATCAAGTTGACTTAAGATAAGATCAAATATGCTGAAGAAAATGTACTATGGCTTTAAGTACTTCCTGTAGTTTTATCGGATGTGAAAGAGAAGTGTGTAGTAATAGTTAAAAAAAAAAACTGCCTGTCAAAGACCTTTTGCTATGATTATTCCTCGATTCGCCTTGGATTCGTCACTGTTGTTGTCATTTTCCGCCGAGATGTATATTGTGGGGCAAACGCATTGAACAAACGTCTCTTCTCTCCTCTCAGTTGTCACCAAGCTGGTTAACCGAGGCTACCAGCCTCACCTGGAGGATTTCCTCCTCCGCATCAACTTCAACAACTACTACAAGGACTCCTGAGCTGTGTGCCGGTACGTGTTGCACACGGCGGACGTGTTATTTGATCATGTATACAACGCAACCCTTTGTGTAGCACCAATGTTTACATTTTTCTTAAATCTCCGCTGAGGCAAAACGCAGATAGTCAGATGTATAGAGAGAAAAAAAAAAAAAAGCAGCCTGGCCCTCGCTTTAGTGTGCAAACGACATTGAAAACGCATTAGGCAACCAGGCCACAGCTATGTATCAGGGTCTGAACTGTATGCCTGCTGCTTGATTGATTGGACTGCTTCTAAAAATGGTATCCTGCCAAAGTTTGTAATTGAGACGAAGCCAACGCCCGCTGTAATGCCTCTCGTGCTCGGGTGTGCCTCCAGCTGTGTTGATTTTAAGTGCATTTCAATTTAATAGGAGTTATATGTAAATACTGTAAGGCAAAGTCTTAGTTGAATAAATTCTCTATTATTTGCAGTTGACCAGGTTCTTTTGTCAATGTAAAAAAGATTGCATGTTAACGCTTATTTTTGAAAAGTCAAACATTGGAAAGGTGCATTGGCTTATGGGTAGTGGGTTCTGTGTGTTAAATGAACAAAAAGACAGCAGGCAAAGGTACAAAATGCATTTCTTGCCATGTTATGGAAATGTATTGCCTACACCACAGCTGTAATAAGGGAAATGGGCCGCACCCAGCCACATACAGTCAGAGGACTTGACCTAATAGTTTAGTTTGAGTAACTCCACTCCACCTCAACCATAAATTAAAGGAACAAAAAAAAAACCCAAAAAACTCTGCTTTGGAGGCCGATGCTCTGAGCACGTTTTGGAGATGTATTGATGATGGGATTAAATCATCCTCAGCTGCTAAGATAACGAGATTGCACAATTATATGGTGGATCCTGATAACGTACAAGTTCTGCATTCCTTACCTTCATTTAACCCGTTTGTGTATGTGTGCAGTTGGTGTCACTGCCACCGCATCGCCACCGTGGACGAGTCCCCTAACAGTAAATATAGCAATTGTCTCATCTATTTTCCTGTAAGAGAGGGAAACGACACATTACCCCTTAATGCCAAACTATTTGTTTCATCGTTTTATTGCTTCACCAGTAGAGCAGGCGGTTCTACATGAAATATCCTTTTTTTGTTTTTTTCCCCCCATGTGTTTTTGCCCCCCAGAGTTTCTAATGCGGAGTAGAAAAGGAATCAGACAATCAAACGCACCAGTCCCAAACAAACAACTTTCATAATCAATGCCAGGTCAGTGGCTGAGACCTCGTCTGTTTAACACGGCTCAGGTTACAGCTCAGGAGGGACGGTTGAATTTCCCGTTAGTATTTATATGCATGAGCATCTTGCTTTCCAGTACAAGGTAAGAACCCACTGGTTTGCCTTCACGCGTCACTGTAACATTTGTTATCACGCACAGATTTTGTATTTTTTTGGTATCTGCGCTCTACGTAGATTTCAATCTTCACCTCTGGGAAAGAGAGCAGCAATTTGAATGTACACCACATTAGTCCTGCTCAATGACTCTGGAAGCTTTTTAATGCGACTGATTATACATCATACAGACACGCGGAAAACATATTTACACAGGCTTTCAAGAAATGGGGTGCAAAGTGGTGTTTTTTTTTTTGTTTTTTTTTTCGTACAAAAGAGTATTGGGGCTGCTCAGGGCGGAAGTGACCTACGGATCATCTCAAGGAGTGCTCGGTACAGGTGGACGGAGTCTATGGGTTCCACTCTACTGGGGAAATCTTGAGATGATCAGTGTGTCCCGTCCGGAGTAACCCGACTCATGCTTACCGTTACTTTCGTCGCTTCGAGACACATACGCCCGCGGGGTTACAATACAAGACAAGCGATGCCGAACAGCCACAGCTCTGCAGATAAAAACGAACTGGCAAGATTTTAGCCCATCCCTTCATTTTCCTCTTTATAATTTCTCATTTAGTGCATTCTGTAGCCATTGGGTGGGAGAATTAAAACACCTTTTGACCTCGTGAGTGCAATAAGGTTTTTTTTTTTTTTTTTTTTTACACGACGGAATAAACGTAGTTTCGTGAGAGCCGTACGTACAAGTTAAGGTCTTAAATCAAAGTATAGAAACAAACTCCCCAAACAAACTTCAAACAATGTAAACCTCAAATATATGTAAACCTAAAAGGAAGTAGATGATTTTCAATCTTGTGTTAGAAGACCTTGAAACAAAATAAGTACCTAGTGTAGTGTCCCTTTTCATGCGAGTGCCACCTTCAGTGGTGTTAAAAAAAAAAAAGAAAAAGGAAAAAAATAACAGAAGATAAATGGTGTTAAGAAATGCTTTTAGGTCCAGCTAACCCACCCTGTCGATGTCATTTTTTTTTTTTTTTTTTTTTAAATCACAACCAGAAACTGGAGATCTAGTAACTCGGGTCAGTGGAAGTGCCTACGCTCTAACATGGGTGTTGTATTACTAGAGTTCAGGGGTCATGATCGAACCTTAATTCAGGAGGAGGCTCTTCTCTCTCCGGGGGCGGAAGTCAGCTCGTGGTCCTGGTCTTGGTTTTGTTTTGTTTCATGGCCCTGACCGACGCTAGGCCTCAGACTCCAGGTCCTCTTGTCCAGCTCCATTGGTCATGTCGTCGGCCTCGGGCTCCAGCAGCAGGAACTTTCCATCGTTGGTGAATGGCATGTTCTTCATCAACTGGGCCAGAGCCTCCGGGTCCTGAGGAGGACAAAACAAAACAAAACCGAATAACTCAGTAATTATTTACATGGCTTTATTTATGATCCCCGACCTGTGACATTACCCGCTTCATCCCCTCCGCGCTGTGAAGGCCGATTTAAGTAAAATGTAGAACACTGCCATCTAGTGGTTGTTCCTCATTAATGTCTACAATTGACAAAGATTTCTAAATTACATTGTAACTGTATACATGTGTATATATATGTATATGTATTCTGAACAATATTTACAAAACCGCAAATAAATGTTAAATAATACTGAGTTAAACTATACAATGGTGTCCAAACATCTGAGACCAATTTTCCTGGATCACTGTACTAAAGCAGGTTTAATAAGGTGCATATTAGTTTTTAAGTTTGGTTCAGGTGAAATATAAGAATCATTTTTATAACTATAAAAACATAAATATAAAATGATTGAAATTGTATAACAGAAAAGGTAATTAATTTCTGTTTCTGGGTTACATTAAAATGATGTCATATTTTAACCTTCAGGCTTAAAAAATATATATATATATATATATCAACAATGTTAACGTCAACAAATAAGACACGTTACCTTCTTGGCCTCTGTGATGTCCTTGGCCAAACTTATGGTGTAACATATCTGTGAATAAAGACAAGAAGATGACTTTCAGTTTACATTTGTGCGATTTATATAAAAAAAAACATTTTCCCAAATTGACAAAACCACAGCGTTGGGGATGTCGACCTTTTCGCCCTCGGTGTTGCTCTCGAAGACGAAGGCGCTGTAGGACGGCTCCTCCTCCTTATCTCCGTCACTCCACTCTCTGTCTTCCACCACGAATCCCATCAGCCTCCCGTTCTCTTGGTGGGCCGCGAACTGGCACACCTCGCCGAGCTGGAACTGAGAGACCCGGTGTGGACAGGTGAGTGTGGGAAATAGACATATTCTTCGGTCATCTCGAATTGGCTTTTTTGCGATACTCACGCTTATTCTCGTGACTTGTGTCTGAGGGTCGATCAACCTGTGCAGAAGACGAAGTCGAGAGTTAACTAAAAGTAAAATTGAAATCACTGCAGTTATACTTGTTCCATTGAGCAAATCTGAACAGTTTGACTTGTGCTTAGTTCCCGAGTGAGTGAATCCGAGGATATTGCTAACAAGGACAAACTCATAACACTTTTTATTTTATTATTATTATTATTTTTTTTAAATCAGTCATGGGTTATACAACCACTCAATGTTTTTCAAAATCATGTTTTTGTTGTATAAGAGTGGCGCAGAATTGCTCTTTGTGGAAGCTGGTAAGGGGACCCAAGGTCCTTCCTCGTCCACCCTGAACGTGCCTGCTGCGAACTTTCTTTTTTTTGCAAATCCACGCAGATGTTATTTCTCATCACGTTTTATTTTTTTTGTTTTTAAGCAGCCTGACAGGACAAGACATGATTGCGTGTCTGCGGCCAAATCCATGGGAGCGACTTGGTAAAGACAGAGCGGACCAAGCAGGGGCAGAGTGAATCATTATTCTCCGTGCAGCTCTGCCATGGAATTAGATTTTAACCATTAGCAAAAAAAAAAAAAAAAAAAAAATTGCATCAAGTGCCCGGCTGCAGCCTCAATGCATTTGGGTTCACGCCGAATGTGGTTTTGAGTGATTGCACTTTGATTGGACTGTCCACCGCTGATTGGCTCTCGCAGGGCGGATGTTTACACCAGGCCTGAACAGAGTCTCCGTGTCGGAAAGCAATGACGGGAGCCGGCTCACTTTGTGATGTTCTTACAGGCGAGGCGAATTTTATAGGTCAGGCTTTCACAAAACAATTTCTCACGCACAAGGGCACCGAGTTTACTTCTGGACATGGCCTCTCCCTGCGGGAGGAGTCCCACAGGATTTCAGCATGGAGTCCGAAGTAGACTAGAATGCAATAAATTGGCGGGCGCTGTTAAAATAGAAGGTCTTTACAGGACGTCTCCAGCTGAAGCCTCGTTTGGGCAACTAAAATGTCCGACCACTTGCCACCTTTCTACGCTGAGGCGTCCTCAGTTCTTTGCCGGCCCGCAGTGAAGGGAATGGAGTACCTGAGGCTGCTGCTGGTGACCATGAGGTGCGACTCCGTGGTCCTGAAGATGTTGTGGATGGCTCGGGCGGCCAGCACCTGCCTCATGGCCTCGTAGATCACTTCCTGGTTGTCGCCGACGCGCACCGCCATGGAGCCCAGGTAGCGCACGGCGAACACCTGCTGCAGGAGGGAGTCTGCGGAAACGCGAGGACATCGCGAGGAGAGTCAACTCGAGGTAGGCGCACGCACGCACACAAAACAGGCTATGCCAATCACAAACGGGGCGCGAGTGGACAAAGATTAAGTGGCATGTGGACGATGAAGATGTTTACCGTCGTTTCCTGTTGAACACTCATCGTCCGTTTCTCCAAACGGATTAGTTCGCCTGCAGGATAGGAACACAATTACCAGAAAGAAGAAGCGGGGGAAAAAAAAACAAAAAAAACAACCCCACACAATTAAAGCCCCGCACAGAGCCATTAGGAGGAATTCAGTTTCCTGGAAATGACAAAAACAACCACTATGAGGCCGACCTACGGGAAACGTGCCTGGAAACATGCAGCCACACAAACCCCCGGACTCCCCCCCCCTCACCTCCCTCCAGCTCTGTTCTGGTCCTGAAACTCGGAGGCGGGCAGCATGATGTCGAACTGAATGGGTGTACCGGGGGCGATCAGGTCCTCGGGTTCCGGAGCGGCGCCCGTCTTCTGGGAGCCGCTGCTGGTGACGTACACACCTCCTGGCTTTGCCCTGCACGAATGAGGCATAATGACAAGGAGTTTTAAAATCCTTAATCGACACACACACACACACACACACGCGGCTCATCGCGGCGAAATGAGGCTTTTGAAAGAGGTTGGTAATCTTGAGGGTGAATTTTCCTGACTTTGGAGAGTCACAGCTATATTTCGTCTAAGGCCACCATCTGGTCCACGTTTACATCAACCGCAATCTGTATCTTATATTATTGTGAACAAATGTGTTCAGAAAAAGACCCTCCTATCCCAACAACAATATTCCAATTTATACAGACATGAGCTCGAGGCTTTACACATATTCTCACCCAACACTAGATACTGAAAGGGGTCTAAAATCTCACTGGGATTTAACATGTTTTTGTTTTTTTTCTTTCTTACGTTTCTTCACACAAATGCAACACCTCCGCACAGCTGCTCTTCACGCCCATGCTTACTACGCATTAAACCTGTCTGGTGTAGTCTGCCGAAGACTTCCCTTCTGACACCACCCTCTGGCCAATTACAAGCATTAATACATTATATTTACATATATTCTTTCACAGGCCCTCGTCCCAATTAGGTGATACTATCAAATAATTTGCTAACAGTGGTTGACAATAACAAAAGAAAAAGCACACCAGAGTGGCCAGACAAATGTACAAAGGGAGCAGACGGAGGACACAAAACATAGAAGAAACGCCTGTCTTAACAGATGGGATTTTAGCTGCTTTCTAAAAAAAAAAAAAAAAAAGAAAAAGAAAAAAATACAGAACCGTCACACTTATTGGGAAACTAATTGAAAGCTAAGCGGCCGCCTGGAAAGCGCGTCCACAGTACTCTTACAGTCCTGGGTAGAAGCTACAACAAGATCGTGGCGTGGGGGAGGAGTACGTTTATTTTTCTATACCGGTACTTTTTTTGTTTTTTTTGTTTTTATATTATATGATGGGCAAGAGTGTAGCATGTCTAATAGTATAACGTTCTCTGTGCTGTAAGCACGTTGACACAATTCCTTGGTCATGTCATCCGATAACTGCTCGATGACTCCTAAAAACAAATGGGAGTCGGTGACAGTGGTAGTGATCATCGCTCTCGGTGATCAAGAGCTGACATTTGGTTTCCCCGTTCCCTTCAGGAGCAAACTGACATCATGGCATTAAATCACGGCAGGAGGGGAAAGCACATCTTGTTCAGTGTTGCAGAGACGTGATGGGGTGGGGAAAAAATAAAAAATAAAAAAAATCATATTTCACAACCGCTACTTTAAAGTGAGCTAGACCTGCCACTAACTTCACCACAGACTCCAAAGTGGAGATGCAGCGCGCGCGGTTTCGTGAATGCGCCTGACCTGTCGGGGTTGGGAGAGCCCTCCTGCCTCTTCTCAAAGCTGGTGATGGGCGTGACCGCCTGGATGGCGCTTTGGTTCAGTCGAATGGCCACCGCCTAACAGGAAGAGAAACAGGCACATTGTCGCATCTCTGTATCCGTGGGTTGGGTAACGGTTGGTCCCCGTAGCGCTACTAAAGGTGTGTGCGCGGGCAAAATAAAAGCAACGAATGGATTAAAAAGAACTATTCACATTGCTTTAGGGAGATCGAGAGATGTCGGAAGGACAACATTTACCTCTGGGTTCTCGGTCAGGTAGATCTGTCTGGAGATGTTGTTCACGGTGCAAATCCACTGAGGGGGAGAAACGCAGAGAATCCACGTTAGGACTTCCTCCGAGACGTCAAAGGCGAGCAGCCCGAAATCTCTTGACAGACTTATACCAGCTGTGACGGGCCCGTCAGACGCGTCCGAGCACAAAACCAAACAGTGAGAACCACACAAATGAGTCCGGACAGCTCCGTGACAGCTACGTGTAGCAGAAGACTTCCTGGGGAGGAAAATCTGAAACAATAAAGCGGATGAAACGCAGCTGTCGGTGTACTCACTTCCTCGTACTCTCTTTTGCTCTCGGCTTGCAGGATCATCGACCTGGGGGGCGGGGGTTGGGGGGGGGGGGGGGGATGAAAGACAGGAGGAGGATGAAATGAAAATGCATCCAACGGCGCGTACGTGTGAATTGTTGCGATTGTATGGGCAGAGACTGAGCCCCTACGTTTTGCCGGAGGGGGAGGTGATCTGGAAACAGTAGCGCCGGTCCTCGCACTCCACGGCCATGACGGAGCTGTTGTCCAGGTCCAGGACCATGCCCCCTGCCACCGCCCCACGGGGCTGGCACATGAGGTTCCCTCCCTGGGTGAAGAAGTACAGCCGGTCCCAGGCGGTGGTCACCAGGCCTGTTTTGCTGGAGCACAGAGAATATGAGCGGTCAGTGGAGCGTAGGTGAAGATCAATGGGTGCAGGAGACGATTTGACAAAACATTTTTTGCTCTAATTGTGCGCCAGACGCACAAAAAAGTATCCTGACAAAACATTTTTTTTTTTTTTTTTTTTTTATCTACCACAGATTTGCACAAAAAAAAAAAACCTGAGTGAGAGACGAGAGAAACGTGCCCAGAGTTCGGGGCTCACATCTGGTGCATAAATGAGGCGAGTAAAAAAACCTTATGCCCAAAAGCCTCTTTCAACTCCCTTATAAGCAAAGTGAAAGATATACAACAAATAATTAACTCTGGTAAGAAGAATATTTGGAAAAATATCCTCAAAAACGGTTTCATTAAGTGATATCGCGCTTGAAATATGATAACAACATAATGGGAATTTATTTCCTGTCCTTTTTTGGGGAAGAGCTTTCCGTTATAAAAAGAACCCCCCCCCCCCCCGAACACTGCTCACTAGTGTTTCATTCCGAATGTCTACTGAGCTGTCATCTTCAAAGATTTAACAATCGCCGCAGAGCATTTCTCAATTCTGACAAGCCTGTGCGCTCGATGATAACAGGACTTATCTGGAACGGGAATGGGAAAATGATCGGGTACGCTGAGCGTACCTCCACGTAAGATTTTGTGATAAGTTGAACCGGAAATATCGCAGTTAGTCGGGTGGTGGAAGGAAACGGCCTCTTCTTCAAATTCATCCTACAGTCGTGTACACTTGTTCCTGCTTAATAATGCTCGGAAATCTACATTCAAAAAGTAATAGCAGATCCTGACCAACATTTCCTCCTCTTCTCTTTATCGCACATTAGTAAATGTGCCCCCCCCCCCCCCCCCCCTTTATCGCACATTGTCCCCCCCCCCCCCCCCACCCCGGCAGGTATTTGGATTTGCTAATGTTTTTGAGATATCCTCTGAATTTTGCATTGTTTTGTATCTGTCTCAGCTATTGTGCTCTATAAAAGCCGTTGTTATAGATGCATCCGATTCATTTAACGCAGAATCCATTCATTGCAGTACAAATCTATACTTGGACAACTCATTTCGATTAGTCGTCTGAAATATTACCTGAACAGTATGTAGTTCCTTTGGTAAATATCAAAGGGTCCGGCTCATGCTGCCACGGATAACTCGGCGGCTTAATATTGAGACAAAAACTAAGCGGAATGGCAAATGTCCTCTGGACTCGGCTCTATTTGCCGTGTGTTCCGAGTCTGCTGGCAGCGAGTGTCATTAAACACAGTGACATTTTGTGGAAACCTTTTCTCTGGTGTCACAGACGTTCGTCATACGCCTTGGGCGTGTGTGAGCGAAGGGCGGAGTTTGACAGCTCGGAGGTTTTCACTCAATCACATGGCAGGCTACGCTGCAGTTTCTACCCCCTGCCGCCGTTCAGGAACTTCTCTCTCCTCTTTTCATACATCCTCTCTGCAATTAGGCGACAGCGCACACCGTCGACACACCTTGCCTGACACACCGTGTCTGCGGAGGCAGAATTCTCTTCTACCGTGCTCGTGTGTATTTACTTTTTTTCTTTTTTTTTTTCTTGTTATTTTTCTTAGTGACGGTGAAAATGGACTACTGCTGCTGTGCGCATTATCTACTGCACCACACCAAATCCTTTAAAAGTGCCAAAGCCTTGTGTAAAATAAGAACTCATTATAAGACACCCCTAGATAGACTATCTGACTGTCTGGCAGGCTGGCTGGCTGGGAGCGCTACACGAACAGAAAAATGTCCTTGGATTTGAGATAAGGCAGTAATGAGTGTAATTCATCTTACTTCCTAATGTTGAGGTAGCCGGCCTTCTGGATAAGCGTGCGATTGACAGGCTCAGTGTCCCTATCTGGCATATAGACGGTGTCCTCCGCCGAGAGCAGCTCCCTCTGGCACGCGCGCATGGCCTCCGCCTCCGTGTCCAGCTGGGCCTGGATACTAGACGAGGGGGAAAAAAAAAAAAACGTTTTAATAAAGGCAGAATCCAAATGAGCAAACTTTACAGAAAGTTATTTTTGCAAAAGGAAAAAAAAGACACCGTTCATCACATAAACACTTGGTGAGCGATCATGCAAAGGTTACCCCTTAAATATTCTTTACCTTTGTGTCATGTTGGACACTGAAGAGAGGAAGTTGTCCATCTTCTTTGACACCAGCTCGATTCCTTTCTTGAAGAAACTGATCTGTGAACGCAGGGAGATGGTTGGCGTCCTCCATTTGTTCTTTTATTTTTACACTGGAACTTTAATGTGATATATATTTTTAAAGGAACCCATAATGATCCTTACATTTTCAAGTAATTTTTTCTATAGAAAGCTGAAAAACGCAAAGATTTGGCTTATTAATACAACAACGACTTAAACGATTCAAAAGAAATGCCCGCCTGATGATAAATAAATTATCCAGTCAATAAACGGTTCTAAAATGGATACAAGGTTTCAAGCAGAAGTTGCTATTGCATTGTGTTTGAACACATTTAAACATTCTAATCTAAATCTGTTCCAGTGAGGAGATTGCATGTCAGGACCCAACGCAGCTTGCTCAGTACCTGTGCCTGTGTGTAGCCTAACATGGGTTCCAGCATAGCCACTCTCTTGCGATACTGCAGGGCGTTGAGGGCGCAGTAATACTGCAGCGAGGCCTGGTGCTGCTTCCTTCTGCTGTAAGCCACCTCCTTCACCAGATCTGACTTCAGCTGTTGACACGGGACAGGGTTAAACAGGAGTAAATATATATATATATATATATATGAAGTGTCCATAAGAAACGAGTTAGTCAAGGTTTGCGCACACACACATGCAACAAACACGTGTAACTAAGATAAATAGCACAGCCCATATAGAGCTTCGTGTTACCTGGCCGTAAAGGTATGTTTAATTCCATTTCTTTGCCTTTTAAAAGGCATATTAAATGCTCCCACATTACCAGGAGCCAAAGGCCATTTACAGAATTCAGAGTTCTGTGGGAGAAAAGCAGAGAAGCGGAGCAAAACCCGTCCCAGTCACACTCACCTTCTCGTTCTCCTTCTTCTTGGGCAATCGGCTGTACTTGACCATAGCTGCCTCATGCTCTGCGAGAGAGGGGAGGATGGACATGAGGATCAGTTGGTAACCAACGGGTGGTAACGGTTTTCTCCGTAAAAGTAGGTACTTACCATCTGTGGCGATGCCAAATATTTCCTTCAGTGTGCCTATTTCTGCAAAATGCATCGTTCAGTAAGAGAAATCTTTACATGACCGTGCAGATACCTTTTACAGATGTATTTGCCATTATATTAATATCAGAAATGTGTTCATGATGTGTGTGTGTGTGTGTGTGTGTGTGTTTCTACCCGTCAGGTCTTTCTCTCTGAACTGGATCAAGGGGAAGACCATGCTGTCGGCCATCTGGTTGGCGAGCTCCGAGTGGAGCGAGTTCAGCTGGACGAGACAAAACAGATCATACAAAATTATCAACAAGGCGCCTGAAAAGGGATGTGCCCTCGGCGAGCAACTCAAAGGTCACGAATAAGTTCCATCTTCAAAGTGACGTTTGCCGAAAATGATTCTCGCAGCGAGATGGACAGTAATCATTTCATTCTGTACCCCTGATTATGAGCGATGATCAGATGAGGGCATTTCTGATACTGGAGAAAGGACCAAATGTTGCTCACGCCCACAACAAGCGGCACTTCCAAGTCCTCAACAAGCCTCCGTTTAATCTAAATTATTTCACAGCATTGGGAACAGTGGTAGAAGCAATTCCCACTACGCAACGAGCTCCCCTCTGCATACGACGAGGTAAGGGTCGTGCAAATAATCAACTGGTTTTATATTTACATGTATTAATACTGTATATGCTCTGTGTTGAATCTTGCAGTGTGAACTGGGTGGGCGCGCGAACCCCCATGGCTGGAAGTGACAGGCCCATCTGTTGTGATAATATACCTGAGCACGCACACCCCTCCTTCATCCATCCATCCATCAGGTACTATAGGCATGATATCCACCTCTCTGTATTTATATACAATCCCTTTGTCCTATTGGGAGGATTAGGTCTTTTCATAGAGGTCTTTTTGCCAGCGTTCTGTGATTAAGAACCACCTGCAGACTGTATAGTATTATCATTCCTTTATTTAATGTGTTTCTATCTCGCACACAGGCGCGCACACACACGCGTGCGTTTACATACGCACGTAAAACAACAAAACTACCATCACAGGCCCTCACCTCCCCGACTGATTTGGCGAATTTCTGCAGCGTGGTGATCACCTCTTCATCACCTTTTCCTAGGGCAAAATTCTAGACAGAACGGAGAGAAAACAAGTCAAAGCGTAAAAACTGCAAAATGTCACACACAGCGCTACCCCACACTGGGGGCCTACTGGTAAAAAAAAAATAATAATAATAATAATCTGTTCTGCCAAGATTTCTGGCACGTCCATTTCACGGAACACGTCCAAAGAAGCTGTTAAACCCCACGCTAAGAAGATGAGTTTTAAGCCTCGTTACCATGGTCGCAGCAATTACAGGTCATTGCAGATTTTTTTTTTCTTTCTTCTATCTAACATGCACTTTGCAAACAGGATTGTGTCCCACCAGGCGTCTGAGCTGAATGTTTCGCAGTCATGATTTGATCAACCTGTTGTGTTGAGTCAGAACCTAACCTTCTAATTTCTATCCTGCTGCGTAAAACAAGGCCTCACCCTCACAGTATTTACGGAGAGGCACCTCCTCTTTAAGAATGCACAGATGAGGTGTTATAGCACATTGCCAGATTTACTGTACTGTGGCTATATTTATC
>JAFBJU010000945.1:557697-653108 GCA_016785305.1 Colistium nudipinnis | reverse complement strand
GGAACACGTCCAAAGAAGCTGTTAAACCCCACGCTAAGAAGATGAGTTTTAAGCCTCGTTACCATGGTCGCAGCAATTACAGGTCATTGCAGATTTTTTTTTTTTTCTTCTATCTAACATGCACTTTGCAAACAGGATTGTGTCCCACCAGGCGTCTGAGCTGAATGTTTCGCAGTCATGATTTGATCAACCTGTTGCGTTGAGTCAGAACCTAACCTTCTAATTTCTATCCTGCTGCGTAAAACAAGGCCTCACCCTCACAGTATTTACGGAGAGGCACCTCCTCTTCAAGAATGCACAGATGAGGTGTTATAGCACATTGCCAGATTTACTGTGGCTATATTTATCTATATATATATATACACTATGTATATGTGTATATATATCTATATATAGATATAGATAAATATAGCCACAGTAAATCTGGCAATGTGCTATAACACCTCATCTATATATATATATATCTGAAATGTATTTCCGTTTTTAGGTTTTTTAAATAAAATAAACATATTTAATGTAAAGTACAATAGGCACTGTGCTTTATTGTCTTGTTTGTTGGATGATTAATGCTCGCATATTTTGTTTAAGGGAATTACTGTATGAAGTACTAATGTTACCTCAAGAATACACCGATAATATAACTCATTTTAAGAAGTGTTAAATACGGCAGCCGGAATAGGGCCGGAAAGGTAAACTCAGGCCAAAGAAGGCCCCAGAACGCTTGTTGCTTTCTAAAGATTTTGGAGATTCAGAGATTGCAATAACTGAATGCCACTCCGATAAGCAGATCAATCATCAATCAAGTTTTATCTTCCCTTATCTGAGCAATTGTGGCTGGACATTTAGAGAACAAAGCTCAAAGGTTCCACGGTGAGAGAGTTAACCTAAAGGAATTAAAAAAGAGAAGGGCAAAAACATGAGTAGTAGGGGAGGGGGTAACACGCTTGATGGCGTTTTCTATTCTTACTTTCTTCTCGTAATCCAGAAGCTGCTTTGAGAGCTGCTCTGTGGCCAGACCCATTTCACTCTGTTGGGGAACAGAATGAGAGAAAATGTGAACGTGAAGTCAACAGGAAGAATTAATAGGGATCCGTTTCTAAAATCTACATTTGTTATTTTCATTTTAGACCTTGTATTTACTCAAGGAATAATGGGTGAAGGGGGCAACAGGTGAATCAGGGTTCAAAGGTACATTTCCTTTGAAAAACATACGAGGTGATAAGTCATATAAATGTCAGCTTTACCAGTGAACAATTATTGGTTCAGAAAAGGTCTAAGGTAACGTAGATCATGTGAGCATTGCAGTACAGTGAAACATAATGTTTCATTCATCAGTCGGGTTACAGGAGTCAATAATATCCCAGTTTGGCATTTGTCAAGTCAAAACCTTGAGAAAGACGAGGCAAATATTTCCAGGTGCAAATATAAACATTTCTCTCCTGTGGTTCAATAATGCAAATGTTCCACCCAAAACCCAACTTCAGTTCTCATGCAGCATTCAGTTTCCTTGAGTACCTGAGCTCCAAAGACCCGCTGCATGGACTGGAGCAGCTGGTTGGTGTAGTCTGTGAGCATCCCAGCATCTTCCTCAAACACACTGAGCAAGGAGCGAGTCTGGAGACAAGACATGAGACAACACTCGGAGAACTGTAAATCAATCTGGGACAACTGGTTAGGAAAAACAAATAAATAAATCACAGATGTAGGGTTAGGGTTTATGTTGGAAAAGTAAAAAAAATATGGGAAATACATCTTAGCGATGAGATCAAAACCACTGGCATTGTGCAGACCATTGACTACGGATGATATATCTTCTTTAATATAAGATATAACGACTGCGAATTTCATCTCGAGACTTTCAAAAAATGAATTTCAGTTGCAGTCTCGGATGATCCAGGGTATGTTTGTTGGGGAAATCTTGAGAAATGAGTGTAGCAGCATTATTGAAATCCTGCAGTGAAACTAGAGGCAGAATGATTTTTACTGCAGGCCGGCTATGCAAACTAAGATTTTCCTGTCCTCCTTTTTCCATAAACAGGTGCGGCAGGGCACTGACAAACACTGCTTTTCTTTTCATTTCTCTGCAGGAACAGTGTCGGGTCTATATTTCATATTTAAAGCATCCTGCATGCAGAAGGAGAAGAATGACTGTGCTGCCCTTTAAAAAAAAACAAAAAAAAATCCAGGATGTCAGATGGGTAAAGAGAAAGAGTCAGATGTCCATTGTACTCTGCATTTCACTTTACCATTAGCCCGCTCCGTGCACGAGGCCTGCTATAAACAAACTCCATGATATGCAATCAAGCTCATTAATGGCAGCTTCCACTCCCCTGCTAGCCAGGATGTTGACTAATCCCCGGGGCGTCCGATAATGGATCACCCCTCCCACAGCCTGTCAACCAGGCCCAGATAGACTGGTCCTAAAAAAAAAAAAAAAAAAAAAAGGAAAAACAATCCAACTCGTTACGAGGTTGGAAATTAAAATGGTTGCAGGTGTGTTGTTTAGCGTGACGTTGGGCTGACAGCCTCCACACTGTGTGCGTGCGTGTGTTTGGAGCTAAACTATCTCCTGTAGCGGAGAAAGAAAAGCTCTGTGACGAGTGGTGGTGAAGTAAATACAAGACACAACCCACAAACGTTCCAAATTACAAGATGCTATGTAAGATAGGACACGTATTACTGCAGGTTAGCAGGTTAACACTAAGCTAACTGAGAGCTGTCATCGGCCGGTGGAGGCTGCGGACTACAACAGGATTCTGTCCGGGCTCATAAACTCGCTCCGGGATTTTTCTGTCGTCTCTGTGGCGGCCACGGAGCGGGTCTTACCTGGGGACTGTCCTGCAGAGCTTCATCCAGCAGCAGTTTGTGATGGACGGCCGGCATCTTGTTGCTGTTTGAAAGAGAAGGAATCTGGAGGGGGAGTTGAATTATTCACGAGGTGGACTCCGTTTCCCGGCGACCTCTGCGCTACTGACAGCGAAACGTCGGAGTTGGAGGCGGGGCGAAGTGTGACATCATCCAGAAACGTGAGCGTAATGAACACGAACGATAGAGGTATTTTATTTTAAATTATTAATATAAATATACAACATAAATCTGTCTGAGTGATTATATATTTGATCATTTTGTAAATATGATCTCTTGACATATGACAGCCTGTGTGGGACCATTTTCGTGTCGAGAGTGACACCTTGTGGTCACGTTTAAGTACTGCAGATGGATTTTTCTGATTAACTGCGATGGAACAAGGTAACACATTCCACAAAAACCCACTTAGTACCACGTCTACATTCAGCATGTTCCTGAGAAGTAAATAATTACAACTTGGTAAAGATAAAACTGGAAACTGTCCTCATGTAGAAAGATTGGCCTTGTGCATTTTAATATGTAATACCTTTTACATACATACATACATTTACAAAATATAATCAGTAAACTTAATCTCTAAATTACTGTGTTATAGATCAAATCGATTAAATGTCATATATTGAGAATGCATAATTAAGGTGAAATGAGGTGAAATGAAGTTGTTTTATGGTTTAAAACAAAAGGAAACAAAGAAGAAGCTGCACATACCCATCTGTCATCAAAAACATCTGTCTGGAAAGGAAGATTTAGTTCTACTTGGGCTGATCCAATGTATTATGTATAATGATAACTTACAGGTATTGGTCTATAGGCTTTTGTAAAATAATCAAAACTAGTCTGTTTTTACCTAGGCCTTTTAGATCTCAATAACACACGATGCTTGCTGTGTAGCATCTAATGCAGGCAAGCCGTGACAAGCAGCTCGGGCGGAGAGCATTCTCTCCTCCCTGATGGACTTGGGAGTTTTTAATTGGCTAAGTTGTGGCTGTAAATCAGACAAGGCGTTTTAGCACCGATGGATAATTAATTGCGTTTGCTGGCTCGGCCAAGTCTGGCCTATAAACAGAGATGCTTCATGTCAGCGGAATTAACCTGGATTAAACAAAGCATCGTCTCAGCTGACCAAGGAAACTCCGTCTCTGGAGAAAGTATAGAGCTGCATTTGCCGGAGAGCAGGACCCCCTTTGACTGGGACAGGACAGTTTCTATACATTACAATCCTTTTTCCCATTTCGCATACAAGCATGAACCAAAGTGAGTAGAAGATTCGTCCTCTGGGGTCCAATGATATTATTGAAATCCACCCCGTATATACGCAGACTCGACTCTTTAAATAATCATTGGTACCGCTGCTAATGCCCATTAGACAGATGATGTCAACATAAAGGCATCCAGTGAGCATCAAATTGTTCCAAATCTCATATGACTGTACAAAAGGTTCTTTATGCGTGTGTGTATCAGAGATTCCAGGAATCCAGGACAGTGCAACATTTAATATATTAAACAGCGAAAGACCACTTATACAAGTCCGTATTTGATTGTGAAGAAATGACCTGTCTGAGGGGAAAAACATTGGATGTCGTTTTTTAGGCTTTTTCAGAAACGGAGCCATTGGCACTGAAAATGTCTCATTTGAATAAAAAAATAATAATAAAAAATCTTGACTTGGACATCCCCACATCATCACATCACTGACTGGATGTGAGATTTTAGGTTCTCTGCTTGTATAATGCATCCTGCCATCTCAACTCTGCTCACTGTCTTGCAAGAGAACACAACAAAATGTGCGGAGAGTTTTTGGGTGCTATAAATTGAGTTGAGGAAAGGTGACCCTTCTGGTTTAATAAAAACACGGTAAAGTACCTTTTCAGGTTCTTGTGCTCATTTATTATCAAGTGAGCTGTGTGTGTGTGTGTGGGCGAGTGTGTGCGCGTGTCTGCATTTGCGTCCAAACTGTAGAAGGTAGACTGTAGATGTTTCAGCAAAACATAACAAGTTTGTTATTTTACAGCATGTGTCACACAGGCTGATATTCGGATGCTCCATAAATATTATTTTCCACTTTTATATCTCCCCATTGGTTGATTCCCACTCCTCCCTCCGCCTCCTTTCGCCCTGGTTTCCCGGGCAACCATGTCAGGGTGGAGGAAGAGAGCAAATCATGTGAGGGCATAGCACCCCCCCCTCCTCTCAGTTTATGTGTGTGATTGTGTGTGTATAAAAGCATCTCTCTCTCTCTCTCTCGCTCTCTCTCTCTCTCTCTCTCCATGCTTTCAGTTCACCCACAGCTCTCTGGTGCATGGCACAGATAGATGCATGAGTGAAGGAAGGATAAGAAAAATAAGACATTACTGTGACCTTTCTGTCTGTCTTCCTTCTCCTCTTAATGTCTTGTGGGTCTCTGTCTTCATCTCCTCCTCTTCCTCCTTCTCCCTCTTCTTGTTAAACGTCTCTGCTGTGCTTGGACGGTGGCTGCATCGATGCAAAATGGGCTGTGGCAATTCCTCGGTCACCAGCAACGCAGAAGGGGGTGAGTAGTGTTTCAGGCATCTGAGGGGGGGGGACGGAGAGAGAAAGAAAGAAAGCGATGGATAGGTGAGAGTATGTGGGAGAAGGTGTTTTGAATGTAAATGAAGTGCGTGAGGGTTGCCCTTGCATCCAGTGTTCTGTCTGTGTGTGTGTGTCTGTGTGTGTGTGTGTGTGTGTGAGTGTGTGAGAGAGAAGGAAGATCTTTTCTCACATACGTTGTGCACTTTGCCTTTGCCATTGTGTGCGCGTTGGCACCGTGCATGTGTTTGCGCGCAGATGCTGGGCCGATCGCGTAGGGTCTCCCCTGTTCTAGTCCATTCCACAGGAGGACCCTGAGGAATGTGTCCCTTTGATTAGCTTATAGTGTAATTATGTCATTATGATTTCCCGTGTCATTATCGTGTCACACTGTAATTAGGACGGCGCGGCCTCTGCTGATGCAAAAGCATGTACTCCATGTGTCGCGCTTGTTTGTTTGTGTTACTTCCCCGCGTTCCTCCTTCTGTGGCTCTTTCATGGGTTTCCATGGATTTTGAGAATAAAAGACAAACCGTCTCAATGACTCTCACCCGGATGCCGGTTGTGCCTGTGAGCAAGCGGCATTAAAATACCCCATCAATGAGCAGCCTTTATCCATAGAGCCTAAAAAAACACACACACACACACACACACACGAAGGGTGGATGGTCAGAACCAATGGTTGTACTGACGGACTCGTCCGGACGTGCTGATGTAGGCACGTGCGCGTCGGCGGCAAAATCTGGCCACCGCTGACCATCGGTCCAGTGTGTGAGTCTGTGTGCGCGACTGCAGGTGCACCCGCTGAGCATGTCGGCCGACAGAGTCAGCAGAACATGACTTATTGTCGCCCTCCAGTAGATTTGATATACTTTGGGGTTGCAGTGTGTGTAAAAACAACATCCAAGAGGGCGTGTGGAGTTTGTGGCTTGTCAACGCGAGCGGCTGCGCTTGTTTCCTTCGGGACCGGGCCTCATCCGTTTCCAGCTCCTTCATAGAGGTCAGTTTTCAGCACAACGTCAAGGACGTGTGGCATCCTGTCACTGTGACAAACAGGGACCACTGGCTGCTTTTATTGGTCCGTGGCAGCAATTCCCACCCCTTATATTTTTAAACTAGAATGTCATGTAGTTTAGGTCTATCACACGAAGGTTGTGTGTTTATTAGGAGGAAGCCTAAAGTGGTAGCCAAAGGGAAGGCGAGAGAAACATCTCAACTGATGTTAGTGGGGTTTTTTTTATTCGCTTTGCCGCTTTGCCCCTGAGTTAAGGAACGTCAACCTTCAAGGTTTCACGTTTTGGCTCCCAATTAGTTTGTGTCATTATAGGGAAGAAAACCCTGACTTTTGTCGACCTTTCAGGGTGATACCAGCGGAATTAAGGTCAGGGTTTTGGTTACGGGGAGCTGCTAGAGAGCACGGGACCAAGACCAGCACGTTCCGTGTCAATCCAGCGTTATAACCCTAAAAAGCGGGATCAGGGTTTTCATCCCCATACTGACGCCAATGTGGGGGGTGTAAAAAGATCCACAGACAGCTCATTTCTTCTCTTCCCAGCCAAGGGAAAGCATCGGCTCTCCAGTCTTGTGTTCCCCCTTGCAACTTTGCGCAATTCGGATGTGTCTGTCGGCGTGGCTTCTCCTTTCACGCCCTCATGCCTGTACAACCAAAGCCATTCAGGAGGCTTCAAAGCCAAGTCACACCAAATTTTTCTATATTTTTTTAATTTTTTATTTTTTTGACTCTAAATGACAGCCACAATGCACTGTATATGACACCGCTCGTCCCTGCTGTTACGCAGCCAGACGTGGATATGAATGAGCTGTTGTTTGGCTGGCTGAATGGCCCCTGTGTCATGTCAGCAGACTAAAACCTTTAGTGGGGGGGTGGGGGGGGGGAGAGAAAGAAAGAAAAGAAAAACCTTTCAGTTCCTTTCACAATCGTGAAGTTCTCTGTATTGATGTGTAATGTAGATGATCCAACTTTTCTATCTTGTAGTGATCAATTACACACAGACTGAGACATGGAGGTATGGCACGAAAAAGAACAAGCCGGGAAAATGAGGCTTTGGTTTCAAATGTGTTTTTGATTGCGCGCCAGTTAAATCTATTATGGTTTCATTCCCAATCAAGTTCAGTGGACTGTCAGTGATTCAGCAAAGAATGAGCCGCTGTTACCGCGTGGAAGGGTAAAATAGCATCAGGTGAACTTTCCTTTTGCCATTGTGTGCGGTTGGTGCCGTTTGCATGTGTTACAGAGGTTTGCCATGGCTTTATGGCCTGACTTTTATGATATACATCCATTAAAGCTGATCTCCCTTCGTGTTGCTCAGGTGACTTTACTATTTATCGATTCGCTGTCGGATTTTGAACACTTCTGGGATACAAGACACAGGGTTGAACATTTTGTACAAAATCCAAATCCTGAAAATACGTTGAGGGCAATATTATGTCGTGTGATACGTACACTGTAGTTGGGTTTGGCGGTGGTTGTGTGAGCGTGTGTGTCTGTGGTTTCCCGACCCACGGCTGCTGAATGATGGAACTGGAAAGAAAAAGCCATGTGGTCCACGGAGGGATCAGTTCATTGTCAGCTAAGAAACACAAAGATGAACTAAATGTCGTTTCTCCATCTGTTTTCAGGGCCAGCAGACGCCTCAAAAGATGTGTAAGTACACCGGTCTTTCT
The DNA here is from genome assembly GCA_016785305.1 of Colistium nudipinnis. NCBI lineage: Eukaryota > Metazoa > Chordata > Actinopteri > Pleuronectiformes > Rhombosoleidae > Colistium > Colistium nudipinnis. The sequence goes on along the minus strand of JAFBJU010000945.1, from coordinate 645,008 downwards.
CCGATGATCACGCCACACAAGTTTACGGGTTTACATTTCTCCCTCCGACCTACGGGGTTGATATTCAAATGATGAATTCGGGAATTTGACACATTCCAACACCATCCCCTGAAAACACGCCAGTCGAATAACAATAAGGGAACGAATTGATATTTGAAAAGGAAATCTATGCTATTAAGGGCGCAGCATTTGCAAAGCATTGGCCAGCAACGATGTGCCTGCGAGAGTGCGTGCGAACCTGCGTGCGTGCGTGTGTGTGTGTGTGTGTGTGTGGCTCCTTGATAAGCATCTGAGCAGCCAGCACAGGCCCCATGAGAGCTGACAGCAGTACACAACTGACTCCCTGCCTAATCACGGCTTCCCAGGACTGTAGTACAAAGCAAAATCACACACGCACACCCGCACGAGTTCACACACACACACACACACACACACACACACGCACGGCTTGAGGTAGGCTCATCAAAACAAAACACAATAGCGAGACGAAATGAAAATGGGGGAAAGATTGAAAAATGGCCGTTGAGTCTTCAAACTTCCAAAAGGGAATTATAGCTATCTCCCACAGGGCTAATAAGGCCTCCCTGAAATGTTGCCCAAAGTGCTGGCCTGACCTGACTCGTGCTTCTTCTCTCAATCAGGACAGAGGAACCCTTGGCAGAAGATGAGAAAAGAAGGTATTCTGGTCACTTTCTCCCAAAAATACTGTCTGCGTGAAGCGTTTGCCTTTCTCTTCAAGAATAGTGGGGAAGAGAGGAAATTGCGAATGGCCGCGGCACGCATTCAACCGAGCTCCATCGGAACGTAATTCACCCATCGTTTCTCTCCTCGCCCTCTCAGGAACTACGGTGGCGTATACGTAGGTCTACCGGCGGACCTGACTGACACAGTGGCCGCGAGTCAGTCCAAGTCCACTCATAAAGGTGAGGTGTCTCAACCGCTGTAAATCGTACACTCTCTGCGTGGAACAACTTTGCGCCCGGAAGCTTCGGCCATTGTTGCTGTGATGATTGTGAGGCTATATTCAGCCTGTTGCCAACCTCTGATGGTGATGCAGTCTCCTTGTCGGGGGCGGGGGGGGGGGGGGTGGGGGGGGGGGGGGGGGGGGGGGGGGGGGGGGGTAATCCCTGGTGGCCGAGGCGGCACCCCGTGAAGCTGCACGTCGCCCGCAGCATCTTTGGTTTTCTCTCTGACCTTTATTAAATCGTAATGAGAAGCATTCCTGCTTGGGCACTTTGGGTCTCTGCGATGATAAAGGCAAGAGCTCTTTGCAGTCCTCATCATGTCATTCAATGTGCGACCTGCCAAAAAGCAGCTCACAGCTCACCCGGTTCAGTTTGTGTGCTTCATCCTCACTGATTTATTGTCCTCTTTCTCTGCAAACCGATGCAGAGTACACAGTGGGGTTGGAGACTGATCTTTTACGTAACTGTCTTTTTTAGAGGCCGAGAAATGTTTAAAGGAAACAAAAATGAAGCGCCACACAATGTGACATTAGGTACGTGCGGTCAACCAGTTGTACCTCACCATTGTATTTTGCACTCTTGGAGGCATGTCTGTCCTGGTACTCAAGGTTAAATATAATAATGAACTGATTTGTTTTCCTGTTCCTCTGGCGCAAGTATTGACTCTTGCTCCCCCCCCCCCTCCCCCCCTCTGAGATTTGACGATTCAATGTGCTGGGAAGATTGTGTGGGTGTTTTTGAATGCGGCGTTGACATTGAGACAGATGTACCAGAAGGTAGACGTTTGTCGAAACAACCCTGTCCCTGTGAATGTTTGGATCCTCATTCAGTTTCTCCCCTTCTTCTTGCAGACTAGCAGCTACCGAATGGCGATCGACAAAGGTACAAAAAAAAATACAAAAAAACAAAAAATAAATACAAGGCAGTGACCAGAGACTGGTGCAAAGACCCGTACGCAGCAAATGGCTTTATTCTTTGTCTCAGCAGGATCCTGCATATTCATTCACCGAGACTCACATTTCAAGCATGGAGGGCATGGAAGTGCTCCCTACACACTGGCGTATAGCTGGGGCTTTAATGCTCTGATAGGAACTGGGATGCGGACGGCTCGCCGGGGCCCTCACGGAGTGGCGGGAGTGGCAGGGGTGGCGCACGGTGAGAGCATTGGGGGAATTGCGACAGCCACCTTGGCTCCTCGGACACGGCACCGGAATGTGGACTCTCTTACTCCGAAGACGGGGGACGCGGGCCAACTCACTCTCTCTCTCGCTCGCTCGCTCGCTCGCTCGCTGCCTGGGACTCACACGTATTCCCAGTAAGCCTCTGCAATAATAATCACCCCTCGGTTGTTTCTCTAAAACACTGATCAATGATTCATTGTGCGGCAGAGTCAGAGAGACAGAGAGACATCCGCTTCACCAGCATTCCCAGAGATGCGTCAGAACGTTACTGTGATCTAGAGAAATGACCTTCAATCGAGGCCTCCCGCTGCTCTAGCCCATGCCTGACGGTGACGCTGGTATAAAGGCTATTAACAAAAGGTGAGCCTAAATGTCCCGAGTGAATCACCAGCTCCTACCTGTCACATCATTTGTGCCCCAGACTGATGACATAACGTCATCAGAGAAGGACTCGGGATACCAGCCCCCGTCTCTCTCTCTCTCTCTCTCTCTCTCACCCTCCCTCTCTCTCTCTCTCTGACTGTTTCGTTTCCTCTCTTTGCAGAACTCGGGTTCAAGGGCTTCTGTGTAATCCGCCCAGTTCTCATAAGATACACAGAAGCAGAATTGTCATGCGGTTGGTTCGTACCTCACAAAATAAATCGTCTCCCATTTGTAAAAGCCTGTCCATTCGGTAATGAACAGTGTAGCCTACAGTAAACATTAGCGAGAACGGAAGCATAACTTGTGAATTTGTTTGACTTACCCCTCTCTTATTATTATTTTTTATTTATTGCATTGCTGTGCAACACCTGCCCTGATTTTATGACAGCCCATTTTATACATGATGTAACGATCTTAACTGTGAATGTTACCGTGTTATTGTGTACCGTGTGTGTGTGGGTGTGTGTGTGTGTGTGATATGGCTGGTTTTATTCCGCCATTTTCTTATTGTCAGCAAATCCAACGAGAAGAGTAAACAAAGCAGTGTCCAGCAAAATTGGCCTGCTGCTATTAAAGCGGCTACTTTAAAGGTCAAGAACGGATCTTCAAACCCGAGCGACGTGTTCTCTCCGTACAACTTTGACAGAGTGGCATTCCGTGATCATTTGAGCTTACTTGGTAGGTGACACAAATCCTCACACACCGCCCGCCAGTACGCAGTGTATTTGTTGAAATGAGGTTTGGCAGTTTTCCTTAAACAATAGAGCACTGGAGATTGTATCCAGCGTTGCTCAGAAAAGAGTGAAAAGTGCCTTTGTTGTGGACAATTTAAGCTGCAAATTGAAATTCGGTTCTTTGGCGAGTAACGAGGGCGGGCAGGATTTTATATGTGGGACTGCCTGTACAATATAGTACCCAGGTTCATCAGATCGGCATGGACGGGGCTCGGTAATGTGTTTTTTTTTTTTTTTTAGCTGTGAAAGGAAAACAATGACATATACTGTATCATGCATGGATTACGCAACAATTATCTCAAGCGTGGCGAGATGTTATTTTTGGATATTAAAAGGAATTTGCTGACAATATGAAGACTATATGAAGACTATCACAAGCCTCATTCCTCAACAACAACAACAACAACACACACACATGCACGCACACACACCACTGCTGGGAGGGCATTAGGGGCCAAGGTCACTTGTCAGCCAGGCTCTTGACGGTTCTCTCCTCTAATGAATGTAACATCTCCACTCACCAGCACCCTGGAGGAGCATGGAAATAGGCCAACTCTAAACACTTGAGATTCAAGAGATGATCTTTCCGAACCACACAAAACGCTTCATACGTCGCTGTGTGTGCAGCCTTGACTCCCGCGATTGACCAATCACAGAAAAAAACATTTTTTTCCACCCCGCCAGAATGCAACGTGACTGTTTCCTGACCTTCCCTGAGGCCCAGAATAAATCCCGCCGAGACCCTCCCACCTGATCTATGACCCATTCAAAGACATCATACTGTTAATATAAGGATTTGGCTTCACACTGGCAGGTTGTTATTTATGGAGACGTGTGCGACAAAAACGCCAGTATGCCCTGCTACAACACAGTCAATGTCAGCCAATTTTCAGCTTGTATCATCATTAACCACTGTCTTTGTTTCAGAAATATGTGTGCCGCTGTGGAGAGCCATGTCCATGTATTGTCCGGAAGCACTAGTGTCTAGTTTTTCCTTGGTCATTCCAAACCAGAGGCCTTTTGGCTTCTACAGAGTGCCGTGCCCTCCTGTCTCTCCTTCTTTTATCAGCCTCTCGTTGCCCTTTATGGTTGTTACTCCTGAATATGATGAATGTCACTGCCTATGCCCTATTCAATTAGTCTAACAGGGATAAAGGGGCCGGATGTGGTGGAATAACATGGTCTGAAGTGAAGTCCTCTACATTTAAATGCTGCTGTGGCAATAGCTGAGAAGCTGTGCAGCATGGCATGTTGTTTGAATGTGTACATGTAGTAAGGATATGGGTGCATTCGGTAAGTGAGACACAATGTTAGAGGAATAGTTTGACCAAGAAAATATGAGGCTGCCACCACCCGTCCGTAATAAGTTATTATGGTTTAGAGACCAATAAGAGAGGCAAACTGTTTTCCTGACTCCGTCCAAAGAAAGAAAAAATAATCCACCTGCCAAAATATCTAAAAACACCGTCACATCATACAGCACTTTCAATATGTGTAAATAACTCGTTTACAACAAAATATACTTTTGTTTATTTTGGAGCTTTAGAGGTTTTGCCAGTCCGATTTCTATCTTTGCCAAAACATAAAAAGTCGAATTTATTCCTTTAATGTTTGGTAATATAACATCCCTTCGGCTCGTTGATGCTGAAAACGACAGAAGCCATTTGTCGTCACTGCAGCTGTGTATTGTTTAACTTATTTCTATACTTCACTCGAACCGTGAAGAAGAGCTGTGGGTGACGGAACATTCTAGTGAGCCCCTGGAAGAAGTGTAAGGATACCCAGATGTCCAGAGCAGAAGCAGCTGTCCTATCCTTTTGCAGGGCATAATTAAACCCACATATTCACTCATTCCCTAAGACCCAGTCCAACCGCCCACTTCATTAATGTTGCTGATATGAGCTGGAAAAACAAAACAAAACAACTACTCTGTGCTACTTATCTATGATCTGATTCAATGATTTATGAATAAAGACTTTTATATTGTGCGCGCACAGCTGTGGTTATTGACCGTGGCCTTCGCCGAAATGTATCTGCCTTTCATAATCAATTACTTGATTGCAGCACTAACACCAAGTGCACTTAGCGAGCGCTGTAGGCCGACTGCCTGACAAAATCAAGTGAGGATTGCGGAGGAGAAAGTGTGTCATTATGGAGCATTGTGCAGGCGTCCTCCAACATGACCAATCACAGCACCAATCTCGCTAATTGACCGCATAGGGAGTGCAGGGTGAGCGAAGGAGAGGCAGGCCGAGTTAACTCTTCCCGCTCTCTCATCATACACGGCAGCAGCCTGAGCCTCTCCTGTAGTCCCGCGTCACATCATGCTGCATGTTCAATGAAGGACACTGAAAAATATAGGCTGCAAGTGTCCCAGTGGGTAGATCCAGACAGCTTCAGCAATAAGTCACTAAGGGACAGAGAACAGTATAGAAAAGAAATATACCACCAGATCCAGCCTACATAAGTCCCACTGTATAAAAAAACCAAAAACGTTATGGTATTCCTACAATAATCTGAATGCAATTTGCCATCACATGTTATCACGAAACATGTTGGCCATTGCTCTGTTGGGGCTGAGATACATCAAAACTTGGGCAAACAAATACAAAACTTCCTAATAGTGAGATACTGCTGGAGTTGAGACTGAAAGTACGTCTTCCTCGATTTAACGCTTTCAGTTTTATCTAACTGGCAAGGACCGCGTCAAATAGAAATACAACGTGTCCCCACCAGGGGGACCCGACGATGCGAACTGCGGAGACCCGTTGATGTCACGTCTGACGTTCCTGTTGTTGATTGGACCTCGAAGGAAGGCGGGAGGCGCGGTGGAGTTCGCAAATGTCGCCGGAGTATCGTCGCAGGCCGGTTCGGGTTTCTTTGTTTGTAGAGCTCTGCGTCTGACCTCCGGCTCCGCTCGTGCGCTCGGGAGAGGACCCGACGCTGCTGGTGGCGTGGGATCAGCGAGCTCTTCTCCTGTCAATCTGCGCTGGCACGCGATTACACGGTATTTTAATGTTTGCTAGATTAACGTTACAGCAAGCTTGGTCGTGCTTTAGTTGCTGTGTACTAGTTGTCATAGTAATGGTTTTTTAACAGTTGATCAAGATGTTGTCCGATTTAGGTTAATTACTGGGATCCATGGTGAGATGTCGCAAATTAGGCAATTGGTTATGCATATGTGATGATGTGTTGCATGTGAGCACACCTGTCTGTGTGAGAATTGTGGGCTGATTTTAGGCCTGATGGGTAACTAGAGGTGTGGTTGAGGAGGGTCCCTGCTCCTGAACCCTAAGTGTTGATTGATTGATTGTTCACTTCCTTCCATGATATAACTTATTCCCTTTCTTTCATCTGAGAATGATACAATTACATGGGTGTAAATGATTAAATACAGAATGTTCATTTTCTTCATACAGCATAACTTAATAGCATGTGCAGTCAATGCAATATAGGCCACCGATTCACTGTCTATCCTTGAACATACACTGGTTGAATGTGTACGTAGTGGAAACCATGGTGAGCTGAACATGATTTGTGTGCGTTCTGCATCAGACGCAGATAAAGATCTGTATGTGTGTGTGTGAAGTGGGAGAGCTACGTGATTAGGAACACGTCCTTAATCAGGTCATCTGAGCATCTGGCCCACCACGGCATCACAGCTGCTCTTTCTCCAGCTGTTAGTCAGCACTGTCATTTCTTTGCTGTTTGATCTGCTCCTATCTGTGGTTGTTTCTGCTTCACTTCAAATATACGGGCCACAATTTATCACCATTTAAAGGGAAACTATATTATAGGATCATTGTATTGATCTTTGGTCAAGTACATTTGGCAAATAAAGCAATTCTGATTCTTATTAGTATTTGTCATGAATTTGTTCAATGCACCTTTGACCTCATTTCTCAGGCTTTTGCTGGGGAAGTAACAATTGTGCTGGGGATAATGATAAACAACTAGTGATAGCGAAACTGTCCTTTTTCTTTTAGATAATTGAGAGAGTTAAATTAGACATTATTTTCTTCTTCCACGTTGCCATACTGTAACTTTTACCCGTAACTCCATTTATCACCAATTGATGGCACTGCTGCACAACCCAAACCTTTAACCCCAGAGCCAGCTTGTTTGGCTGGTATAGCTGCATTCTCTCTCATGGTTATCCATGAGATGAGAGTAGTGTGTCCTTCTCCAGCCCTCAAGGCCTCTGTAAAACAAACAAAAAAAACATTTATAGTCAGCCGGCAGCTCTCACAATCATCTCCAGTTTACTTCCGAAGCCAAAGGGTGGCGACTAATCTTTGGCGCCAGAGTCATTAATCTAGCAAACTAACTGTAAGAGTGAGTTGTAATCACTGTTTTGGTGGAAAAATATACTTGACATCTTTTCCGTGGTAATCAGTACACCCAGAGGCCCCGTGAGCTTGCCCTGATGAGCTTACAGCCGGTGCCAGGCCCAATCATGGACACCGCTTTACAGTTTTCACAGTAATGAGGCCAAAAACCTTAAAATAGGTGTTGTGCATGCCCAGTATTCCCAGTGATGGCTTATCTGGCCTTTCGGCCCTGTGCTGAGAAAAAAAGGGTGGGGGGGAAGGAAGGACTTTGCTGCCAAGTGAATTCACAAAAATATTTACAGAAATACCATAGCCCTGACTGACTTAATTAACTGGCATTTCAGATCTGCATACCTTATACCCTCATCTCATGTTCCACTTTTGTGTAGAGACCAGAGAACATATTTCACCATTTACTGAAACACACAAACACAAGGATGTTGCTCTCATGATGAAACTCCTTTTTATTATTTTTTCCCCCTTTAACTTATGGAGCTTTCGGGACCACAGGCGAGTTTGCTCTTTACAATAGTGCATATGTTATACATTATTTCATTTTTCAGATTTTACTGGTAAAGACATATAAGACGTACGCTGCCTGGAGTAAAATTTGTATCTTATGTTTTTCCTACAAAACAAGGATTACTGAGTTGAAATTAGAGTAGAGCTACTCCTTCTCCTTGTGTCTCTTAAAAAAAGAAAATACAATTATTTGTCATCTTTAAACTTTACTTTTTGAACTCAATACTGTGGACAGCCACTTTCTGAACAGTCAATTTGCACAACTTTCTAGTATCCTCATCACACCTGTGTTAGTTGTGCGTATGACAATGATCGATTCCCAAAGTAGTCTGTGTAGATTTCAAGTGTGTAGATCTGACTAAATGATGTGCCGACAATATTGACAGGTTCAGGCTGGGGTGAAAAAAAACCATTAAATATTAACTGTAATTGATTATTTTTTCCTTTTTTTTACTCCAAACATTCAAGGCATTTTATTCTTGGGGTCTGGCTGTATTATTTTAGATGAGGCAGGACATTATTTCTATTACAATAAATGACCCAAGATGAGGTCAATAAATATCATGAACCCTTCTCTTATGCAATCTCTCAAACAGCAGTGATGCAAGAGTGGATGATCCCCTCTTCCATGGCCTGTCTTGTCCACACATCGCAGACCATGGCCAATCAGCAGTGCCGCATAGCGCGTGTGTTCTCGGAGTTGTGTTGTCAATGTCGAGGCCCCCCTCTCCTCGGTGGACTCCTCAGAGTGTCGCTGGAATTCCGCGACACGCGATACAGTCATCCCGTTGAACGGAGTTTGACATGTCTTGCCAGGTCATTCAGCTCAATAAATTGCTCTCAGTCTCTGAACTGTGGCCTCCCACTTGGCCCCCACCAAAATGTGGCACCCCTGACCCAATGGAGGGATGGACGGTGGGGGGCTCGTCGGCCGTGGGAGCTCGGCTTTACTCTCGGCTTCGCCGTGCATGTGCTTCCAATTACAGACAAAGGAGAGGCGGTCCTGTGCTGCATGTGGTTCCATTTAGAGCAGGTGAAACAATGTAGGAAAATAGATCCGTCATCTGTCGCATTCCAGAGGCCAGTGAGAAACGGCGCTAAATCATAGCCAAGCTAATCCGGAGAGCAACGGGCGGGGTGAAGCCAGTGGAGGGGTTCTGGCGGCATCTTCAGCGCGGGGGCCTTTCTCGCTAAAGATGGCTGCGCGGCACTTCAAAGCATGAGTGAAACATTCCCCGTCTCCTTTTACCTTAAGTGTTGTTTTAGATTTCTATTGTTTTCTTCCCAGTCCCTTGATTTTTAGCCATGTTGTGGCTCTCTGGAAGGCAATACCTGTCACTCAGCCCACCGCTCCGGTCCAGACTCCAATGTCTCAAAAAGTAGTCGATGGAAAAACATTTGTGTGCTCCACAGAACGAAGCTTGGTGACTGTGGTGATGCCACGTGTTTGTTTAGTTTTTTTCATCGGATCCAGTGAAATCTCAATCTGCTATGTTAAATTAAGACAGACGTTCTTTATTTCCAGAGGATGTGTCCTTGGGACATGTGGATGCTGTGAAATGGTGCCACATGCGCTGATTCTCTTGATTAACACATCCATTAGCTAATCCTTGGAAGGGTCCGGGGGGGTTCTGGACTCCAAACTATGCAGGATGTCCCAGACGACACTTGGAGAGGGGCAGAATGCATCCTGGACACGTTTCAAGTCTGAGACGGGGCCAAAAGCCGTACCTGCATGTCAAAAACGGCGCACCTCGAGAAATAACATGCAGCAGGACACGGGCAGGACGTGCGATCTCCGTTACATGGCTTAGTTCTAGACTTTAAACTCCTGTTACAGAGCCTTTTTCCGCCGCGCATTATGCGGGTTACTCCGAATTTCAAAGTAAATACGTTTTTTTCTTTTTTTTTTATGATCTGTCTGCATCTAATAAATGCCATTTGGCTAACATCCGAAACCATCTCGAGTGAAACCTCATGGCTCGGAGACAGAGGCGAGTGCACGGGAGAATGGAGGGGCCACCTCATGGCCGTAGGCTCCAGGTCGCGTTTGTGTATAGTCTTGCAGACCTGTGTCTGGTTCCTTTTGATTTTGATTTTTTTTTTTTGGTCATTGGGGTTCCCAGATGTTCCTGGCTCGCACACCTGAGGAAATCTTTAATACGGTTTGAGGCCAGACCGCTCTGCCGTGCCGGCGTTGTGCGGAGGAAAGGGAACGCTGTGGCCTGCGCTATATGCGGTGTGCGAGAGCAGGTCGGTAGCTGATCTTATTAGACCCCTATCTCTGCCCACCATCTGTCCTTCACGTGAGCTCCCTGCCGGGGCCTGGAAGGTTTGCCTCACTGCGGCGCACAGTCGGTTCATGCAGCCACTCGACTCCGTTGGAAAGAATGTAGGTTAATATAGCAAGTGGGATCTGGACACCCCGCTCTCATTTGCCTTTTATAGCCCATAGGAGCAAAAGCATAGTGTGTGCTCCAAGTTGTAAATCGTATGATGTTTGGCATCTCTCCCCCCCCCCCTCTCCTCCTCACACACGCGCTTTACAGGAGAGGCACTGCGGGCCTCAGTTAGGCCATGGACCAGCAGCACCCAGTAAAGCTCTCGCATGCAGAATGAAAGGGGGGGGGGGAGAGATGATGTCTTTTACTTTGTGCCTCCGCCAACGCCCGCGTTATGGGAAATAATGAAAAGGTATAGATTCCAGGGTGGCGTTGGCCATGAAAGCCATGCCAAAACCTGTCAAATCACATTGTTAAAACTTGTGGCAACCGATTTTCCATGTGGACGCTCACCTCCATCTCCACCTTCCTCGGTCTGGTCCGGCCTTCTCGCGTGTTAAAATCAGCCATTAAAGCTGACTTGCGTTTCTTTTGTGAATGTAGATTTGAATGGATTCATTTGTTCGGCACCCCCAACAATATTAATTATTGGAGTTGAATCCCCTTTCTATGGCAGTATTCATTTTCCATTTTACTTTGGAATATGTGTTTTAAAAGGTCATTAGAATTGCACAATCGTCCCACACCAACGTGCACATGCAAACACGCACAGAAGTCGCGGGAAAGTTGACCTCTGCATTTAACCCAGAGAGCAGTGGACAGCTGGGAGCGTCCGGGGAGCAGACGGGGTTAATGCCTGGCTCAAGGGCATTAGAGATGGCGTCTCTTTTGTTAGTAGCAGGGGTTCGTGCCTCCTTCCAGATAGAGACCACCTCGACCGGGCCTCCAACCGGTAGCCCTCTGGTCCGATCTCCATCGCCACTAGGCCACCTCTCGCCCATGAACTACATTCCAGGTTATTTGCTGTTTATAGTTGATATAAAGAGACGGTTGCTGTCCACCACTGGACTGGTAATACTGGCTTATGCATCCTTCAGACAACCCCTGGCCTTTCGCAGCTCTCCGCCTCTAACCCAATATGGATTATATCGATTTTTATGGTAAAATCCCACAACAACATCTCTTTACAGCATTTTTGCAGCAGCGAACACTTTCCATTAAACACTGTTTTCACAGGCGCACTTTCCTCGGTATAAAGTTCCTCGTAGAAGGACTGACTGAGCGGTGCAGTGAATTCTGTCTCTTCAAAGGTATGCCACAAAGCGAAACCACACATAGGAGCAAGAGTAATGTCGAGTTACTGCGGCGCAGTGGGTGCGTGCAGTTCCAACCTCTAATGGATGTTTATGCCACACCCTCCTTTGATATTAAGAATCATGGGACTAATAAATACTTTTTATTAAAACTCCACATCACATTTGAGCTCTTAAAATGTACACTTTGAAGATTTTACCCGTTTTTCTTCAAGAGACACCAGGTTTATAAGATGTATCCACTGAGCACAGCATTATACTTATTAAGCCTGTTTCTTCTTTAGAATGACTTTTAATATGTCCCCTTTTGTCTTTTTCATCCCAAATAAATGGGATTTTTTTTTGGAAGAGACATTGCGCACATGTACCATTTCATTATAATCATCGTTAGGTTTTGAGCCGAAAAAAATCACTTCAGTATTTTGGTGATTATACATATACATATATACTCTTTTTCAGTTTTATCCTGTGTGTATATATATATATATATATATATATTATGGAACTGATCGGTTAGGTGAAAAATCATTGCCAAAGCTTGATCTAGGCTGAACCCTGACATATAGAGGCATGTCTCTGAATCCGCAATATAATTACTTAAAATCAGGATACATTCTTGCATATATTTAACTCATTGATGACTTCTTCAGGGTCACAGTCATCCGAGGGCTGTTCAAAGCCCGCTGATCCTTTAGGTACAGATTTGCAGCGACCAGACACTGTGCAGCTGGTCGGCACAGGAAGTCCTCCACACCAATGACCTTTAATTGCTGCAATACAACAGCACACCCTCTGAACCCTGGACCCTAACCTTTTCCAGAGGGGGCATGAGCCCCATTAGTAAAGCTAATGAACTTAACGTTACAATGCGATAGCAGGTGAACCAGTACAGACCAGAGCGGGGTGACCTGTGGTTACGATTCCCTCTCACCCAGGAATTAACCCAGCAATAAATCATTCCACAGCTGCGCCATCACATGGGGTCCATCACCCCTGGCAACCCTTTCTCTCTGAGATAGGGGTTGATGAGAGAGGGGATCGTGGCGAGAGGTTAGGGTTGCAGATGGGAGTGTTTGAAGTCTGAGATGTTATGCTTGGTGCAGGAGTGAAGGGCCCCCCTAGAGGGGCTGTTTAGGGTATAGGACGGGAGACTCCAACGGTGTTTTAGAGTGGGCGTCTAATCCCTCTAATGAATGCCAAATAGGGGGCTCCATTGTTGTGTAAACTGTCGCGCTTTTAATGTCCGTGCAGGAGTGACAGATCCCGCTCCTTGTCTTTCATCAGCGGAGCGGCTGAACACACCGCAACAGCTAATCAAGTCAAGCTGATGGTAAAGAACTGTGGTGTGTGTGCGTGTGTTCATGTGTGCACATGAAAGCATGCAATTAGCTCACATGGTGTGTGTGTTTAAAGCGTGTCCGCGCACGCGTGCGTATGTGCAGTTGTGCAGCATTTAATCTGCTCTTTGTTAACTATAATGGAACATTTGGAAACAGCATGCTTATGCTTTTGTTTCAAGGAGAACATCGATTCACTAAGTGCTCACTTCCCATTTCCCAAATGAAGCCCCGATGTGTATCTGCAGCTCTCGCATCCACATTGTCGGGCTGTGACGAGGCTAAGCCGTCAGGCCGCTGTTTACTACATGGACGCGTTTCAATCAAGGGCGCTGCAAAATTCCATTTGCTACAGTTGTTGATGAAATGTGTCCTGTGTTTACACACAGAAACGCGAAAAACACATTTCAGGTCCCAAAGGACCAATCGTCATCAGCATCTTTGTTTTTTTGTTTTTTTTTACCTCCTCCCCAACTGAAAGTACATTTTTTGTCAAAAATAAGTATTTTGCTAAATATACATCTGACCTAAGGACCCCTTCCATCAAAATATGGGTTAAAATGTCCATTCAATTGTGTGGTAGTTCTGACCCAGGAATGTTGCAGTGTATGTTCTTTCTATGTTGTGGAAAGGAGTAGACAGTGTTGACCAACTGTCAAAATCGTCATATTCCACTGTGATTGTCTGACAAACGGCATTCTATCTATATTATTTCATTTTATTTTAGCTATATGATGTAGGTAAAACATTTAAATCGCTGACTACCGGTACTTGTTTTGTTTTTTTTGTTTTTATGGCTGTATGTCTTGGTTACCATTTTACACTATCATTCAACTGGACCTGTCTGATCTCTTACCCTGATCCTTTGAACTATATTTTAAATGGCTTGACTCATTGTTTTAAGAGCAACAATGGAATGGATCAAAAATAAGGCACGTGAGCGGGATAAGGTTCGTAATTCCCGATCCCTCAGCGCTGCAGTGTTGCATCATGTGTTTCGTTCACCGTTTTCCATCCTGCAGCTTGACTGTTTTGCCTTAGTCTCACTTATCTCATCAGTGCTGTTTTTGGTCACGGCGGGCAACTCTTTTCACCAAAAATGGGAACACAGTGGAGCATTCATTAACGAGATGGCCAGCAGGTTTATTCAGTGGAAGAGCCTTCAAACACTGTAGCTTTCGGGGTGGGGGGGGGGGGATATGGAGTCCGTATCTGTGTCTTCCTACGTCAATCTGAGCCGACCTCGTCCGTAGCCAGCTGGGTCTAATGACGCTCGACCCGACCACCGGCGTTATCTCGGCCATCTTCCTGGAATCTCGCGAGCGAACGTCAACCTCCAAGCAGTGTTTGCCCGCGCGGCGGGGGTTGGCAAATAACTGGCCTGCTGGTGGCACTTGTGGTTCATTGGACACAGTCGCGCATTGATTGAGGAAAAACACACGCGTTGATTAAATCGTCCCTACTTTTATTCGTCACTGGCACACGCTCTGGAAACCAGCTACCCGTCTCTGAAATATTCCCAGTGTCGGTAAACCGTGGTTACATAAAAATGTACCTGGGTTGCTATAGTGCCGTATCCACCCCCCCCGCCAGAGGAAGAGGGGGGGTGGAAAAAAACAACACAACTCCACACACGCACAGACACTGAGATGGCGAGGACTTTCTCTCTAATTATGCTATTCCAGGAGCCATAATAATCACCCTCTGCTCGTCTTCTCCCTCTCAGTCTATAAAAACCCCTCCAGCGCAGGATTATATAGTTATACAGCATGATGTTCTCCATCACCCAGCCAACGGGGGCCAACACTCGCCCGCAGAGGCCCGTGCCAAGCCGCCACTGTCCGCCCCACATCCTCTCACCTCTCTCCTCCTCCTGCCACCCATAGCTTCCTCGGAGCGGAAGCCACAGTCTGTACAAACACAATCGCCTGGCAACGGACTTCTCCTCCGCGCGCCATTGGGCCATTAAGCCTGCTCCGGTCGTGCTTGGCATTGATGCAGTTGTTGTTTTTTTTCCAAAGAGGGCGAACTCTAAACAAATTAGTGTTGCGGACAGATGTGGTGTTTTGCCTTTGTGTGGAGACAAAAGCCTTTTTTTTTTTTTTTTTTTTTTTACTCGGAGATGGTGGCTGCCGACTTTAAAGAGGTGATGTAAGATCAAAGATCTGACACGAGTGGTGGTGGTGGTGGTGGTGGTGGTGGTGACACCGAGTGCTGCTGAGGACCTGTCCGCATGCGCTCCATGGTGCGTGGACTATGCATGTCCTGCCTCATGTCCTGCCTCACTTTCAGTGCCGTTCGCGTGTTTAAATTTGCTTGTGTTTCTTGATGCCATTGGTACCCTCCTATTCCTGTGCTTACTTCAAGGACCGTCGGTATCGGTCACTCCAGCGATTTATTATTATTGTTCAGCACTTCCTGGGGGAATCGGATTATTCCCGTCTCACGTTGCCATTCTACAAATGATTGGTGACCGCTGTTCCTTTTTGTTTTTCATTTTTGTACGTGTTCTCATGAGAAAGAGTTCATTCCGACAGGCTTTTGCTTTAAACCTCAATGATGTGATGAGTCAAAACACTTTCTCTCCTCCGGCGTTTCAACCATTGTGCGGTCTGAGGTTGTGTAGTGGAGTCTCATAATAACAAATCCATCTACATGACAAATGAGGATCTCCAGGCATTGATTTAAAAAAAAAAAAAAAAAAAAAACTTGTGTATATATATGCAATGTGCTTGGAAGATGTAAAAAAAAAAAAAATCTATTTGTTATCATTTATAACATAACATATAATTTATATTTTCTTATACCAATATATATATTGGTACAAGAACATGTAAATTCTGCCTTTTCTGTGTTTTCAATCGCAAGAAACGTTCTAAAGCGAAACTAAATTGGTAGTAAATGGGGTAAAGCATGAAAAACTCCCGTCGTGACCCTTTTATGTAACTCAAGTATGGGTATGTCCGCCGTGGTCAACTCATTATTTCCTCAGCGCGGATCCTATGTCAGGGGTCTTGTTTGGCGTGGAGCTTAGAGGAGGCCCTGAAGATTAGGCCCGGGGTGTGTTTGCAGTTGGCGGGGTCACGCAGGACAGTCACTGCGGTTTGCACGCCACACATTCAGGGCTCCGTAAGCTCACGGCATGCTGGGGACGAGAGCGCTCTGTTGCAGCGCCATTGTATAAGCTCTGACGGGGCCTATAGTGTGTATGTGTATGTGTGTGTATATATATATATATATATATATATATATATATATATACAGTATATATATATATACAGTATATATATGAGATGTGTCTGAGACGACCTGCGAGACAGCCACCTGTTACGTAACCAGCTCCACTTCAGGGGTCACATACACACACACACACACACACACACACACACACACACACACACACACACACACACGAGTATACAAACACACACGCATGACGCTGAGCTCGCTGGCTGTGACTATGTTCCACCTGGAAAAGGACAGGGAGTTTTTTTTTTAAATAGCATGCGGTGACACTGGTATCCCGTAATGACATCCTGGCTGGACCAGAGGCCAGGTCCGCTCACTCACTGTTCGCATCACTTGTGACATCAGCATGGCGGAGGGCAGGTGGGGGTGGGAGGGTTCGGTCTGGGCATTTTGAGGTATCTGTCGGTGACGCTAGGTTTGTGGCGGTTTCTTAAGCAGAGCTTTTTCATTGTCTTACCAGACGGAGCACACTATAGGCAGAGGAAAGACAACAGCTGCACGTCCTCACATACCTGAAGTCCACGACAGATACCCCCACCCACCCCCCAGATTAACAGCAGCTCAGGATGAGAGCACACAGGTGGCAGACTTAAAGGGGGTGACTTACGCTGCTTTTGATTCATGTCGCCTCGAACACCAATCTTCTGTATGACTCACGCGCACACGCACGCACATTTTGCATGTGGGCCAAAGTAAATGAGCTTTAACCCTCGTGTTGTGTTCTAGTCAAATCTGACCAATTTACTACTTTCTTCATTCATAAATAATATATTGTGTTTTACATTTGATTGCTGAATATATACAGTATATATTTGTCGGTGCTTGTTTGGTCCACATGAATCGATTTGGTTACATTTATAGTCACTAGCAAACACACTTTTTATTTGTTTTTATCACCATCTTAGGAAAAAGTGTGTGAATTCAATTTTGAAGTTCTTTAGTAAATAATGAAATACCAAAAAAAAGATTAGAAAAAGACTGCACTGTGTACTCATTTTGAACAAGAAAAGAAAAACAGGTGTCAGGGTTGTATTGATTCTTTTGTTTCGCATCGTCGGTTGACCTTTGCCCTGAGCCTCATTGGCTAAAGGTCAACAGGTCTGTAGACCTGTTGGGAGCTGCTCCTGTTACCACACAGCTGCTGTTTGTTTGCGTTTATAGCGTATGTGCTGAACTGCGAGACAGCGGGTGAAGGAACCTGGGAGGAGGTGTGAAAATGTCCGAGACTCAGACGGAGGAAGTTGCGTGTGTGCGCGATGGTTGGGAAGGCCCAAAAAAATGCCTGTCGTGATAAAACGGTCTGTGTTTGACAGTGTGCGTGCGAGTGTCTCCCGGAGTTCTAACTGTTTGTGCTCCTGTGCGTGCGCGGCCCTCTGACAGCAGCACCCTGTCATTACCGCCCCTTGCCTGCTGATTACCGCGGCTACATGGCCCGTGGAGCTGCACCTGGGAAGCAGCTCACACCTGTGTCAGCCGTGCTCGGCCCTTAAATTGGTTTGAGGCCTCCTGATTGGCTGCCTCGTCCCGAACAGCGCTGGGCAGACCCCCCCCCCCCCCTCTTTTCCTCGTTTTATAATGTTTCCCGACACTTGTGAATCAGCTTGTAAAGAACGCTTCGCCCTCGTCTGGGAGCTCTTATGTAATGGCACACTGACAGCAATCCAATAACTCCCAGTGTGCAGGACCTACACCTGTCGGGACGTGTGGCTGCAGGGTACGGTGTGTCTCACTACGAGCGCGCCTGTGTGTAATGACTGATAGACATCATCGCTTCACCGCTCCGAGAGTGACGGGCCGCGGGCGAAGATGAGCGATGACGCGCTCTAATGCCGGCGGGTTGCGGAAACGCGGACTCAGCATTCTATGACATACTGCACACAACATGGACGTGAAAAGCAATTTGATTGAGTATTATTAATTGATCAACTTATCGTCCACATTTCTTTTCTGGCTTTTTAGGTTTGGGAGTTTCGGCTGGTATCTTTATCGCTCCCCTGGTTTTCCCGCTGCAGCCGGGCAGCTGTTTGGAACAAAAAAAACGAAAACAAACGATGCTTGGTTTTAACGTAATGCTTTTCCAATAAAGCTGGACTGAACGAGACAAACTGAAATATCAGGGGAGACGTCGTGCTCCTTGCAAACAATGTACGAAACTCTCTGTTTTTGGATCCTTTCGTAAGTGGTGTAAAACAAATTGGCCTAGTGAATACTGTGTCTGAATGAAATCTTTTCCCGTGTAACATTTGAAGCCCGACGGCAGTATTGGCTTCCGTTAGTCCGACTTGTGCGAGTCAAAGTGACGGCACTCCCCAGCGCCGACAACTGAAATACGCGCATGTCGTTTTTTTTTTGTTTCTTTTTTTTTCTTTTTTTACACACGGCTGGTAAAGGTCAGAGGTCAAGGGGAAACCCTTTTTAAATCTGCACCTTTGTGTGACATAACGCTTGATGATTCCGGCGTTTCTTTGAGAGGCGGGACTTTCACACAGTCTTTTTCCATATGAGCCCCCGTCTGTGTTTTCTACCTTCAGGGCTGGAGATTTTGGAATGGTCTCCAACTCAAAAAAAACAACAAAAAAACAAAACAAAACCAAAAAAAAAAGAACGTTCTGCTGAACGTCTTCCTTTCTACTTGCTTCAGCTCTCCTGTTTCCTCCTGCATTCAGAGATTTCGGTCACCGTCATGTTCCGTGCTGCACCGTCTGTGCTGCGGGCGTGATTTATGTCCCCCTCTGCAGAGACAAAGGCTGCACACAACCCGAGAGGTGAAAGGCTACCCCGGTGTACATACGCAGAGGTATGCAAAGCTGCAGACCCCCCCACCCCCAAAAGCCCCCGCCACTCGGTTAACCCTGTTTTCCAAGAAGGCCTGCGACATATATCATCTGTCGCACCACCTCAAATGTAGGTCACTAAAAGAGGGTTCGGACTGCAGTTCGTAGAAACTGAAACAAGACGATGTCTCAAAGGAAGCGGAGTGTGTGTGCATGACCTGGCCTAGAGTGGCATTACTGTTTTCAGGCCATGGGCTGAGAGCACTGACGTACTTGAAACTTCTCTGGAATCTGGAACACTTCTAGACTATTAATAACACGACTCCATTCCTAGAGTGAATAAACACCGGACGGATGTGTATTGAGCCACTTTGTGAGGAAAATGTCCATTTAAGTGCTCAGATTATTATTATTATTATTTTAACGTCTTTTGTCTTGCCTGTGCGGACGTTTGTTTTGATTTGCTTTGTTGTGAGGAGTTGCTGGAAAGTAGAGGTGTTCTCCAATCCTGGTTTTGGACACAGGGTACCTTGAGATTAAATCATCCTCGGGCGTACCTAGTTCGAAAGGGCAAACTCAATGTAGCTGCACATGGAATTCATTGCTTTTCTTTATGTATCGCAAACTATTGAAGGTTATTCTTTGTTTAGTTTTGTTTTTTTTCAATGACACTGAAGGATAAGTCCGAAAATATGACACCACCAATTAAAGCTATGGAACGTTACAGTGCCAATCAAATAAAATGCAAGCCATGCATGTGGTGCACTGAGCAAGGGTGAACTGTAACTGCACGAAAGGGACCCTGTAAATGAAGCAAGCGGCAGCGATGTCATGGATCGACGTCATACCTGGCGCTCTATCGGGCCGGGGAATTTTATAAGGGGTCATTTCACAAAAATCAAACAGTCGGTGGCAGAAGTTTCACCGGCGCACAGGAGCAGTCTGTGTGCGAGGAGAGGCACATTAGACTGTGCCACGGGATATTTGTGCGGCAACAATGCTGTTAATGAGTGCAGGACAACTGCAGGAGCGAATTTGTGCGTGAGCCGGGGCCGTTTGAGGGAGACGGCATGGTTGTGAGGGGAAAGCCGTACAAAATCGGGGTTGAAGAAATATTGCATTGAAAATCGAAGACTCCAGAAAGGAAAGAAACGTACACCCCGCCTCAAATAATATATAGATATATATTTTTTTAACAATTGTTGTGTGTCCTTTGGGAGATGGAGAACAAAAAAAAAGGGCTAAAAATGTATTTGTATCAGACTTGCATTAAATAAATGGCCCGAGAGCTCTCGATCCGTTCTCTTGGTGGACGGTCGAGTAACGTGCGACCGGACGACTCTGCATGGACTACAATAAGTAAAATAAAACATCGACTCACTGAATTAACTCGCCGCTCCCCCCCCTCCTCTCTCACATCACGGCTCGGCTCGATGAGTCAGCTCATAACATCATAACATTCAATTAAATTGATTCAATAAAGAGAGCAAAGGACTCCGCGGGAGCCCTGGGAAGACGGGGCATGCAATTTGATGGTGAAAGTCAATTCATTGATTCTTTTCCTTCCTCTGCCCATTAATTAGAGGGGGTTTTATATCCACAATTTGGGTTTCACATACACCCCTTGCATCCCACCCTGAGTGTTGACGAGGTGAAGGCCCACTTTGTTGTTTTAGGCTCAAATCTGATTGGAGCCCCTTAATGTGGCGCGGTGGAGATGGAGAGAGGATGGAGAGGAGGAGGAGGGGCGGGCCGGGCCAGATCCCATTGGGCTTTGTTTTCGAAAACACGCATCGTCTTCCATCTGGGCCTCATTGAAGAGGGGGAAACATGAGTATCATCCCTGTTATGCAACTCCGTTTAAACCAGCTTAGACCTCCATGTAGAGGAGAATCACGGAAAAATCTCTTTTTACACGACACGATCGCTTCAGCTCCGGGAGGTTTTGTGTCAGAGAATCCTTTCAAGTTTTTTTTTTTTTTTTAAAGGACGGGTGAACAAGTGTGTCCTTGTTGGCTTTTGAGGTCGAGCTAAAGGTCATTTGGTCATAACTCTTTGGACGTGGGTGTTACACTTTGGGTCAAGGGTTGGATGTTCACGGGTCGCGGATGTTTGGGGTTTAGAGAGTGTTCAGAAACTCCGGGCCAGTAGATTAAGTTGGCTTCCCTCTCGGCGGGGGGAGGCGACGCAAAAGAGGTAGTTGCGTTTTTCGGCTCTGAAATGACTTCTTCCTTAGTGGCAGTGGGTTTATTGTTCTAGCGAAAGGAGAGAGGATTGATGCCTATAGGTAGCAGGGGAGAAAGCCGTGTGCGGCCCCCGAGTGTCTGGAATGCATTATATGTCCGTCTCCCAGTCGAAAAAAATACCTCACCTCACAACATCGCACTCCCCATGTGGTCCGGTTCGCTACACGGGCTTCATGTTACGGAGGGATCAAGGAATCGCACGCTAACAGGCCGCGGAGCAGCAGGCGCTCGGTTCTGATCTTTGAAGCGCGGAGCGGAGTCGGAAACATTTTTGATTGGCGCGGAGCATTGTTTTCTACTGAGCCGCTTGCCTCCAGCTCTCCCGGTGATAACAGCACTTTGTCACTTATGTTAAGACTCCAAGATCAGGATGAGGCAATCTGAGCCAAACAATCCGGGCCACAATGCACCAGTTCAAAGTCATGATCGGTTGTATTTATCATGCCATAGATAATAACAAGAGAAAGATATGAAGTATACATTTTCTTTATCCGTTAAATAGGCAATTTCTTTTTTTTTAAACATGCATAGTGTCTATTTTTTTAGTGCATGTGTAGGCTTTGCACGGTTTTTGCAAATATAATTCATGTTTAAGTTGTTGTGTGAGGTGTTGCACATTAAAAAAATAATGTTCCACTCATTCCTCATTCAGAAGTATCACCCCTGTACATCAATGGTCATCCTTTGTCTTTACCCTGGCCCGATTGATCAGCAGGTCTTTGCCGTTTTTTCCCGCCTCTCCCTTTTCTGTAGAGAAAACAAAATCGCTGACCTTTAATTAGTGACATATGAAGCGCTGGTGGTAGAGGGATTTTGTTGCTTTTGGACTTTGCTTTGCTCGCTGTTTTCTCTCTTTTTTTTTTTTTACTTTTTTTTCTAGCCGTGTGGCTGCTGGCTACAGCTTCACGTTGAACTCGAGAGGATTTGCATTTCTTTCTTCATTTCTCACGAGGGATGCCTCGATACTGCAATGACCGAGATGACGCAATGGATTTCTTTGAGAGAAACATGTTTTGCGTGGCCGTGTGCGCCGTACTCGCCTCCTATGTACAGTGCTGCTTAATGATCAGATATTTCGATTCTTAACTATCACGGAATAATGTACAATACAGTACAATTCGAAACATATCAATGTATATGATCTACGCTGCAATGGATAGGTTTTGTCCGTTTATGGCACTCTGTGGTTTTTACTGTTTTGCACGACCTAAGGAGGTAACGGGAGGCGGCAGCAGTTGATGAAATGTATTTCAGACAAAATGGTATAAACAAGGGTCAGATTTATCTCCACTGTTATCTGCAGCGCTCCCCTAATCATATAGTTTATAATCAGTCGGCGTATGAGCGCCGCTGTCCAGTGCTTTGCGAGGCAGCTGTATGCCAGCTGTGAATGGCTCCGTGATGGGAAGGAGGAGGATGTTCCGGGGAGCTACCTGGCCGTGGGCTGGCTCCGTCTCCCCCGACAGTTGCGGAATCCCTTTGTACCGCAGCACTTCATCTCCGGCCAGTAAAGTTACTCTTTTGCCTCCCCCCCCCCCCTTGGCCTCTCCGTGCAGCTTTTATGGCAGCTCATCCAAAGCTACCGGAGCAGAAAAAAACTTCCAGCCACAAAAGGCCTGTGATCTCTGTTGAGCTTTTAAACCATTCATCACACAACCTGTGGCACTCCATATTTCCACCGCTCCGCTAGGTATGTTTGGGTGTCACGAGGCTGGTCAGTATCTCAAAAAGTAGCATCACGCACACACACACACACACACTTCATATATTTATATATATATATATACACACGCAGACGTAGGCAGAGCCCCATCTGTGTAATGTATAGGCTCATTCTAATCCAAACACCCTCAGTGGCTCAATCAGTGCTCATATTGAGCGCCAAGCCGTTCCTCAAAACATGGGGCCCATGATCTAAAGGCTACCAGCCTCTTTTGATTTATTATTGTGGGAGTGATCAAGCCTAAATACACACACACACACACACACGCACGCACGAACACGCGCACGCACACGCACACTATTACCACCATCCCGAATGCAGCTGGCCATGTCAAAGGGGGTCTCAAATGAATTGGTCAATTGTTGGTAATCATGAGATCTATATTTCCCCCAAAGCACCAGCAATCTGGCTCACATTAGGCCGTCCCGGGACAGAGAGAGCCCTCAATTCAGGAGGAGATACCTTCAGAGTGAGATGGCCGCCCCGTCCACATGTTCCCTGGAAGTCTGTCAAGCTGCAAAACAAAAGGCCCTTCTGTTGTCCTGTGAATGGCAGACCCGGTTCAAATTGGCCGTGCCATGTTGGAGGGGGCAGGGGGACTATCTGAAGAGTATCCAGATGTCGGGACTCAAGTCAGAGTAGCCATCGATTTTGGGGCACCGAGTTATTATTAGTTGGCTTTGCTCCGCTATTGAAGATTATTTTCGGGCCTCCCCAGAACTCCATGTCTTTGCCACCACAGAGCAGGGGGTGTGCGTGCGAGTGGGGGAGTGTGTTTGTGTGTGTGTGTGTGTGTGTGTGTGTGTGTGTTGTGTGTGAGTGTGGGACCGCACAGTGCATCAAAAGAACAATGAAGGCCTGTTTTTTTTTTGGTTTTGTTTTGTTTTTTTCCTCTTCTTCCAACCAACCTTGAAAATTCCAAATCCACTCATGGAGGAAATGTAAAAGGTGAACAGCCGGTGGAACGTACCTGGGGTGCGTTTCAGCATTCACAAACATTTGACAAACTTCTTCGTTTATTATTTGGACTCCAATTTGGACTCCCGTGCGAGTCCAAATTGTGTCAGTGGCGTGGACCAATGTCTGCTGCATTCTATGCCATGTGTCATGCTACAGGGCCTGGCTCAGCGGGGAGCCCATTGGGCTCCCTAACAGACCCGTAATTGCTTTTAATTGCTGCAGTCGTGTGAGTTAATGAGCTGTGCATTTCGGCCGTGTTCGCTGCTCACCGGCGCGGAGACCTGGAACCCTATGGCACACACATTTACGTAGCCAATGTGGAACGCCTCCGTAAACACACAAACCCTTCTTTTGCCGTTACTCAACAGTTGAGGCCGAGCTCGGCAACGAGTGGCAATGATTCAGCACTCTCTGATGATGTGATTTATTAGGCATACAAGGTAATCATTTAAACGTGTTGTAGCAAGTGGATTTGCCGTCTGATCCTTACACAAGGAGATTCTTCTTTTGTGTTTTTTTTTTTTTTTTTTTTTTTTTTTTTTCCTCACCAAATTTACTAAAGAAAGGACATTGTTTTCATGGTGTTGTTTTACAAATGTGCAACATATTTTACAGCTCAGTTTAAAAAGGTAGCTTGGGAACTCCCTTATGCACAGTGCCGTGATGTGGTTATATCCGGGGATTTGCCGTAGGGACGCGGTTTCGCGCTTTTGGCCCATAAGCTTTTGCGAGGCCGCCGTTGTAGTAAGTTGTTGTTGGCATCTGAACAATCCCTCCTTTACAGTGTGATTGAAAGAACATTTAGTTTTCCCTCTGTCTGAAAAGTAGGTGTATTTGTCCTTTTCCTTAAAACGCGCATCTGCTATCTGCTTTGGATGTGCACGCGGCTGCGTTTGGCCAATTCTTTTCACCGGCATATTGGAAAGGTTTCCAAACCCAAACAAATGTGGAGATATCATACCAACGTGACGTCTGGGGTCGCCACCGTGCACGTGTGCCATAACAATATGACGGCGTGTTGGCAGTGACACAGCGCAGGAGTCGGGGGCCGCTTGACAGAAATGCTCGGTACCCATTCGCTCAGTGCAATGCGGAGCAAGAGACACTCGAGTCCTATTAAATCCATTTGGCAGCTTGCGAGAGAGTGAAGGACCGAAGCGGAACTCGCTTTGTTTTCCTGCATTTTTAGGGGCATTGCTGCCCATTTCTGACTCCAAATTGCTGACTCCTACTTTGATGTGGATCTGGCCGCGAAATGGGCCAAAGTCCGCCCTCCAGCTCACGCTTTCCCCTCGCTCTTCACCCAAAATCACTGTCGGCACCTCTCAACCTTCCGATACCGCTCCGTCCCGCCTCCTCGTTCCCAGCAGCCCAGGTATCACTCGACACGTCCCGGCTTTATCCCCCACCTTCAATGTGGCTTTATTGCCGCACAGGAATGCCTGGTATGTCCAGGGGCACACCCGTCCTCTCCATCCGCGCACAATCAACAATGCAAGCACACGCCCGGGCCTGCGCTAATGCTTTTTTTTTCTTTTTTTTTAAGTTCTCGTTGGCAGACCTGGCACACGTGCACGCAGACGTGGTCAGATTGGGTTTAACCAAATCTCCGTCACAGCACCAGCTCCGGGGCCTTGTCTGCATGTCTGTCACTTTCGGGGCCTGGCGGCCAAGTTCCAGTCTGAGATTTCACTCCTGCTTCACTTCTCCTTTGTGTCGGCTGGCACTTGGGAATCATGTTGCCTGTTTGAAATATATTCACGCAGCGCCAGTCGCGATGAAGAGACGCATTCTTCTCGCGCCCACCTTCTTCTGCGGATGAAGTGTGGAAGCAGGCCCGCCGTGGGGCAGAAACGGATCCAGCCTGTGGACGCTGGGATAGGTAGGGCCTGAGAGAAATTTGGAGCGAGTGCACGCCTTTAGATGCACACACACAAAAAGTTTTTTTTTTTTTTTTTGCATACACATGTGCGCACATATTCATGCCTTGCTTGCTGGAAATGATGGATGATGTGCATGAAATTCTCCTGCACTTTGCAGACCTTTACCTCCCCTGCATCACCTCTCGGTGGGAATAGGTGGAGGTCCTCTTACATTTTAGCTGTCTCATGGGAAACATTAAAAAAAAAAAAAAAAAAAAAAAAAAGAACATGTGGTTCACATACCAACTCGGCGCGGAAGTTTACTGTCCTAATAATATGCCTAAACAAATGCGAAGTCAAACAAAATGTTCTGGCCCCCTCCTGTTTTTAAAGACAAAAACAAATGGCACGCCCTTTCTCTCATCTGTTGAACGGAGTGTAAAACTCAGCGTACGATGTTCATCTCATGAAGCTGGAAGGGATTTAGTGTGTTTGTTTATATTTACAGGCAAAGCCTCAGTGAGATATACACAACAATATGTAAGCGAGTTCATTCCGGGACACTTAAATTTAGTATTAATAATAATAAAAAACATTATTTATATTGCATTTGCTTAAACAGCTGTACCACACACATGAAGGCAGTCGAGATGAGAGGTTCAAGTTTGAATGGTTAAAACGCAATAAAAGTTCAATAATCAGTGCTCAGATATAGGAGAATCGACATAAAAGTACAAACTTTCAATGGTGCGTGATATCGACCAGAAACCGATTCTGACCTGGGAGACGAAAATTCTCCTGAAGGATGGCGGAAATAGATATTTAGAGAATAGTTGGAGGATAAGTGCTGCAAAGAAAGAAAAAAATAAATAAATGTGATGCTCTGTGTGTGTGTGTGTGTGTGTGCGTGCGCGGGTGCGCGCGCGCCTTTCCGTCCACATCATCAGTCACCACGACGGTCTGCCTCAAACGGGGCGTTTGTTTCGTACACGTGTGCATTCTTGTGCGTGTGTCCTCGGAGCACCTCGGGCTGCTTCGGGAGGTGCTCCGCTGGGCTCTCTCTGCGCACCGTTGACTCTGAAAAGCGCCACTTCAGTGGAATAAGCCTGGCCTGTCATTAGCGAGCATGGCACGGGCACGCTGCTTAACCATTAGTGAGCGAAGGGGGGCTGCGGCACCGGGGCGCTTCCAAGAACAGCACGGCCGTGCCACGGGGCCTGAGAGGAGAGAGGCCTGCTGGCATTGGCCTCCCCCCCCCCCCTTGTATGTAAAACAGTTCAACAGTTGGTGACTCCACACTCGTTTTACTTTCATACGGGAAGTATTGTGCTTACCCCAGGAAAATCGGTTAAGCCTCTTAATTCCTTTTTTAAATTTTTTTCCCTCATACCTTGCTGTCCCCATTCTCCCCGTTTTCAGACCAACACGCTCCACAGTGATTGACGGGCCCCGCTGGAGCCTCGACCCTCCTCAGCTGCCGGCCGGCATGTTTTGTGGAGGTTGTGGGCGACACGGGCAAGGCGGACGAACGCACTTGTGACGCAGGCTGGCCAGGGGACCGGGGGGGGGGGCCGGGAGTCGCTGTCTCTGAATTACAGAGTAGGGCCGCAGGCGCGCTGCAGCAGCTAAACCACCTCATTAGGTCGCGGTGGCTGCATTTGGCCGGCAATTTCCCCCCGTCACACGTCCAGAGAGGCCGCATCAGACATGGTGATTAACTGCAGGATAAACACGTCCATCTCCGAGCCCTCCACCACACAGCACGGACCCCAACACAGTTTACTGTAACAACCGACCCAAAAAAACACTGCAAAAAAACACCCCCCCCCCCCCCCCCCCCCCCTCCTCCCCTCCCTTAATATGTAATAAACCCTGGTTTGGAAATTTCATCAACATTTGGTCAACACTGTGAGGCGAACAAAAAAAACAGAGAACACAATATGTTTGAGTTCATTCGCAGTTGAGTGTGATGTTGCTCAGAGTGTTTTAAGCCGCCGCCTCCAATAATCGAAGTCTTCCTTTGTTGAAGCAGAGAGGAATGTTGTTTTTTGACCTATCTCGACAATTACGCTGGAACTGGGGAAAAAAAAAAAAAACAGCACCGCAGCTATGTAAACTTTTCGGTTAGACATTGTTCTCTGAAATAATGACAAATAGCTAGGAAGCGCGGTTCCCACAGCAAATGTGATTGAAGGTAGCGGTTAAACTTTTCTTCTTCTGGAAATACAGTAAATTGAGAGTTCTTTGAGTCCAAGGCCAGCAAGGCCTAATACCACAGCAGGAAACGCACGCAAGGGCTGGGTTAATTATTGCAATATCTGCAATAATCTGCAGGCCTAATTTGCTGCACATTTTGTTTAGTTTTACTATCCCTCGTCTCATGGGGTGCAGGAACCGAGTTTTACCCATGTCTGGGGAAATTTTTTTTTTACCCATTCAGTGAATGCAGTCTGCAGTCAGTGGTTAGAATTTTTTTTTTTTCCCCTTCTTCTCAGGGCAACGCGTAGCCGCTGCCAAGGCCTCGCTGTTGCTGGGTGGAGGAGAGGCAGAAATGCTGAGAGCACCTTTTTTTCATTTGGTGTGCTTCAGCCATCCTGTTAATAACACACCCTCAAAGCGACCGTCGGTTTTTACATCCCTTTATAGACTTTGTCTGCAAAACGCTATTTTTTTATAGTACGCCTTGTATTTCTGGACGCCAAAATTATACGCAGCGCATTGTGTTTAGCGCGGCCGTCTGCGGATTGTCTCTATGCAGTGTGTGTGTGTGTGTGTGCGTGGGTGGTTTGTGGAGAAGACGTGCAGTTGCGGCGTTGAGGTCGATCTGGGGTCGGGGATGCTGTGAACAGAGGAGCCGGAGGTGTTGGGAAAGAGCTGCACGCCGCAGGCTACGTGACCTACCTCTGGAAGTGCAACTGAGCTCTGCATGGACAGCTGTAGACAGCCTGTCTGGATGAACAGCTGGGCAGGATGTCTGGTGAAAAGGAGGCGGCGGCGGAGGAGGAGGAGGAGGAGGAGGAGAAGGAGATACCAAGATATAGAAATAGAGAAGTTAGAAAAAGACGAATACGGTGTACTTTTAAAAGATAACCTGAAAAAACGGACACAATGGGACAGTAAAGGCAGAGAGAGGAAATGGAGACTGAGATGACAAAAAGTAGCAGACAGAGTCAAATAGCTCCAGAGAGCTCTAGAGAGAGAGAGAGAGAGAGAGAGAGAGAGAGAGAGGGAGAGAGAGGGGGCCTCCGTGTGGGAAAAGAGGGATAGAGGGTCAT
The DNA here is from genome assembly GCA_016785305.1 of Colistium nudipinnis. NCBI lineage: Eukaryota > Metazoa > Chordata > Actinopteri > Pleuronectiformes > Rhombosoleidae > Colistium > Colistium nudipinnis. The sequence goes on along the minus strand of JAFBJU010000945.1, from coordinate 615,831 downwards.
AAATCTGGCTGGGCCTGGCTGTCCTGCTTCCACACTGGATTTGTTCAGGTGGCCCTCTCCATCAGCCCGCTCCGCCGCCTCCACGGTGTGCGAAAAAAAATAAAAAATAAAAAGGCCCTGTCGAAAGAGAAATGTGTTGGAGGAAAAGAAAAAGAAGCACTTCGTGATTTTATGGTTTCCTTGTCTCGGCAGGCATGCTCGCAGACTGAGTGACACGGGCTAAGAAGCATGACCTGTGAGAAGAGAATTTTCGAGGACGGAGAGAGTTATGAGTTTGAACTTTGTCTCGTGGACTTTTCTCAACCTTCGTTGTTCCAGAGAAGCGTTTTTTTTTTGTCTGTGCACGCTGCTGTTGCATGCACGCGTTGCGTTTGCGGCCATATGTGTGCGTAATACCAGACATTTTGAGCCAACAATCACAGCTTTCTTTTAGCAACACGCATGCGCTTATTTTTCCTGGGTAACAGGCTGTTAATGGTTTGATTGAACGCAGGATTTATTTGAGCAAAATTAGAACTAAAACAACCTAGCTCTGGATGTATTCATGTTTCTTCATTATTACTAATTATGTCAGAAAAAAAGCTTCATTTGACTTCATTTACATTTTAAAATTCTTGAAAATATGACCATATACATTTTTTTTTAAATGTTTCCCTGCCACGTTTGAAAATATTTGACGTATTATGAACCAAGCGCATGACAGAAAGTAAATCTGAGTAAAAACTATACGGGACAGGGAAAAAATGGCTTCGACATTCTCACACAAAGCCAATGTCCAAATTTGGTAGCATGTTCACGTTCTCCAAATATCTCCATTTGCCACAAACCCCCAATTTAAACATCTTTGCACAAAGTGGCTTTGGATTTGTGGGGTTGAATAAGGATCAAACTTGTTATTTCGGGCAGCAGCTGAGACCTCTGATGGACCACGGTGGTCATACATTTCGGTGTCATAACTGATCGCGTTCAATAAACATGGGATCAGTTGCGTTACATGATGTATACAGCGACACTTCTTGGTACCTAAACACACAGCATTCCACCTCCATTGGTCAGCACGGGACTTTTAGAACGGGGGGGGGGGGGGGGGGATGAAACCGGAGGGGTCTGCCGAGTTCAAGTAGGGATTTTTTAGCACACACCACTGGAGCCAGAAAGTGGCCTCTTCATGGCTGAGGTCCAGAGACAGTGGCCTAGTGGGCAGGCCGACAGAGAGAGAGAGAGAGAGAGAGAGAGAGAGAGAGCGACAGGGGAGCGTAAAATGGAGAAACCAGACATTCGGCGCGCACACACACACGCACACATTCGTGTTACAAGTGGTCGCTCAGCGGGATCTGTTAGCACGCGGGCGCAAAACCCGTCACGTGAAAACACACACAAACGCCCCTTTCCCATAAGCACGCGTGCCAAACGCTTGCCGTATAGGTTGAACACGTACGACGCACAACGATGCGAGCGGAGCGCCACATTCTTTTCCACTTTGTCTCACGTGCGGGTGAGAGCGAGTGAGCAAGTGGGCTGTGTGGACAAGGCCCATTTTTTCTCTTTTCCTGTGGTCGGAGTGTGTGTGTGTGTGGCTGGGGATTTATTTTCGCAGCTCCGGAGGGAGGTCAGTGTTTTTGCTGAATTTGAAACATTTGAAGTATCCGAGCCCCCCCCCCCCCCGACCCCCCGCCATCCCTGTTCCACATTAGAGACATGGCCCATTCATTTGGACCTGTCAGGGTGTATAATGGTTCTCAGATCGTGTCTGTGCTTACCGCTCGTCAAACTGGGTCACACAGTCACACACACACACACACACACTCTGGCCCCTTGATCTCATTATGTCATTTACCTCTCTCTCGCTTTCTTTCCCCCGAACTCGCCCTCCACATAGGTGAGGTCTTTGCAGGGCAAAGCGTGCATGGGAATCCTGGGGAAAAAAGGAACGCGGACAAATGAAATCAGGCTTCGCTTGAGATAAAGAAAGCGAGTGTTTGCATGCGGGAGAGCGTTGGAGCTCTGAGTGGAGGCAGGCAGATGAATAGCGTGTGGATATCAGCCTGGGCCGGGGCTGTTTGACACATGGATGTCTGGCTTTCTTCTGCTTCCTACAGGTAATATTTGTTTCTGTAACGTCCGTCGAAAGAGGAGGCCGAACGCCGAAAAAAAAAAAAAAAAAGATTTCCCAGAAGCTTCTGTCCCTGCAGGACAATGGCGTTGGTGCCGGAGTTCAAAGGGAAACTTTACTCCAGGGGCTGTCCAATAAGAGACGGCATTCGCAGGAAATCCCCGCAAAAGTAGGGCATTGACAGTCGGTGATAATTTGGCATCTACGGTGACACCGCTGTGTTGAGTTATGAGCCTTAACGGTTGATAGCCCCCCCTTTGTCTGCAAAAGTCTTAATCGCGGTGGTACTGGCTCGGAGCTCAGATTACGGCCGGCGAGGTAAAATGAGTGTTTTGCGAGTTGGAAAACGGGCCCACTTTGAAACAGAGCCACTCATTTTGAGTCTGGTCCACTTTAGGTAATTGAATTTGACTCGAGCGTTTTTTTTTTTTTTCGCGCTTTTTTTTTTTTTTTTTTTTTGCTTTTTTCTTCTTCCCCAGCACTGGCGCGCTTGGCTGCTACATCATTCACTTCACATTCAAACTGAGGATAAAACAAAGTCTTCATCTGCTCGCTTCCTCACCAGACCAATAATATCTGTTTCAAAGTCATGTGGAAAACCGCAAGAAAACACACACGCGCGCACACAGGCAAACGCAGACGCGCGCGCGCGCACACACACACACCCGTTGGTCCTTTAAAAGAGCAATAAGCAGTGAGGCCAGCTGCCCTTGAGAGAAGTGCACCGATTTAGAGAGGTTCAGAATATAGGCCGGATATTCTCGGCCCGAGGCTCACTTCAGGCCCCCTGGACATGTTTTTGTTTGTATACGACCTCTAAAACACAGACATGGTCGGGCTGTTTCTTCTTGTGTCCCTTTTTTTTACATTTTTTTTATGTCTCTGTCTCTGAAGACCTGCAAAGTTGGTCAACCCCAACACTTTGGTCCGGACGGAAATATCGCGACAACTACTACCTTCGTTGGCGCAGGAGTTGTCGGAAGCGCTGAAGTTCCCAGATAATAAATCCAACTTGTTGTCTCGGGGCTTTTTATGTCGTGCCATAATCGAGTCAAATTAAACCGTCTTATTTTCCTGTAGTTAAGTGCATCTGCGGTGCTAACATCGTAAACAAATGTTGGCAACAAACTCAAGGTGATCAACTTAAAAAAAAACTGCTCTATAGACATATTTGGCATAATGGTTATCTATGATAAATGATAGTGTGTGTGTGCGTGTGTGCGTGCGTGCGTGCGTGCATGCGTGTGTCATTACATTGGTTCTCAAGTTTTGCGTCAAATCTGTCAATTGAATGCATACCTCATTTTTACATCCCATAAGAATCCTTAGATACGTCTGTAAACGTGTGCCGACAACTACCCCGTGATTTACCCAGAAGTAGTGGTGACAGAGTCCATTATGTTGAGTTAACAGGGTTTTTTTTTTCGCTTCACTGGAAACGGGGTAATTAACAGCACACTAAGTGCAACGGCCCTTTTCACTGAGCTATGGATAAGTGGAAACCCCTTTTACAGGAGTCAATGGTTCATCCCCAAGCTTTTTTTCTTTTTGGAAAGAGGAGGGGTTGGGGGGGGGGGGTTGTTCTGACAACAGGAGGCTACTGGCAATGATGAATGGAGGCTTCGCACGCATGGAGCCTCTCTCATCCCATCCTCGGCGGAGAGGGCCCAGACCTGCTGGCCTCCTCCGTGCCGCTTTTGTCTCCACAGAAATGGCGTCTCGTGTGTATGTAACAGGCATTTCGTCAAACGCCCAAGTGTGGGAGGTTGACCGGTTGGGGGATGATGGAGTGACCAGAGCTGATTCCGCGATGCGTGCAGGTGTTGGTGTGACCTGACCCCCCGTAACCAGAACGTGTCAACACATGAGCTGCGCGTGCGACTCGCCTACTTGTCACCCGCGGCTTGTTCTCACATGTGGTCGGAGTCTGTTTATGTACAAGTGCAGCATGTGTGTGTATTTATGTTGAAATTCACAGCTGCTGAGGGTGCCCCACTTCCACACTCGTTCACACATACACACGGTTATGCTTGTTTTACTCATTAACACAACGTGGTGGCACATGAAAAGGCCGCTTGTCAATGCGCACGTGTGTTTTTCCGTGTCCCCTCCCTTATGTAAACGCAGTGCTGCATGTGAAGTCATACACACTGACCTTTAACCCCTCCCCCCCCCTTTACCCACACCCCCATCTTCCCCTGGCGTAATTAATTTTTCCAAGACGTGAGCTTTTCATCACCAGTCAGCTCTTCGCGTCTGGCCGCCATAGGCTGGTGGCGAAAGACGTAGAGGGAGGGTATGTGGGAGAGGCGGGAGTACAGTGGATCGGTGGAAGCTATGCGAGGCTGCTGTCACGACTTACCTGTCAGAGGAGTCGCACACAGGTGTCGGAGTCAAAGAGGACGCTGCGGGGAAGGGCCGGGGATCAGCTGCGAGGGGTGTCGGCAGCGGCAGCCGTAGCGCACGAACTCCATCCCTTCCAATAAAACGGTGATGACAGGCAGGACGGCTCCTGCATATTGAATGAATGACCTCATGTGTGTAAATGGGCGGTAGCCAATCACGGAGGGGAGGATGCACCTGGCACCAAGGACGCAGAGGGGCGGAGAAAATGAAAGGGATCCTCTATGCGACTAAGATCTTTAGTTTGATATTATTAAACCAATACATGACGCTTAAACTTTTTTCTTTTTTTTTCACATTTATTTGCCTAAATTGCACCATCAAATCACTGTTGATTAAATGAAATGTTACTACAGGAATTCCTTTAATATATGATTTGAGTGCAACACATGCTGCACAGTTAAAACAAGATGCGGTATATTGGACGTGAAATATTACTAGAAAGGCACATTCTAGAATGGTTTGCCAACATTGTGACTACCAGATGCTAGCATATAAAAAAAAAACAAAAAAAACAAAACAATTTCTGTATGATTTATTATGCTGAGCCTGAACCTGATGGGATTGAAATTAGGGCCAACTATCACTTTCCGTGCATGTGAAACTAATAGCACATAATAATCTCAGGAAACGACAAAGGCCACTATTATTAGCATCAGAAATAATAATGTCAGTCAGCTTGTATTGTACTCACTGGGGTCATTGTGCAAATGCAGCAAAAAAGCCTCTGCCATGTTTCCACATCGTCTTCCTCAGGCTTTTTTTTTTTTTTTTTTTGCACAAGGCCTCTTCTCCACTTGAGCTCTGCACACGCATGAATGGGATGAAATTATTTTATCATATGGCTCCTCTGACAATAAAAAGACTCACTGTAGTGGGTTTGTGGTGCTCAGGAAAAAAAAATAAAAAATCACCCTTGCAGCTGCTGCTTTCCCAGTGATTGTGTATGGGAATGTGCTTTTTTAGGCCCAGAGTGCGTCACGTGTCAAATACCAGTAGCTTTGATTGACCAGTGCAACCACAACACATACTACACGGTATCTCTAATGAGTGTGTATATATCTATCTATATACTGTATATATACAGTATATATATATAGATATATATAAACTAGAATACTAATACACACATATTCAATGTTGTCTTAAGTTCCACAGACACTAAAGACGTAATGCTGACACTCAATATGGATGTAGTATTTTCAATTAATTTTAAATGAATGTTTTGTATGAAAGGATTGAATTACGGCGCAGTTGGTGGCCAGCTATTGTCACCGTTGTCGTCAGGTTTAGCTGCGGACCTTCACTCTGGGTTATTGAAACGAGTTAGCGTGGCCAGTGCCGCTATACGAAGGATATTCCACCTACTGAAGATTGAGCATCACATCAGATGGTAGGGGTTGCAGTGAATGTGGTGCTGTGACATCTGGCAGTGGTCTTAAGCTGCATCTGTTGCAGTCCGTGGCTTTTGTTTCTCGTCTCCATGAAAGAGAAAAATGTGATTATTTCAGGATGAAAGTTGCAGGCTGGTTATTTAAATTAGCTGTTCGTACGAGAGCGCAATTTTATTCCCACCGACAATACCGCTGATGCCGGGCTCACGTTGCCAGGTCTCTCTCTCCTGCGCTGGCAGCGTTGCGACTGCCGTGTGGAGGCAGGTCTGGCAACGTGAGAGCGCTGTGGTTCTGGCTTTAGGGTGCAGCCACCGCAGAGAGTTCCCATCCTTAATTCTATCACATTAAATCGCTTCAGCATCTGTTTTTTTTTTCCAGACTCGCACAGCCTAAACAAGGGAGGTGACTAATATGGAAAAAAAAAAAAAAAAAAACGGGGGGATGAGATCAGTCTTTCCCTTTGTCGTCCCTCGGGTGTCACACCATCACATGATATTGCTTGTGGACCCCGTTATAACCATCTGCTGCCTGTGTGGAGGCTTTGGGGTGGCATCTGAAATATGGTCCCACGACACACAGGCTCGACCACAGTGGAAAAAAACAAGGGGTGAGGAGGAGCTGGTACATTTGGAAGATTTGGAAGTGGATAAAACGTGAATCGAGAGGAATGGCAATATGTTTGAAGAAGACGGGGGGGGAGCACGAGGGGGGGTCACATGTGCTTGTGGAATAGGAAGAATGCTGCAGTGAAGATCACAAGCAGAGAAATAATTCATCACTGCTCCCTCTATCGTTTCTCCTGGCAGAGACGGATCGCCTGGAGTCAGATTGGATCACTCCTGGCTTTCTTTGAGATTTTTTCGCCCGCTGTGTTACACACACACACGCACACACGCAAACACAAACATTGACACACACACTCCACCCAAATACTCAAAATACTTCAGGCTCACACACAGACACGGGAGGAAAGTGGCAATTAGCGATGAGGAACTGAGGTGATTTGAACACGCGATAAGTGCAGAAGTCGGCAGCATCAACTCATGCGAGGCACTTCGTCTGTCATCAAATCAATAAATGTGTATTATTGTACAATGTGTATTTGAACTAGTTTGAATGAAGGAGATTTAAAAAAAAAAAAAAAGGGGGGAAAAAAAAGCCTCTGTCGGAGATAAATGATAATCCGTCATACTTAGCGCTTCTTGGCGTTTCCTTATTTCCTGGCAGTGTTAGAAAAGCAATATTGGAACCCAGCTTGCGGCCCTGTGTGGGACGCTGCTGTTCACCATTACCGAGAGCGCACTGATACGCATGGCGCACCTTCCTGCGTCACTGTTTCTTTTAATCTTTAGCGTGATTTTGGCCGAGCGGGTCCGATGCTGTCAGTTGGAATCAGTCGTATTTTTTTTTGTGTTCCACGTTGAAAATGGAAACAGAGGCTTGAAGGGAGAAGAAAGCAATAACGCTGAGCCAATGGGATTTTTATTGGCTAGGTTGACACTGTGGTAGTAACACTATAACGTTTAGTACCTTGCTAAAGGAGGCGTTTTGGAATATGTACGCGATTCCAACTATTATCTTGCGCGCACAAGATTCATATCTTTATATTTTCTTCTTTTTTTTTACATTTGGGGGCGGAGTTAGTTGAATATTGGACAAAGATTGAACTCATTATATGATAGTTGTATAACGTATAATATTTACAGACGCATTCACTGGTACGCCCACATCATACAGTTATCGCTAAAGTCGTTAATAGGAACGTCAGTGCTTTTGCTGGGATGATGTGCCAAAGCTGTGCGCCGGGAGGTAGGTGTATGAAAGACCATTAGCGGGCCAGACCTTCAAAACCGCTCCAAAATTCACTCAAACATTGGAGAAGCTACAAAGATTTCTTTTTTTTTTTTTTTTGTAAAAATTCCTGGTCAAATAAAAAGTTTCAAAAAGCCTGAAATCTGTGCAGCCACAGAGCTAAAAGGGAAACAACTGGTGCTGATCAGCCACACTTGCAGACCTCTGCGGATATTTATTTGCAGTCAAACAGCGCGTGGACTCGGTGAAAGACCACAAATCGGGCCTTTAAAGGCTCGTAGCAGACGCCCGTCGAAGTGCACGAAAAGTCCTCCCACCTATCACCGCATTCGAGGGAAAGGCAAAGGGGCAAAAGAAAGGAATGAATAAACCCCTGCCATCGCCTCGCTTTAATCCGGTTACGAAGTCGCGACCTCGTTAACACACACTCGTAAAACAACACCGCGGGGCATGAACCTCCACCGGGTCCCTCGTCACGTAGTCGTTGCTGAAGCGTCCACTCGGAGCGGGCCTGGTTAAGATTCTTACGTAAGCTCGAGGACGTGCAAAAAGATAATAATACAAATTCCGACACGGCCCCGAAGCTGCAGCGCACCTGACTCGCAACTTTGGTGATGCCGTGATAAAAAATAAAAGAAATACCGCTGGCCCACCTCTCTAAGGTTTACGGGGACGTTATTATGTCAGAGAAATAAATCAAGCATTCTCACTCCGGCCCTCTCCTCCGTCTCTCCCTATTTATCTCGTCTTTCTGCACCCGCACACGCGCTCACGCGCCATCATTTCACGCTGCTGGGGGAAAGTGGAATGAATGAACGGCCGTTTCGGTCGCGGTAACCAACCTCCTGTGAAAGATAGTCATGCCGATGGATTTCCACAGCTCCTCCTCTCACAGGTGTCCCGCGTCGATCGCCTTCATCTCGTCCGTCAACGTGCAGATAAATCGTGGATTTGAGGCATGAGCAGCCGTCGTTCTGGAGCAGGATGTTTGGGAAAGCATGTTTTCATCCCACTGCCAGTCAGGTATCGAGGGCCCTGCGTGCGATATTCGGTCGATAGGTATGCTGACAGTGGACGCCTGCAGCGGTGGAAGCAGGAAGAGTAAATGTTAATGGGAACGATGGGAAGAGCTGGTGACTGGAATCGTAAAATAAAACGTTTATTAGAGCTTTGCTTAAAATGGAGAAAATAACCCCGTCCCTGGAAAGCCATCTTATCAGCTGCCACAGATAACCTGCTAAAAAACCAAATCACAGCAATTCACTTTTTGCAATTTAAGCTGTCCATTTTCATTTCTTCTCTCAGTGCCTTTATCACTTTGCAGACAGGAAAAAAAAAGGGAAAACCCATGACATATCTCTGGCCTTTAGCCTTCGGGAAGTTCCGAGGGGAAAGCGTTTCTGGCCCCGCCCACTGTAAATCAAAGTGTGGTTGGTTAAATTCACTTGGCGCTCTCTTCACAATGGTGGTTTCAGGAACGGTGGCTTTAGGCCTACCGTTGCAGTTATGAAGACCTAAGCGGCGAGTGAGCCGGCAAATCCTCTCTCTGATTGGATAACTGAGATATAATTGGAGGCGAATAGTTATGTGGATCGAATTAGAGGCGAATATGGCCAAACAATGTTTGGCCTTCTCTGAATGCCGAGGCCCCTGAGTGTTCTCTACTGGTGGAAACATCACAGAAGTCAATCATGTCATGGATTTGCGCGGGGCAGATGTCGGATATTTGGGAATTAAATCGGGAGACGGCTCATTGAAGGACTTTAAACGCTCGCACGCTCGCACGCTCCAACGCCGATCGCATGTGAGTGTGTGTTTTTTTTTCTTAAATAAAAGAGGGGTTAAATCACACTCGTGATTCGCAGCTCGGTTGTTCAAGGGCTGGGATTTGGATACTGTGACGATTTGACTCTATATTTTATGTATCACATACACCACACGCATGCTTTGGGTAAAAGCAAAAGATCCCTGCGCACCAAAAAACCCACATCGATTATTCAACTTAAAAAAAAAACACGAAACCCATTGGCTGGACGTGCAGTATGTCCCTGCGCACCAAAAAACACACATCGATTATTCAACTTAAAAAAAGCACGAAACCCATTGGCTGGACGTGCAGTATGTTCAACCCCATCACCCCCCGCCACCCCCCGCCACCCCCCTCCCCCCGACATATATACATTCATCAGCCCGATCCCTCAGCGCATGAAAGATAGGAGCTACCTCCAGTGCTATCCTGAACTTTATAATTACAATGATCACACACGGCTGTAATTCTCCCTCCACGCACTTAACACTTATGTTTGGTCTTTGCTCAACTGGCGTAGACACGCCAGGCCAATAAATACACATTCCTGCTCCCCCTTCTCTGCAAAAATTAAAGGCCTGTTTGATGCGAAACGCTCAGATAAGATAATCCTTAATTAGTCCTACAATGGGGGCATTTCCAGGGGTAGAGCATCAGAAGGAATAGCAAAAACAAAACAAAAAACACACCACCAAGGCATTATTAACCTATGGAAATATAATAACGAGATCCATAAAACAAAAAAAAATTAAAATAGGGGCTCATAATAAAAATATTAAATAAATGGTTGCATTTGGTAAGGTACGCAAGTGGTTCAACTTGACAGGTGTTGTTAATGCAGAGGAAGGTTACCTGGGTTGTTGTGATACTGGTCAACAAGGTTAGCCACTGTACAATATTTGATAATTAGCCGTCTTTTATTGGCTTGGAAACAGCCTCGCCTCCTAAATTGTGTATTATCAAAGACATCCCAGAAGCTTCCCGAAAACAAGCCAACATGCCAGCACGCCTCGCTCCCTCCACTACCCACAATCCTTATCTGCAAAGTAAATAAGGGCTCCCATCCTGTCTGGAAGGGTTTTTTTTTTGTTGTTTTTTTTCTCTCCTTCTACACTAAGCTCTGTCTGCCAACCGCCCTTAAAAACATGGTCAGAGGGAAGGAGAGGGAGGTGAAGAAGGGAAAGGAGGCAAAAAGGCAACGCATCTCGGACGTGCCAAACGGAAAGTAACTGTTTGTGTCTGTGATCACGAACCACATTTATAAAACTGCTGTATGAGGGTGAGAAAATGTTTCTGTACGTGCGTTTTGAGCGTCTCGGATGATGAACTTCAACATTTTCCAGAAGAGAAGGATCTCGGGTTGTCAGGCTCAAACACATTTATCACGACTTTCCCACCAAATGATCTCGATGACCACAGATATATTTAGTATGACCAATCAGAACAAACAAACGGATAACGGTTTTATTCAAAGTCTCTTTCCTACCTATTTGTTACATTATTATGGTCATATTATTCCTAAAAATTCCAAGTCTAACAGCTGGCAAATCTCACCCCGAAGTGCACGGCCTTTCCTGTCCCGCGTAGATACCTATTTGCAGCTCATGAGCTTTCCCGTTATTTTCATTCTAGGGATTGCGGAGGCAAAAAACAACACAGTCCCCCTTTGAGTGGGAGCAGTTGGCAAAACAAACACTTGCGCGCCTCTCGTTTACTCACATTGTGAGGGGAGATGCCAGAAAACAATTCAATTCATCGTTGGCACAGGCCGGCCGTGTGGACGTTTAGCAGATGTAAACAGCGATCATAACGGAAAGAGACGCACGCGGCCACCGTGCCGCAGACGGGGAGCACATAAGCAGACGCGCTGCTGAAATGTTGGCCGGAGCGGCGTCGATGATGGACTGTGAGAATCTGGTCGTAAACACTGTCTATCAGCGGAGGACTCGGCCGCTGCTGCCGGATTGTGTGTTTTGCACGTGCGTTACAGGCTCCTGTGTGTCGCACGTGCAAACTCCCATCCACTCGCCTGCCGCACATTTGGGTTTTATGTATGGGAAAGCGAAAGGGGTTGGGCCTACTTCAGATTATGGCCCTGGATGTTTATGTCTACTCGTCATAAAAGTCAATATGAGAGTAATTGGTTATAGCGCAGAAGCCGACTTTACGCAACCCACCACAATCCACCGCTACGACATTGGGCAAAACCTCTTCAAACACGGATAGGTCGCTATCATCAGTTCACTCAGACGGGTGTCTTTATTAGTTTTCTTTTCCATTTTGATGGCCTACTTTTTTTTTCTTCTTTTTTTTTTTTATTGACTCTGCGTTTATAGTAGCCTGGCTTTTATGTTATGTCGCCACATCTTAGTAGGCTGGTACCATAAACCAAATGAGCCCCCATTGAAAACTTAATATCCACCGTATAGAGCTGCCTAGGTAGCTCGCATGCAGAGCTCAATAACATCTGTAAAGCGATACCTCAGGAACCTTTTTCTGGTTGCACTTTTATGTTTCCAAACCCCCCCAAAAAAAAAAGGAAAGAAAGTTGCTTGGCGCCATGGAGGTAAAAATAGTCACGGTAAAAATAACACATTCCTACTGAGTGACAGATCAACGTTTGTCCATTTGGTGCAAATGTTGCTGTACTCGTGCGGCTGCGAGGAGAAATATTGGTGGGAGGCACGTTCATAGAAAAAAGATTTTTTTTTTTTTTTTTTTTTTTTTTTTTTTAAGTCTCCTTGCTGAAAAGGATAATTGCTCATCTGAACTCACACAACATGCCTCTTTCCCTTTCCAACGCCAACATAAACTTCTTCAGCATTCTTCAGAAGAGTTATGTTGACCTCCTCTCCCACGCTGTGTGTGTGTGTGTGTGTGTGTGTGTGCGTGCGTGCGTGCGTGCGTGCGTGCGTGCGCGTGCGTGCGCGTGCGTGCGTGCGTGTCTGTGTCACAAAGCCTAAGTGGGTGGGTGCATGCATATATGTGTGTGTCCGTGCTCATGTACCCTGTATGTATGGCATGTTTCTGTGTTTGAAGTGTATTTAGGTTTCAGATTTTCTTTCACTGAGGGGGGAGAATGCGAGAGAGAGAGCTTTTGTGGAGAGGATAGATTGTGTGGGAGAAGGAGAAGTGTTTGGTGGTGGTGGTGGTGGTGGTGATGGGGTTGGGAGGGAACCGACGGGTGGGGTGGCTGTGTGGGTGGGTGGGAGGGTTTCTTTCTTCAGTAGTGTTTGAACGTCTGTGAGTCAGGCTTTTGCAATGAGGGAGTAACAGAGGCCATGAATGAGAGTGCTTGTTTATGTGGGTCAGTGGGCTCCGTTTTAACCCCTTTCCGCCTTTCCTGCCTTTCGCACAGGAAGTGGCAGCTCCACCCGTGGTCGTGCCTGACTGAAAAAGACAAATCACGTGTCCGGGGGGGGGGAAAGGAAGTCAAACACATCAGCGGGAGACAAAGCCCCTTTTTGAGTCTGTCATTGCAGGAGGCTCTGTGCAGGAAACCCTGTGCAGAACCCCCCCCCCCCACCCCCCCACCCCGAATACTGTCTGTCTGTTTACTGTGGGGATATAAAAGCTTGCTTTGCATCACGTGCCCCATAAAGCTTCTATTTCCATCCACGGAAAAACACAGGTAAACCGGGGTGACATGGTCTTTAGTCGAGCATCACAATGAAACTCCTCTCTCTGCAGGAGGGGCGCGGGCACCTGAGGGCGTGACTCAAAACTTGCCACAGACATTTCGCCGGGAGCCATATGCGCCGGGGGAAGCTGTTCAGCGTTGCATCTGCACATATAGCGTTTCTTGTTTATGCAGCTGCATTTATGTAGGGGGGAAAAAAGACAACCCTGTCCACCTGGTGTAGCTCGTTTTATTCTATTCTATTCTATTCTATTCTATTTTTTATTTTCCCCCCAGTTTTTACTCAGACATGAAAATGTTTCTTTTTTCCACTCCATGTCATATATTTTCCTTCACTTTAATACAATGTATATTCATTTCCTTTGATCTGTGAAGGTCACAGCGGAGACACAGGATTCCTGCAACCTGCGAGGCCAAATGTTAGGGTCAGCGGGTAATTACGGGAACCGGGCAGAAATGACTGCTGACGAGCTATTCTGCTGGCACGTTTCGATTTTAGACAACAATAACTGTAGCTTGAACAGCTACGTTTAACGGGCCTCTGTTGATGAGAAAAATGTGACACTGCGCATTTCACGAGGGATTTCTTCAGAACTCGGTCGTTCCGATGGAAACCAGTCGACTGTGAGGTTTTATCCCGAATAACTGGGACACTTTTCCGTAAAAGACGTGACTGTGGCGAAACCATCGCAAATGAATTTCCATTCTTCAACTTTGTTTTGGGTGGAGGCATGAGAGAATGATTTTTTTTTTTTTTTTTTTTTAACTTGGGCAAATAAATACCAAACTGTCTGCAGAGCTACACACCAGAGTGCCCCGGAGGTGATGAGAACATGTAGATTTCAAATAGGGCTTGAATAAAACCTTTTTTTTTTATTCTAACTTGTCGCTCAAGGACACTATACCGTGGGACGGCTCAGCTCTGTTTCCGCAAGTTCGGATGACCTGACCTTGGAGCTACAGGCGGCAAGGTCTGCAGGATCTTTGGCCTGATTCAACATCCTAGTCTAAATAAACGTCTGGCGGCTTTTCAGTGGATGCGCTTCGGAGAGTGATTCACCAGAGTTGAAACCACGGCAAGTCTGGAAGTGGGGAAAGAACAATGATATCAAAAGAGTCTGATACCCCGCAACCACCACCACCACACACACACACAAACACACACAGTCCTGCCACACAGGTTGCGAAGAGGACATGTGTAAACTCACCAGGACATCACCGTCTGGGGATAAAATGTCTGGAATGTGGCCTCGTGGTCAGAAGGCCTGTGGAACCAATTCGTTTGGCTCGCATTGCTTTCAGAGTCTGGAAAACAAAAGGCGTCCAGGTCCCCCTCCCGTCGTTCTCCTCGGACCAGGCCTGAGGAATTTCTACCTCGGGGGTTATGATTTTGACCTCGGGGGGGGGGGGGGGCGGGGGGGGGTGGGGGGGGGGGCAGCCAGTCGGGGACCACCCTCGTCCAAACATATCGGCTCTCACGTTGTCCGAGGGGCTTCATATTTTGGTTCGTAACATCATATTGAGCATATTCTGTGCGATGGCGCGTTGACATCAGCTGCGAGGAATGTCTGTCAGTTCACTAATCTTTCCCACCCTGCCCAGTGCATAGCTCGCCGCTATAGCGTGTCATTAGCAGTATGAAAGATTTGTGTTTGGAGAAGAAGACGTGTGGGAGGTGTGTGTGTGTGTGGGTGTGCGCGTGTATGTGCGCGCGTTACCGTCTTTGAAGTCGTCAGGTACTGAATGTCTCGGGTGTGAATGGGTTTCGGTGGTCAGAGGAGCAAGTTATGGCAGATCCTCGCTAATCACAGAAGAAGACTGGGATCCTGAGCCCTGTCATGGAAAAATGCTCGTGAATAATATCCTGCGTTGAATTGATGATGGCATTGTTTTCTTTTCTTATTTCCCCCCTTTATTTCCCCCCCCCCCCCCCCCTCTGTAAGAATTTAAATCATCCCCTTCAAAGCCATCTTAGCTCAAAGGTAAACCATTTATTTAACAATGAATCAAATGATGCTGTGTAATGCGCGAGGTGTCGAGTAGAGACTTTTTAAGCCCCTTTCAGCTCGTTGTTTTGGTTTTATGACCTGGGACACCCCCTCTCGTCTTCCTTTGACGGCCGCAGGGAGCGAACGGCAAAGAAAACCTGAACCAAAAAAAAACAAACAAAAAAAGGAAATTACTTTTTCGGGAGCTAAAGACAAAGCAATAGAATAGAATGGATGAAAGAAATAGTTAGTGACTCAATCCTTTTTCGCTGGAAGTCAGATCAGCAGTGTCGATAGTGAGTGGATGGACGGATGCATGTAGCTACACTGCTATCCTGGCTCAGTCCACCAGCAAATAAAGTTGGCCTGCAAACTATCAAGCTCCTTAGCAACGGAGCTATTAGGCCGCGCATCTCGAGGAACGCCAAAATGACGAACGTTAATGCGGCTCAATGGCTCTGTTGATCGCTTGGCTGAACTGCTTCATATGCTCGTAGTCGGATGTTGTATTTTTTCCTTTGTTGTGTTTTACTCCAAGCTACAAAACAATCTAAGAGCTAATAAACAAATCATTTTCTGGCGTCGTCAGCCATGTCCCTCAGCGCTCTTCCACCCGTTGCCTCTTGTACGTGTACTCTAATCGTTTGGAACACCCTCAATATTTGACTCCCCCCCCCACCCCATGTATATTAAAGCTTTTTTCCAGCCACCACACACTTTTTTTTTTTTTCTTTTATCATCAGCTTCTTTAAACTGAGCTTCCCCATAACCATCCATCGTTCCCTTCTGCTCCCTCACAATCGGGTTTCTTTTTTTGGTTCTGCCCCAGCCCTTTCCTGCCCCCTCGGTTGCGTGCAATGAAAAGAGAGGTATATTCTTTCGTCAAGCCTGCACAAGTGCGGGGGGTGGGGGCTCATGATTAAAGGGGGGAGGAGGTGCCGGGGACAGATCCATTTTCAAAGCGCTATCTCTTCATTTGTTTGCCTTCAACATTTCACTGCCATTTAAGAGGGAGAAAAACCGAGGGGGGGGGGGAAGAAAAAGGATGCATACCGAGACATGGCCCAGATGGCCATCGCTCATAAAGGGAATCTTTCAGGAACCACTCATCAGCCTATCCACCATGTTAAGACATGGTGGATTGCCCCCCCCGACAAACCACAGCTGCCAAAGGGAGATTTGTATCTTTGCCTGGGAGAAGCCAAAAAAAAAAAAGGAAAAAACACAGCCCTCCCATCCGAATGTCACCCCAAGTGAGCATCAAACAGCACGAGCACTCACCTGTAGACACAGAGTGGTTTCTTTTATTTGAAATTCAAGCCTTCCCAAAAGAACTTCCCCACCCCCTGGTCTTGGCAGGCCATGCAGACCTCGATATCTGTATACGACGTTCCCCTTTTCCTCAAATCAATCCAATAAGCGTGTCTTCATCCCCCGGGGCCGCTTTTAATCCGCTCATCGTGAGAGGAACAAAAAAAAAGAAAAAAAAAAGCCCTCCTCATAGCTGTCTCCATTCCCACAAGCATGTTTTGGGACAAAAACACATTTTCATGTATCTGGCTGAGTGTCTTTCTCAGTGACACACTATTGTAAAAAAAAAAAAAAAAAAAAAAAGAAAAAGGAGGGAGGTAGGGAGGGGCCGGTGGAGACAAACCGAGAGTGGACGGATGAGAAAGGGTCGCTGCTGGGGGAGCGATTACCTCAGTGGTTAGCACTTCATTACCACGTATCTCACGTTGTTTTATGTGCATGGTAGTGTCTTAGGTGGGCTGTAATGGGATAGCAAATGTCAGGCCTTACATACTCCTGGGAAGTGTCCCCCCCCCTCTTCCTTTTAAAGAGAGACGACAGTAAATGGACCACCCTGACGAAGATGAATGTGAACCTGGGGGGGGAGGGGGTGGGGGTCAGTGGGTTTTACTACCAACTTATCTGAACTGGCCAAAGGTTCAGAGGTGTCGGATAAACAAGGTCTTCCTGTTCATATGTACAGTAGTCGTACGTTGCAGATTATCATAACTGAGAGAGTATATACTGTATATATAATAAAAAAAAATCTTCTTACTAGATTTGTAATCAAAATCTAGTAGTAATGAGCTGAAAATTGGAATTGCCAGAATAAAATGTGTGTTTGGCTGTTCTGGTCATACACAGATCCAGCTTCTGGACACAGCGCTGCGAGTAAACAAGCCTGTGGTCTGGATCCAAGTTTTATCGACATGCAAATGCACATACCTGGACGTGACATGGTGTTTCCTCTTTGCTCGGCCAAAGTCTTATCAAGCCCCCCCCCCCCGTGTGAAACTGTCGCTTCTGGAGAGCAGCAGTGGAAAAAGGGAAACAGGACAAGGAGTCCACACCCATTCTCACATCAATCACTCTCGTGTCACCTTAAGGATGACCGGCCAGTTGGCATAAATGATTAGTGAATAGGCCGTGAGTGGTGACTCTGTCGAAGGCTGGTAAACGGCGAGAAAAGGCATGGCGGCGTCGTTACATCACTTTTCATTGATGCAACACCTCTGCACACAGCGAGCAAAGCTTCTAATATATTCCAAATGAATATATTTACAGGATTTAAAAAAATCTGGTGGTGGGATTGCAGTAGGGCAAATATGGAGGTCAATTTTGGAGGACCATTTAAATACATATGTAAAATGGACGGGTGCAAATGGCAGAGAGGAAAATAGCAATGAATGGAAAGAGAGAGGAAAGGCAGAGGGAGAAGAAGAAGAAGAAGAAAAAGAAAAAAAAGGAAACTTTAATCACAGTAACACTGACACATAAAAAAGGAGAAGCAGACACAAGTGGAAACCAGAGGAATGTAAGCCAGCTGGGGGATACATCCATCCATCCAATTCTTTCTGCTGTATTTCTACTTAAAGCTACTAGTGTATTGGATTGGGTTGGGGGGGTTGGTTAAAAAAAAAAGGAAAAAAAAGGAAAAAGTCTCGAAACAAAAACCAAATTGAAGGATGAGCTAAAACCAGTGATGCTAAAAAACCCCAGGGCCATGAGACAGGGCCCAGGACAAGCCAGGTCGTGTATCTGAGCTGAAAGCCAGGAAGGACTTTGGTTCGCGTCCCTTTCTTCAGACTTTCACACACACACACACACACAGAGCGCTGAAGACTGTTTAATTACCCCACTGGCCCGGTTTAGTCGGACTGCTTGGCCACAGCGTCTGATGGGCTTCCTCCCAGTCTCCATTCTTCCCTCCTCCTCGGCCCGGCAAGACTCTGCCCCGCTATACTACGGCTAAACCCACATCCCCTCGTCCCGAGCCAAGGCTAATTAGCTGCATCCATGCTCACAGTGCTGACTGTTCACTCCATCGTACGCGCTCGTGCACGTTCCCCAACACTAACGAGAACAAGATGTTTTGTGACAGAAATTGTTATCAGTAGCTCCAGGATGCGGAGTTCACTGATAATCAATGGAAACGGGGGGTTGCGTGTGCCAGAGAAGCGTTTCCTCCTCTTGGCTTCCGAGGAGGACGAAAGGATGCATGGGTTTGTGGTTTTTTTATAAAGACATTGGCTGTTATCCCTTCGTGTTATTTTTACACTTTTCCGGCTCATGCCTTAATTACTTACTCTCCCTTACCACTCTCCCGGATGAGCCCTCATCGCGTGGCTGGAAGGGCAAAGGTTCATCCCATTAAATATGATGGAGATGTATGTAAAATATACCCTGTAGATTGAAATTGTTGCCTGTGTAGAAGGAGGGGGTGGGGGTGTCTACAGAGGAATGATTTACTGGAATGACAAGTAGCGGTATTGTCTTAAATAGCCACGTCTGGGTGAAAGATAGAGAAACGTGTGGAGCACTGGAAGTTCAGACATGCCTCGAACACCCTTATTGAATTGCAGCGCGCGGCCTCTGCTAGGATAATCTCGCGGAAGGAATGAACGAGCCCCGTCTGGCCCATTGATGTTCCGTGAGTGGCATTCTGCGCTATGTCTCTCGACAGGGCCCAGCTCAAGCGGATCTCTGCAATCATGAGCAACAGGTGGGCTTGGACGGCGTTCACGCCACTGCAAACAATTTTGCTTCGAAGCCCCTAAAGCCTGATCCAGGACAGGAAAAACTTGCCATTAGTGCTGCTTATTGTCTTTTCATGGACCACACACGCACGCACACACACACACAAACATACAAAAGCATTCAAGCAAGGTGGCATTGCTCCGACTTTCATTCATTTCCTGCCTCTTCACCGAATTTCAGCCACAACCACGACATGCCCAGCATAGTTTGACATTTTTGGAAAATGTGCACATTTGTTTTCGGCCCGCAAAGTCCATGCCATTGTCGTATTTGTCTGCGATACGGAATGTTATAGCCTCCAGCTGCAGTCCACAGGTAACAAAATCCACCTTGATTGCCTTGCTCACTCAATTTTTTTTTTTTTTTAAATGACATTTCTGCATTTTAAGGGAGTTACAAGTTTGACCATTTTTTGGCTTGGAGCGGAGACTTCCTGGAACAACCACTGATTATCTGGCAACGGGTCCCAGCCAAGAAAACGTCTGGGACATAAAGGCACATGAGGCATCGACTTGTTGTTTTTACACTTCAAATGTAGTAATTTTGCATGGATTGAAGAAACTGGATATTTCACGATTATCAGAGATCTCTAAAGGTGCAGATTTTTTTTTTTTTTTATCAGGGAGGGGAGTTGATTCTCCATCTCCAGTCTGTGTGTGAGGATAAGCTGACAGGCCTGAAAATAGAACGGATCTTCTGGTCCAACACTCTGCCAGAAAGCAAAAACATTGCATTTAACGTTTTGAGTCGATTTTTCTTCTTCTTATGTTTACATAATTGATGCAACTAACAATAGCACGCATACAGCATACTAAGGTACCTCAGTGCTAGTAGCTTTTTTTTTATTCAATCCAGCTTTGTGTTTTTGCTGGAAGAAGAGGGAGCTACAGCGACAGAGGGCTGAAAGTTGTAATCAGAGCCCCGAGCCGTCCGCCCTGCGCTGAGACTCTCGAGTGGTTTGAGAGCGGGCCAGACATTCCAGAAGAGATCGCCGCCCAGACACCCCAGCAGCAGCCAGTCAGCAACAAATGCCAGAATAGCAGCCCGGCCGCTAAAAATAGTCATAGGGACATGAGAGGGATGGAGCGCTGGGTGTGTGGAGAGGGGGCCCGCTGGACGGAGGATGAATGATAGAGGAGTGTGGAAGCTGAGCAGGAAAGGAGGGTTGTTTTATTCCATTCCATATCCAGTCACAATGTTATCACAGCGGCGCAGAGGAAAAGGAGTCCTGCAGGGATCTGAGCTGGGACCCTGTGTGAAAGCTTTACTGAAAGAATGAACGAAAGCTCATAAAAAACGCGCAAATGCGAGCGTGGGCCCGTGCGTTTGCGTGCACGTGAGAAAGCAGCCTCTCAGACTGTTATTTCTAAAACAATGTGTCAGCTAACCGGAGGAACACACGCTCCACTGTACTGGGGACTTTTTTTCAGGCCCGGCCCTCTGTTTATTTTTCCTCGCAATGAAGGAAAGGCCAGCTCGGTTTACAACAGGCACCCTAAACCTTAACTGTGGAACGTCCCGCGCGCAACAGTGGCCCGGCGCGCCAAGGCAGCCCTAAGCATGCCAAATCCTCCGCTGCTTTTTGCTCAATTCACAGAACATCCCCCTGCTCTTTTCATGTGAGCTTATTTATTTATTTATTTTCGGAGGACAAAAGGAGTTGTAAACTGATTTGAAGCGCCTGTCAATTCTTCCACTTTCATGTCCCAAAGCCCCTCCGTGTGTGACGCTTTTTATCCGGTGCAGCTCAAGTGGGCTGGCGAGCGAGAGGCTTCCTTTCAAGTCTGGGCTTCGAGCATGAAAGTAGAGGATCGCCTATATTCTCCAACATTATGCAGACTTCCATATCTGCGAGGCACAGCGCCGGGGTCACGCTAAGACGCCTGGATGGGGTATTCTGGGGAGGGGGTTCTGTGGGGGTGCTCGGCATTTTTTGAATGTGCGGTTGAGAATGCTGTCCCCATCAATACACCCCCACCTTCCACCTTCGGGGCCTCACCTTCTGCAGATGGGAGGAGGAGGGAGAAGGAGGGAGCAGTTCAGAGGGTCTAGCAGCTGGACTTTATTTAAGGGTCAAAAAGTGAAACAGAAATTGTTCAGAAGACATTAAAAGAAGCCCTTTGAAACTCAGATTATATCAGTGTCAGGAGTTCACCCATCAGTAGTTGCAAAAAAAGAGAAAAAAAAGTTTCCTTTTTTTCTGCACTGGCATCCAACTGACGATGAGTAACGGTCAGCATTCATTTTGTTGCATAATTCTCTTTTATTGTTCGTCTTCAGCTTGTAGTTTTTTATCGCCTTTGACTTAGACAACTGGGATTTGCATTTAAACCAAAAAGAGACCTGTGCATAGTCCAAGGGTAATTATCTCGCAAGCCTTCCCAGAAGAAATAAAGGCTTCAGCTGAGGATTGATGTCATTTTCTCTCGTTCACTGTCAGTGTGACAAAAAAAATAAAAAAAATAAGAGTTGGTGATGTTGGAGAGATTTTATAAATAGCAGGATTTAAATGCTGCTCAGGACTGAGCTCACAAAGGCCTCTTTTAGACTTGGGATAACAGCGCGATGGAGGAAACCAAAATCCCGCTCCGCACCATACCGTAGAGGTATTTGATGTTGTCGTCTTGCAAGGCCTGCCGTCTGCGTCTGGCCAGCACGGGTGCTGTCCCACTCGTCAGCGCCGAAAGCCCAGAAAGGCTGCGGAGCTCCCGGCCCCCCCCCCCTCGCAGCTAAAACGGAGCCCCCGGCCCCCCCCCCCTCGCAGCTAAAAAAAAAAAAATGTGGATCAAATTAACCCGGCGGCGGCAGCAGCAGCAGCAATGTTCTCTCTCGACCATCCATTGACTCCAAGTCCTAAAAAACAGACACTCTTGTTCCTTCCCCGAGCCAGACGTGAACTGTGTCCTCTGCTCCGTGTTGTCTGCTGCTGTTTGTTTGGCTCTGTCATTTTTTTCTAATGACAAAAAAATTGCTTTTCTCCAGAGAATAGGGCAGATTGCTAAAGTCCTTCTTTTTTTTGTTGTAATTGCCAACAGGTGTGCCGGGTCCAAAGAAACAATACTATGTGCCGGGGATGCAATATCCACACTTTCGCCACATACATTGGATTTGTTTAATATTTGCTTTAGATCCAGCTCCTGTCAGGTGAGCCCCTACTTACCTGTTGGTTTTGGCGCTCGCCGCCTCATTAGGGCTCGGGGTTGTGCCTCCTGTAATTGGCTGCCTGCTTTTGATTGGGACTGACCAGTAATGCAGTTTTACTTTGTTTGGGACGGCCTGTCAATCAACCACTCGGCGCTTATTCCCAGAAAAACTGAGAGTGCCTCTGTTCGAGAGGATCCCAGCACGAACACAGGTTCTTTTCTCCTGCGAATGAAAATACTCTTGCATTATTATTTTTTTTGATCCTACGTGGAGCGACAGAGGTCAGTTGAATCCTATTTGGGCCAATGGCTTCCACCAGTTTAATGGTGGAAAAAAAGTATCCACACTTCCCACAGCGTCACTGTGACATGTGTGCCCTACGTCTTAATACCTCTACAGCCTGCGAGAGGAAAATTAAGAGCATGGGAGCGAATGAGGTTTTCATGACGTCATGCTCGGCATGTTAGTTTATTTTCTGTCCGTGTTTATGTTCTAACCTTCATTGAAATGCAACCAAGGCCAAGCCGTTGGCAAACGCCAGAGGGGCCTGAAAAGAGATGTCCGGTCCATAGGCATACACTAGGTTTTGTTTTTATCTTTTTTTTTTTTTTTTGGCCAAACTACAGCTAAATGCTCTGATTCCATCTCAGTTCTCACACATATGGCTCTTGGCACCTGAACCTCACTCTTCCATAGCTTTGTCCTGGATCCGTCTCCGGCTGGCCTCATTTCCTGAATGTGGCTCCTTTGTTGGTCAAAATTCCTACATCTTTCCTGTAGATCACAGCTTTAGATTAACATTACTCCTGTGGTTCAAAAATATGTCCTTATAACAATAAACAGTTCTTCTGTCCGAGGGAAGAGCGAGAGGAAAGTATGTGTGTGACCAATTTGTGAGGTTGACAGGATTGTATGTGATGAATAAGCCCATTTTGGCCGGAAGATGGTGTTTGGAACAGATGGACAGCGGAGAACTGGGTTATTCTGCAGACATTATATAAAATGTAAAGTGGATGTTTTTCTCCACTGCAATAACTGGGTACTACTGGAATTCATCTCAATAGACATTATTTCAATCTGTCCTGAACCACTGTGTTCTTCAGGGAACAATGCTATTTTGGAGCCACCTCTCAAGCCCCCTTGGAATGATTTTATTAATGCTTAAAAATAGATTTTGGCAGGAGAGCCGTCCGCTTAACCTTAATACCACAGCTGAGGCCATGTGGAAACCTGGATCCTTCTCTTCTGTTTTGGACAGATTGACTTTTGTAAGCGAACGGCGGTGTTCTAAGAATGTCATTCTCGAATCGAGTCACATTTCCTTTATTCTGTGAGTGTGGCATTGTGACTTTTTGCCCCATTTAAGGAACTGTATTCATTATGTTAGAAGGACGAAAACAGGGCCCCATTGCAATCTGGATCAGCGCTGCTGGCCTCCGCTATGCATTTATGTAGGTTTTTGTGTCACACATCGTCAAGAAAGAAAGAAAAAAAAATTAGGACATCTCCAATTATAGTTTTCTTCACAAATTCCCTGCTTCAGTAAGAGGACCAGTGGTATATGGTGGTCTATCCAATTCAACCACTGGATTTAACCAGAATTAACTTGTTTCAATAATAGGGTTCACAATGTTGGCATCTTCCAAGCTTAAAGCCACCATTGGAAGTTAAAATGGAAATAAATGAAAGAAAATGAAGTATTTGTTTTTTCCCCGCCAGCTCCAAGGGAAATGTCCAAATTAAAAGTAAACTTCGCTCATCTTAACTGAGTTACGGAGCTCACGAGCGAAAGGACAACACAAAACATGAAAACAACTTTCAAGATCCATTTATTTGAGTTGATACAGTACTACAGAGGCATTGTGTTGAGTAGAAATGCACCCATAAGGATGAGTTAAGACATTTTACGAGATTTGAGGAGCTCTGATTGATGTGTCACCCTTGATAGGACACACTTGACCACCGCCTTCGCGATGAGATGATACCGCTCGATTTTGAATGAACATACATGGTCTTTTTGTGTGCAGTATGTTCTGAATGCAGCACAGCGTCCAAAGAAGGCCAAAGCTTGAACATGGAGCACTCTGACAACAAATGAAATGGCTTGATCACCAATAAATACAAGTATAAAAACACGTTGATAATAATTGTCATTATCAAAACCAAAACAAAACAAAAAGTTAATAAAAGATACCAAAGGCACGCAACTTAATCTACCTTGGCAGTCCAGGATCACCAACAGACAAAAAAAAATGTGGCAAAGCCAACCATAGTAATGAGCCATAACAAAAATAATAATACTTAAATAACATATTAATACTAATTTATTATTATTGTCATAACAATATCCAGTCAAGTTTTCCTATGATTAGACTTTATGCTAACTAACAGATATGCAACCAGTTATTTCCAGTTTGGCAGAGTTTAAGTTTCATCAACAGATTTTTTTTCCATTTCCATTGCTTTATTTTGCTCATGATGACATTCCAGCATTTTGGACTTTTTGGATCTCCCATCCTTTGGTAGACGATGCCATTTTCATAGCACATAGGGTTCTCTTTTTCCTATCCCATTTAATATTGTAATTAATAAAAGTTAGACTTTTGGACAGTGAAGGCGTCTGTAATCCACAGGAGTACCAAAACACAGGGGGAAATGAGATTACACCAGTTGGTCTGCATTGGGGAGAGAAACGGTAACACTTCAAGGAAGGAAGCATGTTCTGCCATAACATAAAGCAATATAAAGTTTCTTATATTTTGGAAAAATCAAAAACAGAAGCATAATCAAACAAAATACTAACATAGTATAATTTTCTCACTGTAAATCCAGTTAACAATAAAATGAAAATACAAAAGGCAATAAAATGCAATATAATAGGCAGCGAGTCTTTCATTTGAATACCCAGGACCTTTCCTTCACACCAGCCGACCACCGAAAAACATTCAACATGTGATCTTTTTTTCCCCCTCAAGGCCATCTACCGCATGCTTTTCCATCCACATCATTTGCTATTTTGGATGATGTCAGTCGCGTTTCTTTTTTTCCCCCCACTTTCTCTGTCGCGGGCCGTCGACAAGTGTAACACACTTTCTAAGGCCATAAAATACACACGAGTCACACGCTGACCCTCAAGATAAACAGCCTCCGGCGTTTCAAAGCCAGTGCAGGGGATGATTTCATCCACCACTGGGAATTCCCGCGGCAAAGAGCAAATTAGAGGGGGCTCTCATTAGTCCCTGACATATTTATTCCCCTGAACAGCGTCAAAGCCGCATCACATCTTTGGTATAAAAACAAAAAAAAACAAAAACAAAAAAAACATTCCATCTACTCTCTCTACTCACTTTCTTTACTTTCACTACATCTACAATACCATTTCCCTTCCCAAAAAGAAATCCATCTCCTTGACCTTTTTCTGCGTTCTTACGGGAAAGAGGTCCTCTCAGATCTCCGCACCGCTCCGTGCATCTCTCTCTTTTTTTTCCCCCCCACACTCTTCTCTCTTCGCACTTTTCTTCTCCCCTCTAGCTATAAATCTATACGCGCTGTCTCTCTCGGTTAGTCGCAAATGAAAAACAATAGCTGGCTAATTGTGCTCGGTCGGAATAATGGACCAGTGTACACTGCCGGAGGGGGCTCGGCGCGGGCCGAGGTTCCCCACCTGCGCCGGGGCCGATAAGAGATCTCTAGCACCGACATGTCTCCAGCCTTTGTCTGAGGAATTTGCTGGGTCATCAGCCGGCTAAAGCAAACCACCTTACTTTGCTACTTTTGAAGAGCTTCGGGTGAAATATTAACCGGCACGACAATGAAAAACCTCTTACTTGTCTTTGGCTTTAAAAAAAAAAAAAAGAGACCCTCTATTATCAGGTAGCCCCATAAACGTAAAACATGGTTTTAAAAAAAAAAAGAAAAAAAGACAGGCACATTCCAAGACTGTGAGATGGTGTCTGCGACATGTCCCCTTTACTGAATGTGGCCCTGCGGACCACCGACCACCCCCCACCCCCGCTCCCAGTGCCGTGCACAACCAAGCCCTCCGAAAACTGCTGACAAACCAAAGTACGGGCTTAAGCACTGACAAGGAACACAGAGGAGCGTGTTGTTTTTCGAGGCTGTCTGTAGATGTTGGCATCTCTGAGGGGGCCGGGCGGAGGGCGGACAAGACTTTGATCTCTACTGTCTCAGATTGACCTTTGAACCCCAAAGTAAGTAAAGCTAGTCAGCTGTGCGGTGAAGGCCCTGGGTGTCTCCACATTCATAAAAGAAACATCAAAAAAAATAAAAAAAAATAAAAAGCATAACTGGTGACAGGTTGGCCTGGCCCTTCCCCTCCACTTTAAGGAAATGACATACATAATTATTTTTGTTTATTATCATCAAAAAAGGCACTTCCTACATATCCCATAGTATCATACACGTACATAGGACATACGCTTTTATGAAAGTATAAATGCCTGCGTGTCTTACATGCACAGGCAAAGTTATATATGCAGAGTATATATCTGTTCCTCATTAATGAGTAACATCATTATATATGTCAGTTCCACACAAAGAGTTGGACTCTTCCAGTAATAGCCAGTGCCCACCAGTTAAGCACTTTAAAAACTAAAAGCTACAAAAAAAAAAATATATTAATAAATAATCAGCAATGTCATTTCTTTTTTGGAACAAGACCCTGGTTTGTTTGTTGTTGCTGTTGTTGTTGTTGTTATTTTTAGTTTTTTTTTTAGGAAGTAAAGATCACAAAAGCGTGTGCTCTGTGTGAGTTTTAAGGTGCTTTTGTAAACTCAAGACTCAAAAAAAGTGGGCGGTGTGTACGAGGAGAGCGAAACCAGTTTCAGGGTGCTGCGTTGTGTGATTCTAACTTGCCTTCTTGCTGAATATGTAAACATGTCGAACACAGCAAAGTCTATGGGCGGGCCGAGAAAGCAGACTGGGTGGCATTCTCCCGTGCCAGCGCCTTCTCTCCCCTGAACCCTCAGTGAATTACCTCTGGCCAGAGGAGTGCACCTAAATGTGTGCGCCTGTGTGTGTGTGTGTGTTTGTGTGAGTGTGTGTGGGCGAGGGGGGGGTGCATGTGTGTGCATAGATATATATCTTGTATCCTTCAAGACTTCAGTCCCATTTGAAAAGCCACAACTTCCAAAGAGGTGTATCCCAGTAACACACTGGTCGTTGATGCCACCCATATACATCTGTGCACACACACATTCTGCTCTCTCTCTCTCTCTCTCTCTCTCTCTCCCTCTCTCTGTGCCACCCGTGTGTTAGGTGAGGTTGCTGCTGATGTCCAGGGCTTGCTGGTACACCTGAGTCATGTCCTCCAGGTCCCCCAGTAAGGAGAAGCTGCCATTGTCCCCTGGGGAGCCTTTCGTTTTGGGGCCGCGGCTGAACTTGGGTCCCTGGAGCGGCGCCGCCGTCGCCTGGAAGCCCTTGAAGTTGGCGAGCTGCAGCAGGTTTTCGGCCGAGGCGCAGGCCCTGATGTTTGGGCGGAGGCGGGGGGTGGAGGAGTGCCACTCTGCGCCGCCGAGGGAGCTGGGCGACAGGGACAGGGCGGAGCTGTCCTCCCCGACGATGCTGGAGGGACGACTCTGGCTGCGGGACAGACCCGAGTCGGTCGACGGAGGAGGGTCGCCGAGAGCGCCGGCCACCGCCGCTGCCGACGGAGGCCCGCTGTAGGTGGAGTACTTGCCGTTCCGCTTCAAGATGCCTTTTCTCCCCATCATTCTCTTGGGCGGGGAGGTGGCCATTACTGACATACTGGTCCCGCCTAGGAGCTCGGAGGACTCGCTGCGCTCCGGGGAGGAGTAGTACCCTGATTCCCGCTGTTGGTTGTTCTTCAAGATGCCTTTCTTGGGCAGCGAGGGCACCATCTTAGCCGGCGAGCCCCCTCCCAGAGCGGGCTCCTCGTCCCCCCGATCCGGACTCGAGGGTTCCTCTCCCCCCTCGGCTTGTTGAGGCAGCGCCGCCTGGCCCGCCTCCGCCTCCTCCGCACAGGCAAACTGCTGCTCCTCCGTGACCCTGGTCTTTAGGATCCCCTTCGGCCTCTTCAAACCCGGCTTGTCCTCCGCCCCGCCGCCGCTCTGTCCCGCCTCCACGTTCTCCTTCTTGGACTTTTTGGGCCTCTGGCGCAGCAGCGGGGGCATGGCGGCCGCTTTGGCTCCAGAACCACGTGGCTCAGTGCGGTTCTGCCAGTCGATGAAGCGGGCCAGCATGGGCGAGCTTCCGTGGTCGCGTTGGGACTCGCAGTCGCATACGCTGTTCTTCCAGCCCCAGTTTACCCACCAGTGATTGGCTATGTCCTCCACCGTGGCCCGGCGCTCCGGGTTCACCATCAGCATCCAGCGAATCAGTCCTCGAGCGTCTAGCAGGAAACAGAAAAAGGACCCAAAAAAAAAATAGATATAAGGCCACTTGTTTGATAAGGGCATTTTTTGCTTTCATGACAAAAACCCAGTAGAAAGTGTTCCTGCAGTACCTGAGGACTGAGTGGGCTCTTTGTACTCGCCGTTGCTAATCTGGCGAATGAGGTTCTTGTGGTTTCCCCCATCAAACGGCATGGTCCCATAGACCAGGGTGTACAACAGCACCCCCAAAGCCCAGCTGTCCACCTGGTGAAAACCGGACATACATCATCAGAGTGGATCTTTGCATTGTGTTATAAGCGGAGTTTGACACCAACATGGCATTCTGACCCCGCAAGTCATGAACAAAAACGTGTGCTCCTCCAGCTCGTAGGTCACAGAGCCAGCCGTGAAATCCTGATACGGTGTGATTTTTCACACAGACATCCAACCCGCTCCCTCCTGCTCAGGCGGGCAGAAGTAAGCACTTTCCAACCACCGGCCTAATGCAGTGAGGCTTCCTGAGTAAGCAGTTGCGTAAGATTTCGTGTCTGGGGCACGAAGAGATGCCCAGGGCCACGGGCGGGGGCGGGGGGGGAAGTGGCGGGAGCGGAGGGGGGTAATGAGTGCAGCAGAGATGGCAGAGACGTGATACCCTGAGCCCCTTCAAGATCACTGGAGACAGGATGCCATTCGGTGATGAACAGATGACCCATCTCGCCGTGTGTGTGTGTGCGCGTGCGTGTGTGTGTGAGAGACAGACGGGAGGAATGCCATGTGTGTGTCTTTTAGCTGTGGTTCTGGCAGGATGAGATGTCCTGAGGAATGTGCTTCTGATGGCCGTGGCTGAGGCTTTTAAGACGTGGCCCAAGAAGAGGAAATGAGATAGGACGAGGACCAGTCAAAGAGCTGGTGCACTTCCTCTACGGCTCTTGAGGCCCACATCAAGAATTTTTTTTTCGCTCTCCTGCTGCCAATCGGTCCGTTCCCGCGGGGCAAGACGGGGCACGCACTATTGTTGTATTCTATTTTGGTTGCCTGTGTTTGCTGTAATTTGCGGCCTCACCCCAAATACGCTTCTGTAATTTTGATTGCAATCGGACTGCTGTAGTTTTTAGCACTCTTGAGTAAATTATAGTGAATTATGCTAAATTGAACGGTTGGAGTTGAATATCTAAAAATTGCAACTTCTTTTTTCCCCCCTCTGCCGCTTTGTTTTATGAAACTGAAGCAATTTTAGAGACAACGCCCCTCGGAATGACTTAGGAATTGCCAGATGAGTGGCTTCGGGGAGACAGCTTCACTCTTTCTTTCACCAAAACTATTTGGCTTTGAGCGTGAGCGCCTTTTTGAGGCCGGGGAACTCATTTCTATGCCATTAAGCTGAGAAGAGAGTGAGCAACAACCATCCTCCGATTCCTCACTTCAAAGGGACCCCAGACATCGTAGGAAAGGGGAGGACTGGGAAAGGGGTGGCGGACCATCTAAGCTGACCCACTGTGGCGCTGCGAAGGAGAGACCTCGCTCTGACTGGAAACTCCTTTTAATCCCATCAAAGAAACCTGGAAAAATAAAGCCCGGCACTTTGTGTTCGGCCTGTGTGCAGATGACGATGACAAATGAGATAACAATGATGAAAGCTGTGTAAGATAAGAGGTGGAGGGAGGTTTCACACCAAATTGAACAAATGGGGAGGGCAACGAGGATGATGCTGGATTCATAAAAGGAAACGGTGGCCTTCGAAATCAAGATCACACAGAACAACAGCGGGGGGGGGGATTTAATCATTGTCATCGTTTGGGTCATTGGGCCTCACCTCCGGGCCACGGTACGGTCTCCCATTGACGATCTCTGGTGAAGCGTAGAGCGGGCTGCCACAGAAGGTTTGCAGCAGCTTGTCCTTGTGGTAGAGGTTAGACAGCCCAAAGTCAGCAATCTGTGGAAACAGGGGTACGTGACTGGCTGCGCGATTGTTTATCCCACATGCAAAGAACATTTGAGGAAAAGCATTCCAGGCCTACCGGCAAAAAAAATAATAATAATAATAATTAAAAAAAAAAATCACATATCAAGGACAAACCTTAATATTACAGTTTTCATCCAGTAGCACATTTTCCAGTTTTAGATCCCTGTGCACCACTCCGTTCTGAAAGAGAACAGACAGAGTCATGATTAATGTGTCTATCAATGTATTATTCATGAGAGAGGGCTCCAAGTAACGGTCCTTTGTGTTAACCGATGATTTACTTTGACAATGCAACGCTGGTGGCTCTCGGGGGAAATCAAGGCAGCCTGTTGGTCTAGTACTCTTTAATTGGTCTTGTCCCTACTGGGGTCTTCGCGCTGACATGTGCTGTGATTTTCCTTTTTTCAAATTGACTCACATGTGTCACGTAAACGTTGGCCTGTAATTACCACCCCGTATGAATTATGTTCTCGCAACATCTTTGGATTAAAAAAACAACTCTGTAGTTAAAGCTTGGGGTTTAAAAAAAAAAAAACCTAACATGTGGTGCGCAGACGGAGAGAGCCCGGGCTCAGATGTGGGGGGGGGGACCCGACTGTCACCCCCCAAGGTCGCACTCTACATGGCATCTCCCATTGGTTATCGCCTGGCCTGGTAGCTCGAGCGCACGCGGGCCCTGGTTGGTGGATACAGCGAAAGAAACAGCTGCTCGCTTGTTGTGTCAGTGAGTAACATCACCCCACCCGACGGGAGGTTGTGCATGGCCGTGGTGATTCATGGCTTGTGGCTGTCTGGGACGCTCCTATCTGAGGGGCATGACATCATCGCTATCTCCAGCTGGGAGAGGGTGACAGGACGGGGGAGCCCGTCCGACCGAGCCCTGGGACCACGTAGGGTCGACACTGGTGTGGGTGGGGCTAAATCTCGGGGGGGAAAGGGCTCTCCGAGGGGGGGGGGGGGGGGGGGGGGGGGGGAGAAGAGGGTACCCTGGGATATCCATCAGTGTATCAACAGCTGAGGCCAGAAATGAAGGCGGGCTCCGCGTTCACTCGGAAACAGATGACTCCCTGTGACCTGTGAGTGGGGCCTGCAAATTAATTGGCTATATGGCTGAGTGTGGAGGCGCATGGTTAATGTACCGGTGATCCTGGGAGACAAAGTCTGTGGCTGTGTGTGCGAGAGGCCAACAGAGATTTGAGGAGACCAGAGAATTAAAGTGTGCGTGTCGTGTATGATGGGGGTTTCTCCCCCCCCCCCCCTCACCTTGTGGCAGTGGTGTACGGCGGAGACTATCTGCCTGAAGAAGTGTCGCGTCTCGCGCTCGCTCAGGCGCCGGCGCTCGCTGATGTAGTCGTACAGTTCGCCCTTGCTGGCGTACTCCATCACAATCACGATCTTGTCCTTGTTCTCAAACACTGTGGAATAACAAGGGAAAAGACAATGTGAGTCTACCACCACGGTCTTCTTCCAGGACACTACGTCCATATTAACAGCGAGGAGGAGGGTGGACATGGTTGCTCTGTCATGTTAAAATCACAAATCCAACTTTTTTGTATCCAAATTCCAGTGGAACACACATCTATACACTTACTCCCAGGGTTACATCACCCCAAACCCCACCTCATGTGTTTGGCTCCTTCACAACATGGCCGGGAGGGGCTGTTAACTCAATCAAGCCCACTCGGCAGAGACCAGAGCGAGTGGAAAACAAGAGAAAACGGAGACAACCCAGGCACCGGGACGAGGGCAGGAGAGAGTTAGTGTCGCACAGGATCCGCCACCAGAGTCAGGCCGTGCCCACGACATGTCCCAGTTAAACTTCGCATGGCGCTGCCCACGTTATATAACACACTCTCACACTGATAACCCACCGCACCGAGTGTGCGATGTGATCACTGGAAACTCAACAGTGTTCCGTATTTTCGTGCGCGGATGACCAAGTCACGTGTTTTTGTTTTCTGCTCTTGCATCTCGGCCTTGTTGGGGTTTTTTTTTTTTAAGTTATGTACTAACCACATCATACATCTGCTGCTGTTGTTACACCTGGCAGACATTGACTTTTCATGGCCAAAACAAAGCGGCAACATTCCCACATCTCTTTCGCCTCCTTTGGGCTTTTAGAACAGACAACACTTACTCCCAGGGTTACATCACCCCAAACCCCACCTCATGTGTTTGGCTCCTTCACAACATGGCCGGGAGGGGCTGTTAACTCAATCAAGCCCACTCGGCAGAGACCAGAGCGAGTGGAAAACAAATGTTGAAATTTGAATTCAATGTGGACTTTTTACAAATTCTATGATCAATGTTATTACAGTTGTATAACTGTGGCGCATTATCCGACTGCAGCCCATCAAACACATCATTCGGAGTCAGTATTTGGTCTTCTAGTATATAATTTCCACTTGGCATCTTGGTTCTCTCTGGGGCGGCTTGGCATGATGGGAATGAAAATGGTCAGACGCCCAGAGGAGGAGAGAGGAGAAAAAATACGGAAGATGACAACAACACAGTCTGCCGTGTTGCTGGGCATTGTGTGGGTGGATTTTCCCACACAGCGGAGTCACCGGGGTGAGGGCCTCTGCTTTCTGCACCCTTGAGTGAGCACCCTCATAGTTTGCCACACTGACCCCCACTCTCTCTTACTGGGGGGTGGGAGGGGGGGCCCTTTTAAAGACATAATCCTCTGGAAAAACACACAGCCGCTGAGTGATGGTGATACTCCCTGATTGTGACTGTCTGGTAACAGGCGGGATATGAGCCAAGAGCCCGGGGGAAGGCCAGAGTTGATCAAGCCCTCCGATTGGTGGACAGAGCGGTGACCTGGGGTGACATTCGCAGTGATCCGTGGCGGGGTGTGCGCTCGGAGAGACAGTTCTCCGTTGGCGCTCCCATTCAGCCTTTACAAGCAGTGTTGAAGTAATTACCTGGCTTACATAACTTGGGTTTGTAGCAGCCTGTAGGGTACGGCAGCCACCCGCGGAAGCCCCGCCGTCCCTCACTGGGGCTTTGTTCACAGGTCAGACCCTCGCATCTGACTAATTAGCACCTATTGTCCTATTAACTGCACCGATGATAGGTGATAATTGCAGGTTTTCTCAGGAGGCACTCTGTGTGGCGTTGTTGCAAAACGCAATCCCAAAAAAAGAGGTGGCATACTAGTCATTAAACAATGGACACACTTTTCTGGTCCTATATAGTTTGATGATGTAAGAAATCATTGTTTTCTCTAGTCTAGTCTCAGATCTTCAGGCTTTAACTCACTAGGTGCATGTCACCTTAAGAGAATGCACCATAATTAGTACAATTATATACAGTATATATATATAAATAAATAAAATAATAATCTGTCTCTCTATTCGCAGCTGAATGGTTTTATGTCTGTTCTAACTTTATATGTCCTTCGCATTTCCCTTTACACCCGTAAATAAGCACACGAGCATTTTTTAGGAAATGTTTCTGTTTTGGTCTCCCAGCACACTTATTTACATGCCACACAACAACGTGCTGGTTTCACGGAGGCTTATGTGTCAGACTAGTTCAGCTAGACTAACAAGCCGCTCGTATCGTATTTACACTGAAGACATGAGAGCGCTGCCAAATCTCCTTATCTTGCTCTCGCAAAGATGTTTACCTGCTCCTTTAACTTGTCTCTGCCTGGTTTGGGCTTAGTTTTACTCTAACATCTGTCTCTGAGAATATGGAAACGCTAGTCATGTTTTATTTGGCTGTATCAATTTGCACATTTACAGCATTCTTCGGGGTTGACTATTTGTTTTAAAAGCGGAGGGAGGGAGGGGGGGGGGTTGATCCAGGGTACATACTTAAGCCCGGGGAGCGAAGAGCAAAATCCGCTTTTAAATGCCCCGCACAGCATGCTGATGGATGCAGAATGTGAGGGGAGTGGTAAAAAAAAAAAAAAAAAAATCCATCTTCTCACACACACACATCTGGTTCAGCTTTCGCTTCACACAAGGCAGTTAGCAGGGGCTGTTGAAGAGGGTGTTGCCAGATACACAAATCTCCGGGCTCTCCTATATATCTCTAAAGCGAGGCTGGGCGGAGGCCAGGCCACAACAGTAAACGCTGGGTTTGAGGAGGAACACCAAAAAGAGTGAGCGCGATGAGTCCGCCTGACTCTGCTGTTTATAGCGCAAAAGGGCCAAGCACGCATAGGAACACCACGCGGGTTTCTGAAGCTGTGGGAGCTTTCGATCAATCTCTCCACCGACTACTGGCCACGCTCCCGTGACAAACAGCGACGTTTGTGGCGTACACACGTTGCTGATAACAACCCTTTGGGGACTTGGGAACTGCACTAAGGACGAGCGGGTCAGCCGGTTTGGGGAAGTGCCATTGTGCCAGGGCAGCTACCCTGAAATGGGCTTTGAACCGGTGGCTTTGTTGACATAGGCGTAAAAATAGTCACGGGTCACAAATCGTATGAAATTGACTCGCACTGTGCGGCAGCGCCATGTGACTTTTAATTGCCTGCGCATAGGCCCAGACTACGCCATGAGACGTGATTAATTGCGAGCAATCTGTTTGGAAAACGTTCGGTGGGACTTTGTTCAGCCCTTCCACTCAATATTTTCTTCCACTATGGTGGGGGTCATTCGGAAAAAGGCACGTACAAAAAGAGGACGTCCCAGCTGTCCCAGCCAGATCGGGAGGCTTTGACATCAGGAGAGTGGCTTCCTGGGGAAGAGATACCTTGACGTGGCACCGGACACGGAGTCAGACAGGCTGCAGGCCTCGGAGACCGGGGTCAATCCAGTGTCTCCCTCGCACGCACATGTCACAGGCGCAAATATATGACCACACACACACACACACACACACACACACACACACGAGTGAGGTCTGGTTCCCAGCTGCAGTTGTCCCTAAGTATCGGCAGATGTCTGGCCCTGAGATCAAGACCGGAGAAGACAAGGGATAAGACCTCTCCGATGTGGGAGAGGCAATCCCTTAGAATACCACCTCTCTTATACACACAAACTTTCGACACACATTTACTGGCCCGGGCAGCCAGAGTAGATGAATAACATCCCAGAACCGTAGCCCAGGTCTTATTATGACATCTGCATGTCATAACACGACAATCCTGCAGCTTAGCCACAAGTGTTGGATGAGCCGAGGGGACGGCGGAGTTTTTGGACATGTGGGCTTTTGTTTACAAGTGCCAAAGTCAAACCATTGTGCAGGATTTGTCCTCCGCGCAGCCGACCCTCACCTTCGTATATCGAGATGATGTGCGGGTGGCGGAGGGATGACATGATCTCGATCTCGCGGCGGATGTGAACCATGTCCTGCTCATCCTTGATCTTCTCCTTCCGAATGGACTTGATAGCCACCTGGAAAGAGAGGAAAGCACTTTGATCAGAGAGGCAAACATAAATCTAGCTTAGTTGTGTCATGTGTATCGGCTTAAAAAAAGATTGAACTTTTTTTTTTTTTTTTTTTTTACTGGTTAGGGTGAAAAAAAAAAAAAGTTGGTTTAAAGGTTAGAAGTTGAATGACCCCCTGAAAAAAAGAAAATAATACTACTACTATTAATAATAATAATACTAATACTACTAATAATAATAAAACTGTGTACTTCCACAACCCCCCCCGGGGTCCTGTAGGGCCTGTATGGCGACCTTTGACCTCATCACCTCGCCTTGCTGACAAGGCAGCCTGATGCGTCAAGCAAAGCAGAGGTATTGCCTTGTCACGCCGTGTAATTTACTCCCGTCTCCTGTCTGTACGAAGCCAAACGAAGTAGAGAAAAACAACCTGACACGTGGTGCCATAATGGAGGCCTGCTTTGTACTCTTTCGGGGCCAGAGCCTTCATTTAACCAGTTATTACCCGGTGTTTGGGCCTGGTCTGTGATTTGAGCCCCCCGACTCTTCTCCAACAGAGAGATCAGAGGGCAGATTTTGCGCCGTAAAAGACGGTGGTTTCCAGAGCACCCTTCTACCTGGGTGTCGCTGTTGTCAGCGATTCTGCAGCCGTGCGAGCCCACAGGTCTTTGTGCTCGATGCTTTTGTCAGCGTGTTTTGGTTACGTAACATTTATCATGTTGACCATTTTTTTGTTATAGTGTGCTGAAACGTGGACGCTTGCTTAGAAGAATGAAACCAAAAGTGTTGCTGAGACCGACTCAGTCAAAACATGGTTCGGCCCGATGAGGGCGCTACAGGAAAAGTGAGGTTTATACTAAAACCCCTGCAGTTTGCACGATGCGGACTGTGAAGGTCTGCACTAAAGTTCATGGCAATTCTTTAACAGTTTCAAAGTCATTTCATTCAAGACACAACAAACGTGAAGCTTTGAACATTCGTGAGATACATTTCAGTCTGCAGCAAAGGGGATGGACCGACTCGATGGCTGACTGACACTGCCCACCCATAGAAGCAGTGATGTCCATGACTAAAACAACGAGCATGGCGTTAAATATTCTTTATATGGAGGAAGGCCGGGAGGCCCTTAGGGTCAAAGTGCTCCTCCATATATCAAATGTTAGTATTAACCCACAAAAGCTGCGTTTCCTCCACTGTTAGCAAATGCCTCCAGAGGCCACTAAATCACAAGCGGATCTCTTATTTTAGTACTTCTGCTTCAGACCAGCCAAATGCCTACTTTAAGAAGTAGTCTGAAAATCCGGCCTGCTGGGAGTTTCATGGCCGAAATCGGGAGAGTGAACTGAGGTTGACGGGGCGATTGGGTCCGTTTACCTTGCCAACGGGCCTGCTACGTGAGATGGGACTAAACCTGATTGGACAATTTTTCGCTGTCATGGCAATGGCCACCCGGGGGACGAGCCGGCCACAACTGGATGCGTTCAAACCTCCAGCGTATGCACTCCTTAAATGAGAGGTTAGCTGCCTTCTCCAAATAAACCAATCGAGAGCACAGCGGAGCACATGTCACCGTAATTGCAGCCTAAACATTGGGGATTGAATCCTGCGTTCGCTTTGATCCGGCCCGTATAGAGTCTGTTCACTCGAGAACTCTGTTGGTTTAAACTTTTGTCCTCTCCGAGCTAAGGCTGTGTTTTCTGAGGAGCGCGGCTTTATTCCATGCGGGCGGAAACCACAGGCAGAGGAGAGTGCCAGGCTAATTACCGTGTACATCAATAAAAATAACCCCAAACCGGAATAGTCCCCTTCCAGAGCATGCCTTGATTACATAGCATTTAAAGAAATGATACCATAATAAACAAGCGGGGGTCCAGGGGGGTCCGCGTGCTGTGTTCATAATTGGTCACCGTTGTTTGTGTCTTAACGCTGATGTTTTTTCCTTTGCCTCACTCTATCCCCCAGCATGTTGGGAACATGTTTGGCTCTCATCCGCGAGGCACAACGTGAGTCGCCCTGTATTTAAGGTAGCAATTCACCCAGGAATTCATTTAAGTCATTTAGGAGGAACAACCCGAGACGGGAGCTACGCGCGCACGTTTCGCCGAAGAAGCGACGCCGAACGTTTCTGTGCGACTGCAGCCTAAAACCCAGACCGCCTTTAATCCGAGAAAGGGCAGTAATCAATCCTTAACAGCCAGCGGTCTTAATTCCGCATCGCAGGCTAACTCATTGACAGAGCCAGCTCTCCCACGTCGGGGCCCGGAGACGAGGCCAGGTATCTGTTGTGCAGCTCCTCATGTTCCCCTGGCCTGACCCCGGCGTGGATCATTAGACAGGACCGTGGATCAGCCACTTGCCAGCTGGCCCGGGCTGACTGACACGGCTCCGCTTGTCCTTAAGTGGATCCCTATTACTGTCACTCACGGTAAACAGGCGCCGCACTGCTGCGCACGCTGGCCCCTGCCAGGTATTGGGGCCCCGCCTCACCCCTCCCCCCCCCCCTCTCTTGTTTGCAAACAGACCCCGTTCGAAGCGAAAGTCCTACGTTTCGCTTCAGTGGAGCCCGACATCTTCCTCCACTTTCTCAGGGCCATTAAAATAGATGAAGTATTCATCACAAGCTCGCCTGTCCCCGCCTCTTTCCAAGGCCGGGGATCACTTGTTGTGTTGACTGCGTGCCTGGGTCAGAGTTATCGGCGCAGGAGAGAGCTAGATCATCTCCGGAGAACGATATATATATATATATATATATATATAAATATATATTCTGGAAACAGCGCCAGGAATCATAATACCTCATCAACGGCACCGCATAGAGCGGAGGGGTTGTCTGTGTTTTTTCGCCTCTCGCGTACCTCTCCAGTGAATCCATTGTTGGGGAGTGATGTAATGTGGTGCTTTAAGCTCATATTCATATGACTCTGTAGCCGCATTAACTGAGGCCGTCCCGCTCTTGTTATGGTGGTGGGCTTCCCTGAATCTCAGTGCAAACTCCCCCAGCCCTCCTCTCTGTGTCGGATCCTGCGTACAGGATATTAACCTTCCCCACCAATCTCATTTCCTGCTGTGGATGGCCTTTCATGTGTCACTGCCCATTTTTCGGACCAGTTGCCGCCACAACCTTTTCATTATAGTAATCTAGGAGGCAAATAATGCATTAGGACACGCAGGTCTCTTTGTATCTCTTTCGCCAGCATGCAAACACGAGACACGTCTTCTGGAGGCATGCACAAAAACATGAAAGTGCGCACGTGTCTCATATCCCCCGTATGATCTCTGTGATCACTTGCACTTCACATAAATTTGCCCACTGTGGGACAATAAAGGATTATCTTATCTTATCCAATGTTGGGTTTCCACAAGGCTGCCAACCGTTATCACATACGGCTTTGTAGATTAAAGCCGACTCAGTCACTCAGTTCCACTTTCGCTGACACACTCAATGTGCCCACATCCAATCAATCTTACCCACGGGCCGTCCGCGTATCCCACACATGTGCAGACACAGTCGCACAAAAACATCCTCAGTCTACGTCCCCTCAAGAGTTATATATGCTCTTCTCATCTTGTCCGTGGGGTGAGCCAGCACACCCGGACAGGGACAGGGAGATGATTACACCCTCACCACGCTGTGTCTGCCATACGGACACGAGGGGCTTCCGCCGGGTCAGAGGTCAAGTAAACAGTAGCGATGCAGTGACAGACACACGTGGCCTGCGGGGTGGCCGGCAGGCATGCTCTGTCGTTACTCCGTGTGTATAAAGGTGCTGCTACACACAGGACTTCCCTAAGATACACAAACTCCCGCATGAAACCATCATCATCCGAGGAAGTCCTATACTTGCCTGGCCTCTTATTTTAAGCCTGGTTGTTATGCTTGGAGGAGGACGGCACATAATATGAGAATGGAAGGAATTAGGCCACTGAGTGCCGTCCTACAAGAAAGTATGGATGTGCTATATTTGGGGTATTTGGCTGTGATCACTTTTAAACGTC
Organism: Colistium nudipinnis; assembly: GCA_016785305.1. Taxonomy (NCBI): domain Eukaryota; kingdom Metazoa; phylum Chordata; class Actinopteri; order Pleuronectiformes; family Rhombosoleidae; genus Colistium; species Colistium nudipinnis. Next base: position 575,820 of record JAFBJU010000945.1, on the reverse strand, counting down.
AGTACAAACAAGGTTTGATTAATTACGTGGTATAACGAAAATTAAACAAATTTAAACCTTGGGTCAAAGCTTATTACCCCTTTTTCCAATAAGTCCTCTACAGCCAACAAAGCAACAACAAACAACGCCAGCCAGAGTTATCCTATGGAAACATTATTTGATTCACTCACTTCAACCTGTCCGGCTCTTATACATCGTGTAATGTAGGTGCTAGTGCTTGTGTAAGCAAAATACTTCACATTAGAGTTGCTGCCATGGAAATAAGGAATAGGAAAACACACAGACGAAAAGGACAAGGTGCCAAGAGTCAGTGACATTCATGGAGAGAGAGAGAGAGAGAGAGAGAGAGAGAGAGAGAGAGAGAGAGTGAGCCAGCCCTACTGGAGGGTTTATGGTCCTCCTATCCAACGTGTATTTGCCAGGAGCTATGAAACCACTGGGGGATATTTCTGACCTATGTTAAGTTCCCTCTGGCATTCTCAGCACATGGAAAATTCCTCGTGTCCTGCCAGGTTGGACACAGGGGTCAAATTATGCTACACGTAAATATATTTTGGAGAGATGTGCGAGGACAAAACAGCAGATGGGGGGTTTACTGTGGCTAAGTCAGCCAGTAACTTTGTTTTCAGTGGGGAAGTGACCCCTGCAAGCACACTGACACACTCTCGCAAACAAAAACCAAAAGAAAAAAACAAAAATTGAAAAGTTCTGGTACTCATAACACTGTGTGGAAAATATGACCGAGCCTGTGTATCTCGGGGAGAGGGTGTTGTTGGCTGGTTTTTATGCTGCTCGGTGGGGCCACTGATGTGGCATCAGTCTGTCAGCAGCCGAGTTTGCACTCCAGCATCCGGTCGTGTGGCCCGGCTAAGGACGAGGCATGTGCAGCCACAGCTCTCTGGTCCCACGGGCCTTTTTAAACGTGGGGGGAGATTCCCAGCAGGGGAAGGTGGTGCACACGCTTCAGAGCAGCGTACTAGAGCAGTGTTTTCCCTATGCTGTGGCTACTGCGGGTCTTTACAAAAACATGCAAAAAGCAGAAGCATCAATGATGAGTTGTGGCTCACCTCTCTGCCGGAGTGCCTCTCGATGGCCTTCTTGACCTTTCCATAGGTGCCTCGTCCCAGGGTCTCCAGCAGCTCGTAGCGGTGCTTCAGGTTATGCTTGTGGTGGTGTTTCTTCACGCCCGAGTTGCGTCTTCCATCGCCGCTTGCCGGGGACTCCTCGAGTGAGGTGCCGGCAGGAGGCGGTGGAGCTGGACGGGAGAGGTCACCCCCCGCCGGTTTGCCCGCTGAGGTTTGGCCTCTTTGGACCTCGGGACGGGTTGCCCCCCGGTGGGGCGATAAATACGCGGTTTCCATCTCTCTAGGGAAGTGTGTTTACCACCTTCCCACTGTTAAATATTTCAAACTACCTACTTATAACAAATTGATGATATAATACTTATAGGCCTAATAATAGCAATAATAAATAAATAAATTACAAGGAATAACGCATGGCTTGCTAGTCATAATTATACCATGTGGAAACTAACATTTCCAGATTGTCTTGATTGATCAATAGGCTTTGATCAAAGCGAACAGATAAATATCTACTACTACCTAATCATGTTATTATCGCTATATAATCAATCTACTAAGATTAAGCACAAGACGCCTAAAAGGACATTATCTGTCTATAATAACCTCATACATAGTGTAGTATTAAAGGATTAAAAAAAAATATTCTAGTGCCAACATTGTATTAAAATGTGTACTCAGATTTCGGCAGCAGGCTGCATGCCGGAAGCTGAACACGCTTTCAGATAATAAAAATGATACTACTGGCTAACGGTGCAGCCTCTAATCCAATAAAAGAGAAGAAAAAAAATGCCTAGATTAGTAATTGCGGTGTGCTGACGGGCAATAATCTAGCTGCGTTCGACTCTGGCTCGTTTACATCATCTGTCACCATGCGGGCGGCCAACATCACCGACTCACTCAATCTACGGGGCGAGAAAGCTGCGACGAAACCGGCGTTTTGGATAAAGATGACCCTCATTTTGTCCGCGGCCCAGGTGTAGAGCCTCATTCATCTGGGCTCTGGCTGCTGTGCGACTGCGTGCTCCGTGCCGCGGCGGACGGGGGCAGAGGTGCGCGGGGATCGGACACTATCTCGGGCCGAGAGGTTTCGGATGTGGCCATGGTCGCTTCGCTGCTCCCCTTCTTCTCCGTATGCTCTGTGTGCCCGTTATCTTCGTCGTCGTCTTCTTCTTCTACTTCTTCTCTCTCTCTCTTTCTCTATGTCCTCAACGTGAGTGGCTGTGAATCAGGAATGTGCGAGGATCCGAGACCGGAGGCGGAGTTAACGCAGCCCTCCTCCTCCTCCTCCTCCTTCTCCTTCTCCTCCTCTTTCTTCCGTCTCTCTTCTCCTCTCGGATACATCATGGGCGTAGCCGTGAATCACACGCGCGCGCACGCGCACGCGCACGCACACCTCACCGTCCTTCATCTCTCTCGAGTTTGTAGCCCCATCCATGTCGTCTGTTACATCGTTATTAATCTGCCAGAGCTCTATGCAAAGCATTTTAAGCAAAACGTTTCTCATCATTAAGAAAATGAACTGAGACCATTTCCAAATGGTGAATAATAAACGTCTGCCATTGGGTCATTAGTTTATCATAAAGAGAATAAAAACAAACGGCTGGAAAACTTCATGCAATGTGGACAAAATCAGTCTTTTAGCACCCCTGAAACTCTCTCTGTGTGGATTGCTTGATTGCAAAGACTTTTTCTTGGCCTTGGCCTTTGACGTCACTGCGATGTGGCAAGCAAGAATTTCCCAAAGTGTCAAACTATCCCTCGCATTCTTTGCATGTGTTGGGTACGTGTTGATCTTTGCTGATGACAAAAGATGATTGTCGGTGTGAGGGTGTAAACACGCCACATAGGCAATTTGTGATGTAACGTCACACCGTCACCTACTAATTAGATAGGGGAATAACTGACTGTTATCCCTGGGGTTAAATCTTTCAAATAAAATACAATGATACATCAAAGCAGAACTATGCCAATAACAGCACTGGGTCTGTAACAGTATTGATTGAGATGATTGATCATGATCACACTTCGACATGTATTTAATGTTGAAAGTGTGTCACCACTTCTGAATATTTGTATTATTTTGTCTTACTTCTTCAAAATAGTTGGCATGATGTTGAAAAAAAATTAAAAACATGTCCCAGGTCTCAAACCACAGCTGCTGTACTATTGTTAGTTTCAGGGGTTTGTGTGCATTTTGTCAGCTACGATGAAGTTTCGGTCACAATGAAAGTCATTGTAGGTATGTCATATTGCACAGTACAACATTGCGCTTTCATCCAATAAGATGAATAACAGACACAAAAAGAAAAAAAAACATTGGCTTTATTTGTTTCTACACTTTCCATGTGTTTTATATCCATTCATCGTACCAAATTAATTTCTATTTGCATCTGGTTTCAATACTTAAAGGGAATGAAGATGAATCTCTGAAGGAATTACCTAATAAATACACATTTTTTACTTGGGCTGCACTAAACTACCCATAACCATGTACAGTTGGTGTGCATTCATGTGTGTGCTTGTGCTTAGACAAACAAAATGTAGTTGATAGACTTAAAGAAACCTCAAGTTTACAGTTTTCTCTCTTAACCTCTATTAAGTCCTATTGTGTGTGTGTGTGTGTGTGTATGTGTGTGTGGAGGATTTAAGATTGACCTCATGTTGACCTTTTAGGCTTTATAGACAATGTGCACTGTTACAGTATCATAGAGTAGTATTCACTGGTTGTAAGACTTCATTTGTATGTTAAAATGCAGGACTAATATAATGTTCTGGGGGAAACGAGAATAATCAGCGTGTTGAATTAAGTAAGTATGTTTCCAATTGTAGGGATTTCTCTTTGAAGACAACATGATTCAGTATCTCAAAGCATTACAATTTTATGAACATGCAAACACATGTTTTTTTTTCTCAGTTTTACATTATTCAAAAAATGTGAGCACATATTTTTGATTTGACATGCTTCATGTTTTGTAATAGTGGCAGGGAGCCACTACTTTAATTACCTCAACACAACTTGAGGAGACAACCTGTTGTGGCCAAACGTCTGTCTAACAGTCAGATTCTTAACTCAAGTTGAGCTGGGTATGCTTGTGTATTTTAGATGCTAATTACAGAGAGGAAGTTTGGGCCCTTGTCAAACACCATCTGATTAAACCGGGAATCTGTTTTTCCCTATGGCCCTCACAATAGTTGGCTTAATTTCTGAGTATTCATGGCATTTGTTGCCATTAAACGGGGTAAGTAGAGTGTCCAGTTATAGCAACACAGACTCTGAGATAAGTATCTGATCTCATTTCTCCCTTGGCCTCATTTGCACTCTGTAGCAGACTGTAGTGCAACCACTGCACTCTTGTGGTGAAAGGTGTGTAGTGTCTTTGTGAGCAGGGATACGACAGAGAGGGGGGGTTTTTATCACTGAGTTAGTGTGAACTATTCTCAGCACTCAAATAGGTGAAATGATGTCCATTAACTACAAATCATTAATTCCACGCTATTCCAGAGGGAGGATTTCATGACCAGGCAAACTCCATTTCCTGAGGAAGAGTGTGAATATGATTAAAATCTCAGCACATCTCAGCCACAAAATGTTCTTGTTTCAACATCTTAAAATGTCAGTCTAAATGTATTTTAATTCATTTCATTTGAATGAATAACATTCTTTTTTTATCCTTTTGGGCAGGAACATAGCATTATATATTGGATTATATAATGGGAAGGTTACATTGATGAATTGTTTTATTTCCTCTTCTTTTTAAATACCCAAGACAGTTTCAGATATTTTTTATTGGCTCATCAAACATTTCAAAGGTTGTGCAGGGCCAGTTTGGACTGAAGGAATTAGTATTTATTAATCCTGGCTACTGCCAGTAGTCTGTAGACAGTAGCCTAGCAAGCAGTTACTTCTCACATCTTAGAAAATATATGATACAATTGAGCAATGCTTGTCAGTAATATAAAATATGTGATTTTCAGTAGCAGGATTGGTCTTTACAGACGTTGTGTTTTAACTCACACTAAAAAATGAATATTTATCTTTACCAAATTCAGAAGACACAAGTATGTGGAAGTAGTAACATCTATTGTAAAGCTGCCAGATGAACAGAAACAATGAAAAGTCTATAGTCAACAGTATATAGTGATATATGTTGTTTTTCTCACAACATTGCCTGAATTAATTCCACAGTTGTTTTAACTACTAGAAGGATGACTATTGAGAATCTTATGTGCCGCTGGTATTAGTTCTCGGCACTCTCATATAACAACCCTGCAGTGAGTGTCTAAAGTGATATAAGATTTTATTATGTAGCAGAGTGAGCATCATCAAACACAGAAACAACACTGGGGGGGATGAATATAGTGTTCCCTTTGACAGTGTAAATAAAAGAGAGTACTAAAGGTAACATCGAATATATTCATCTTGATCATTTCAGTACTGTATAAAGTCAGTGTATAAAACCCAACTCAACTCAACTCACCAAACTTTGACATGTTATATAGCAAATGCATTTTTCATATGGCAAACGCTGCAAAAATAACAGTGAATTGTTTAATACTGGTCTCATATAATATTTTTAAACTGCAGCCCTGAAAAAAGATAGACATCTGAAGCAAACGTTCACCACAACTTTAACATTTAACCATCATTAAACATACGGATGTGACTTGATGACTCTAGCGGTGCATTGTGGGATACACGTACATCTTAAGTGGGTTCACCAAATTACTCGTGACACCGGACCCCGCTATAACCGTGACCGCAACGCTCCCGCGCATGTACCTGCCCGCGCGTCGTGTTGATGCTACCTAACTGGCTCGATCCCGACACGTGACTCATTGTTTAATATCACACTGTAACTTTAAAACATCTTCGCCTATAACCTCTGTTCACCGAGTAACCTACCATTTTTACTTGCGCTCTCTGCTGTGCAGCCCAGGTAACTTTTCGCTAGCGCTAGCGTTTGAATGCTAGCTAACGCGTCAACCTTTAGCATTGGTTAAGGAGTTTAAAGTTCTTTGAATAAATTGGTTTCCGTGTTATTTTCGGTTCCTGCACGCGCTGCCCTGGGAGTTTGTAACAATTAGCCAACAAGCAACCACCACAGCAGCAGCTAAAGGTTAAGTTTGTGGTATTTTTTCGCCCCAGTTTTCATGAGGCAGACATGCTGACCGCGGTGCGCTGTGTGCTGTCTAAGCTGGTGTCTCCATTGTGGAGGACCGTGCAGGTGGATGCAGAAGACATTTTCCCCGATACACCAGGTGAATGCAACAGCCCTCCACAGTACCACCGCATACGTGCATTTGGTTTAGTTGCCACCGCAGAACAAACGCATTGGACGTTGTAATGTTTTGGTCTGCAGACATGGAGGACATTCGCCACCTGCGGGGCAGTGTGCTGACCCAGCTGTGCCAGGACTATGGCCTGATAGACGGTGCCGTCTACTTCACCAGTGCAGAGGTGCTGGGCGGGATGCCGCTCAAAGAAGGCGACGTGGTGAACTGTGTCGCAGTGAGAGATGGTGCTCGGGGGGGATGGAAAGCTGTGAGGGTGAGTAACCGGTGCGTCGTTGGAACAGCAGAGACTTGCATTTTTACCCCGCGTCACTCGTTGTGTCTGAGTGTGATGAAAAAGAAAGGACAATATTTCCTATTTGTGCAGCTCGTTCATTAAATCCCAATGACGATGCAATTGAATGAATTTCACCCAGGGCTTGTTTATTGTTCCCACGGTTCAGTTGGAAAGGGGGAAGAAAAAAAAACGTTCATTGCGAGGTTTGTCGTTCAGGTGGAGAAGGCTGCAGATGCTTGGGAGGATGGAGGAGGAACCTCCCTGGAAGCCGACAGTATGCAGCTGCGGCCTCTCATTGGCACGGTCTCGTCATTCGACGGAGATGGCGGCTACATAAACCAGACCACATACTTCCCACGCTGCAGTCTTTGGGAAGGTACTTTTACTCACTGTACTTCTCGCCCCCAAAATCTGTGACACCCCCCACCACCACCACGGTTTACATAAACTCTTCTCTGCTGCATACGCCCACGGCAGCTACCGAGCTCCAGACAGTGTTTTGTCACATTTAATAGCCACCCATATTTCCAGGTTTGCAGACTGAGAGCAGATCAGACAAGCTCACAGCCACACCAACATTTACGACCTCTTGGAAGAAGGCTGACGATAACCTTCCTGCCCACTGGCATGCTTTGTGTATTCCCTCTGTTTTCTTGTAGGTTATAAACCGATGAAAGGAGACTGGGTCCAAGCAAAATATTACATCAATCCAACCCAATGGACCTCCCAGGCTCAATCTGTGGCCCCCCTCCGCTATTGCCGCCTCGACCGGGTAATTGCCTCATTGAAAGTTTTAGGCTGTACAGACTCATTAAGTAATACTTCCTTTTTGAACTGAAAGGGGCTGATTTCATCCCGTTCACGTCGGTCGAGTGGTCCCTCTGTCCCCAGGTATGTGTGACCAGCGTGTTTAGTAAAAACGGCGTGGTGGACAACACTGTGTTCTTCAGCCTGGACTCTCTGCTGCGGCCTGCGAACTACCAGCCTTTGCCAGGGCACCTGGTGAACCTGGTAATGGTGGAGAGCAGTCAGTCCATCTACAGCTGGAGGGCCCTGTGCATGGCACCCTGTGTGAGGTATTGATTCAAGTGTTTGGACTTTTCTTTTTATGGGGCTGCAACTGCTGCTGTCATTTATTTTGACCTGATACTTGTATTTTTGATTACTCTTTGGGTCCTATGCCATTTGAATATTGTATGCAATATGTATTCAGTTTATTGTTTAGATGAGGGTGATTCAGAGTTTGTTCATGTTTTTTTTTTGTTTTGTTTTGGTAATTGTTGTTGCAGTGCGAGTTCTTCTGCTGCTGCACTCCTCCCAGAGGCTGAACTTCAGAGCATCTTGGAAAACAAAGGAGAGCTTGAAGTTACAGACTATGGACAGTTTGGGGATTTGATGATTGGTGAGAGATGCGAGCTGGTGCTCTGGATACAGTAAGTGACCAAAGTAGCAAGAAAATGAACATTTTTAGAAATGATTGCAAATTTAATTAAAGTTCCGCCTTGGGTAAGAGACAAGTATTTGCACAGTCAGTTGCACAATAAACTGTGACGAAAAATCTTCATCTTTCTTTCTATCATAACAGAAATAAAGGCTCAGAGAGCCACAGGTTGAAGTGCTGCGACTTCGCTGGCTGGGACTCAGAAGAACAGTTCAGCCTTGTGAATATCAAAGGCTCCACGGCGTTGAGACAGAAACAGCCTCTGCCGGGAAACGGCTCAGAGTCTGAGTCTTCTGAAAAACAAGCCTGGGATCTGAAAGAGGTAGACAAAGCAAACGGTGAAGTGCTGAAGGAGACTCTCCATTCCCCTGGTGTGAGGTGGGAGGAAAGAGAGATGGATATTCCACCAGGAGAGAGGCTGTCTGTGGTTGTAGCCTGCCAAGCAAAGTTAGTCCATTTTTCAAATTCTTTTGGCGATACTTTGAATAACTGAAGCAGTTCTTGGAGTTGTTTAAAAGTAAAAGATGTATGTAGAATTTAAATATTTTGGCTTCATTTCCTTTGCGGCCGGCCGTCTTTCAGTATAAAATGAGCTTTGCTAATTAAGGTGTTGAGTGTCTGTGTGAGGCTCTCGTTAGTACGTATGTTCCTCTGAATGCCGTGGGGGGGGGGTCGTTTGCTCAGGAGCCTGGGGAGCTGTGCCGAGCTGCTGCTGCTTCACTTCTCGTCTTTCACCATCGGAAGGCACCTGCGGGTCACCGTGGTTAGCGAGGAGGAGAACCTGCTGCAGCCGTCCGTGCCCTACGCTCCCGCCGATGCCCGTCAGGCCTCTGCAATAAACGCTCAAGTGATCGTGACCGTGTCTGCCTCGAAGGAAACCCAGAGGTACACAGTCGTCGGATTTGTTTCAGGGTGGACTCTGCTGCGTGCTGACGTTCACTGTTGGATGTGTGTGATTTTTTTTTATTTATTTTTTTAATGGCTGAATTTAAAGTTCTCAAAGTTCTCACCTTCAGCATGCAATAGAATCTTTTCTTTTTTCCGTTTTCTTGTTTAGATTGACGTTTGTATATTTCTGTTACACAGCCCATTATTTGTATATAATTAATGAATCATGTCACCTCTCGCACGATGTTGCCTTTCTCGTCTGCAGGCTTAGCAAGAGGCGGCTGCCAAGTTTTCTGCCGAACTTCCCGGTGCCTCAGGCTCTAAAACAATGTGTGGAGGCGCAGAGTGACGTGCTGGTGGTTCAGCCTTGCCTCGGAGAGGTGAGCCTGCACATGCTGCAGTTTGGCATAATCGTTTAGAATAATTAAGAATAATGTAAGATAAGTTGCAGGGGCAAATTTGAAGAACTTCTCCACACCAGAGGTGTTCGTTTAAAGAATATATAAGGACATTGGGTAATATAATCTACTAAATTGTCAAAGCGCTTTGAGCTACATGCTGTGTATGCAGTGCTATACAAATAAATGTTATTGTTATTATTATTATTATTAATATTACATTACTTTATTAAGACATGCTTTTGTGAAAACAGCCAGAAATGTATGGAGCTTACAATCTTTAAAATGAGCAAATCTCTGTTTAGACGATACAGGTCGACCCAGGTTATAGGAAACATCAACATTTCCACAAGGAAATACTTTGCAATATGCTGTTTTAATTCTCCTGCTGTGTCCGTTTGCTAAGGTGCTGTCAGCATCCAACATGCACGCACGCTTCTCCACACTCCTTTGGCTGGAAGAGCTGCACGCAGAGAGGGAACTGAGAGAATTCACGATCTATGGAGCCCTCCTCAGGAAGGGAGGCGCCTACCTGCACCTCGAAGTGATTGGCTTGACTGAAGGCAGACCCAGTCTCAACTTAGGTAGGCGGCTTTCGAGTGTCTTCCTTCATTATTGCAGGACATTTATCTTTTGAGTTGATTTCGCAACACGGGAGCCGTGACGAGCCTTCTCCACAGGTGACAGAGTAGTATTGAAGAAACCGCGGGGTGACGGCGCAGTGATGGAGTTCATTAGTTATGTTTCAGAGGTATGGACGTATTGTATACTGAAGCTCAATAAATGCCTCCCCCTAAATGTAGGTGTAACCGGACGTTCTGTTTACACACAGATCAATGAAGAGGACGTCAGTTTGAGGGTGAACTCAGAGTTTCAGCGCAACTACCTCGGAGAGCCACTTGATGTTGAGTTCTCTTACAACAGGTGAAAGAAAAAAATGAAAAAAAACCTCAAGGATGCATTTTTATATTTCAACTGTGCATTTTCTGGAAGTCTGATTTGAATTTGCTCATAAAATTAGTGTTTTGACCGTTTACACTTCCAGAATCACCACGAGGCGATGTCATAACGCACTTGACCAGACGACACAGTTTGGAGAGAGTAAGCCGAGTCCTTATTTGGATCGCTTTAAGTCTTGACAGCATGCATTTTCTTTGACAATGTAAAGATTATCTTTAAATTAGTCAATACAAAAAATAGACAAATTCAGAATGTCCATTCCTTAGAAGTGTATGGGCTGATAATTAGCTAATTCCAGTCAAGCTTAAATTCCAAGAGTGATAACGCTCTTTATTTCAAAGCACAAAATTGGCACCAGAGGGCGCTGTTGGCACGGGAGCTCCATGGTAGTTGAAAAGGCAAAATGCCCAACTAAATATATAGTATCAAAAGTCTGCAAAGTTTCTGTTTACTTTTCAACTGGTCAACCGGTTATATTATTATGAAAAGCTGCTCTAATTTTACCGTTTGCGTTTAGTTCTGTTCCCCTCCAGTGTGACTCTTCAGACCCCTCAGTGGAAAGGAAAATGGATTGAGGAATCGGAACAAAAAAGCGCAATAGAGGACCATGAGGTGAAGCCAAACAAATAAAAAATGACATTTATGACTGCTTCATCCACTTTTGGATTAAATCTAACTGTATTTGAAAACTAGGCTCTGGCGCTGGGAAACGGAAAGCTGTCCAGGAATTCCATCAACACAAAGTCAAAGGCCACACAGACGAAAAGTACAAACATCTTTGATTTCCAGTTTCATTGTGAGCTTTACCTTTTATGCGGCAGGTGAAAGTGTGAACATCAATACCACAAGTGTATTTTCCTTCAGATGGGAAGCTGCCATCCAAAGCCATCCCCAGCCAAGGACACTTCTTCAACCCTGACCTGAACCCCCCTCAGAGAGAGGCAGTGAAGAGGATCCTGGAAGGAGAGTGTCGACCCATTCCATATGTGCTGTTTGGCCCACCCGGCACCGGAAAGACCATCACCCTCATAGAGGCTATTCTCCAGGTGCATTCTTACGTTGCTACAGAATATATTTCATTATTGAGGGCTTCTCACTATGACTGCATACGAGACAGGACGTGTCTTCTCATCCTCCAGTGGATGCTGGCATCTTGTCTTGTTATTTGATGTAAACATATTAATGAGACAAGAACAGCCTAAAATGACAATTTCTTTTTGAATATTTTTGACACGTTCCTTGTTCTTTTGGTTTGATTCATGTCCCATCCACAGACATGGAGATGCCAAGGTGTACGGTCTAAACTGCAGCCAGCCACTGGGGGGCGTACAAGATGTTTTCTAGAATTGTCATGTTGTCCATCTGTGTGAACATGAAGTCAATATTGATAACTTATTTTATACTGAGCTTGGTGATTTAATCAGAAACGATTCTGGGGGGGGGGGGGGGGAAACTATTTTGATTGAACGTGTCAACTTAAAATCTTTATCAGTCGTCTGATCTTGTCGGTGTGTTTGTTAGTGTTGCTTTTAATTGTTCTTCCTCTTCCCCGCTGGTGTGACTTTATGGTCTTCTCACCCCCAGGTTTACCACTTTCTACCCGGTAGCCGGGTCCTCGTTTGCACTCCTTCCAACAGTGCTGCTGACCTCATCTGCGTCCGCCTGCTCCACAGCGGCTTCCTGGATGCCGCCAGCTTGGCCCGCGTCAACGCTTCTTGTCGGCAGGACGAGGTATTGAACAGCAGGAGGGCAACTGAATCCACTGCAGTTATTTTGCTACAGGGCACCTGAGTCACATTATGAACGATCAAAGGGAAAATATGCACGTTCCAGTGTGCAGTAATGTGTGTACAGATGGCGTTGCCATCGGGGGGGGGGCGCAGTTGTCAGCAATCCTTTTTGAATAATAGATGAAGCTGTGGCACCGTTCTCCTGTCTGCACCTACATTTATTTCCTTGCTAAACCATCTAAAATTGATATGCCAGGTTGAAGTTTTTTTTTCTGCCTAGTCAATCCCAGAAGTGCTCAAACTGTACTCGAGGGCAGGAGAGGACATCCGTCAGGCTTCGTTTCACAGGATCGTGGTCAGCACCTGCTCCAGTGCCGGCATGTTCCATAATATAAGACTACAGTAAGGATTGGGTGGGCGATATTGGATCCCGATGCTTTCTCTCCCACATTTCACTCACCCCCCCCCCCCCACATGTGTTGATTACTCAGGGTGGGACATTTTACCCATGCCTTCTTGGATGAAGCTGGCCAGGCCACCGAGCCAGAGTCCCTGATCCCCATAAGCCTGGTGTCAGAAAAAGACGGACAGGTCAGCACACATTCTACACACCATTTTTCCAGTCCAGTATCCAGGGCTTTTGTCTTGTGTGCAACACTGAAGTCTTTCAGATCACACGTTTCCACCAGTCACATGTCCACTATGGATCTATCTCTTTACTGATGGTCCTTAAGCAGTATCAAATTGCAATAGTGTATTCAATACCTACACATTTTTAATTCCTTTCTTCTTCTTTTTTTTGTTCTTTTAATTTTCGGGCCAATTCCAGGTAAAACGGACTCCACATACATATGTCTGCATCCCTGGTTAACAAGTGTATCTCTTCTCAGAAAAGATATGGTGTATTTAAAAAGAAAAGAGTTTTTCACAGAAAACTTGCTTTGTTTATAGCTAAGCCTATTTTCATAACCCCTTGCCTGCTTAGATAGTGTTGGCTGGAGACCCCTGTCAGTTGGGTCCCGTAGTGAAGTCCAAGCTGGCCGCTGCCTTTGGCCTGGGGGTGTCGTTGTTGGAGAGGCTGATGGCCAACCCGCTGTATTCCCGACATGAGTGGGGATACAACCCCAAGCTGGTGGGTGCAGTGTCTTTGTAAGGCCTTTGTGTCGTCAGCGAATCACACTGACACGTTTTTTCACATGGTTTCCATGGCGCACTGTACCTGATTATGCACATATATTTATTTTTGAAGTCATTATACATTGAAAAGACTTGTCTTAAGTATAGACCGACAAGCTTTTTATGCACAATAAATCTTTTTTTTTTTTTTTTTTTTTTTAACTACAGGTGACTAAGCTGATCTACAACTACCGCTCTCATGAGGCCTTGATCATGCTGCCTTCCAAGCTCTTTTACAAAGGGGAACTGTGCTGTAAAGGGCCCAGGGCTGTCGTCGAGTCCCTCTGCCAGTGGAAAAACCTGCCCAAAAAAGGCCTCCCCCTGCTCTTTCATGGTGTCCGGGTAAGACCCGTCAGACATCTAATATTTGTGTGGCTTATTATGTCATATTTGTCCTTGTTGCTCCCCTGTAGGGCAAAGAAATGAGGGAAGGTAGAAACCCATCATGGTTCAACCCAGTGGAGGCTGCACAGGTCATGCTCTACTGCTGCCAGCTGGCCAAGAAGCTCTCCAACCCTGTGGATGCTTCCGACATCGGCATCATCGCTCCTTACAGGAAACAAGTAAGGCCGAGAATGACTTTCCTTTCTCATCTTGGCAGAATGCAATTTATTTATTTTACAAAGACATATTCAATATTTTTCAAATTAAACTTTCAGTCACCTTATAGGTTGTATTTTTCCTGTTACTCTTCAGTGCGAGAAGATCCGAGTGCTGCTGGCTAAAGTCGGACTGTCTGACATCAAAGTGGGCTCGGTAGAAGAGTTTCAAGGGCAAGAGTTCCTGGTCATCATCATGTCCACGGTAGGCCAAAGAAACATCCACATTTGTGTAGAGGTACATTTTTGACTTCTACATGCATTGGAATTCAATACCAAACATTTAAAAAATATAAAATAGATTTCGGACCAATACTAAATCATTATCGCTCGTGAAACTATTGCATCACCTATGGCTAATCATCAATCAAGCAGTCTTTGTTTGTGTGCGGAATTGCAACTAATATGCATTTTGTGTTAGATGGCTGGATTCCATTATAATATATTTTGCTAAATCTTGTGTACAAAATTAACTGTATATAAAAAAAAAAAAAACTACAGTATATGTTGCATAACAGAGAAACTGTTTACCTCCAGTTCTTTTGCCCCCATAACGAAATACATTCAAATACATGGACAAATTAAAGCCACACTGGAGAAATGAATTCCTCAAAATGAGACCGATTAATTCGTCCCATTATTCACCGTTATTTATGTCAAATATTCTCTGGATCGCAAACCCCCGTCGTAACTTTCCCCCGTAGATCATTTTCTCTATCTGCATCTCGGTTTAAATAGGTGCGCTCTAATGAATCGGCACAGGGGGACGATTTGCAAAATGTGCTGGGCTTTCTGGCCAACCCCAAACGCTTCAACGTGGCCATCACTCGTCCCAAAGCCCTGCTCCTAGTTGTTGGAAATCCTCACGTTCTCGTTATGGTAAGTGATATTTCATTCAAGTGTTTTTTTTTGTTGTATGTGAAGAGCTTCCTGCCTATTGGGTCATCGATCATTTCTCTCCAGGATTTATGCTTCAGGGCTCTGCTGCAGTACTGCTTCATCAATGGGGCGTATCTGGGATGTGACCCCCCTCCCTCCCTAAGAGACTCTCAGATGTATGTAAACTGATCACCACTACGGCCTTTATCCGCAATAGACATGTGTACTATGTGGTCACTGAGACTTTAAAGTTTGATCTAGTTTTAAAGGTCAGTCTAAGCCCTTAGAAGTATAGCCAGGCGGTTTTATCAAAAAGCAACGTTTTAAGCCTAAATTTATATTTATATTCCTAAAAATATGTAATGTAATTTTTCAATGAAGGTTGGAATCGACCCATTACTTTTTTTTTCCCCCCCTCAGAGCTGCAGAGAAGCAAAGGAGCGCTTAAGAGGATGACATCATTATGGGCCGTGCACCTCGATTCCGTCAAATGGACTATGTTTTTTTTGTTGTTTTTTTTTCCCCTCGTGACACATTTCCTTGGCGCTGTCTCTCGGTTCAGTGTAGTTTCTTGTCTCTGTGAAAACCAAACCCAGTTCCACTCGGAGGTAGGAAATAAAGAAGGCGCTTTGCGTACGCAGTTAGGTCCGCGTCCTGTGATTATTAGGCTGATGTGCTCCACGGCGCGTGAAATGTTTCAGTGAAGCTGTAGCAGATTATTGTGAATTTGCGTCACAGCAGCGGCTTCACTGTAAAACTGCACGAAGATGCAGATCGATGGCATTGACCTGATTTGAAGGAATCAATGGTATCAGGTGGGGTTGAAATAAGGTTTTCCAATTTCGGGTCAGTGGAGTGCGTGAGCCTGGTTCGCATACAGAGTTGCTCACAGATGTCTGTGGTTTCTCGGGGGTGGGTGGGTGGGGGGAGGGGGGGGGGACTGGGGGGGGGGGGGGGGGGGGGGGGGGGGGGGGGGGGGGGGGGGGGACTGGGCGAGTTGTCTGCACGCCTCGGTGTGGCCGCGTCTGCCCACAGGGCCCGGAGACTGGATGTGGCAATTGAGTGCTACTGACAGTCTGCACGGGGACTGACAGTCCTGCTGGAGCCCGGCAGGACAGTGAGGGTGGGATCGGGGGGGGGGGGGGGGGGGGGGGGGGGGGGGGGGGGACTCAAATGGGGATTCAATCTCTTTAAGTTAATGAGTCTCTTACGTGCAGGGAGGAGACAGCTTTTATCTGCCTGTGCTGTGAGGGAGACCGCCGCTCAGACACCCGCCCCCCCCCTCCCCTCCTTCCTCCGTCTTTGATGTGTGTCTCAGGTGTTTGTAGTGGGCCGAGGGAGACCATGCCGTCGAGGGGTAAAACAACTTTAACCCAATTTTATAGGCCGCCGTGTGTATGCTTTTTTTTTTTTTCACGTCATTTGGGATTTTTCTACACAAGCACTGTTGGCTGGATCGGAGCTCGTACTCTTGTGTCCCCCGCCACGGTGTGCTGTCGTAGCGATGAGTTTGAGTCTGATAATTCAACCGTTTTTTTTGCAGACCAAGACCTCTCCCTCAAGGGATATCACACGCGATATTTTGCCTTAAAGATTTCCCCCCTTTTTTTTTTCTTTTTTTTTTCGTGATAGCAATCTTACACATTCTAGTCATTACATGTGCACTCGAACATACCGTTTCACAGACAGGTGCCCATCTCTTCGCCGGTATCCAGTTTAAAAGGAGACTTATCAAATTCAGAAATGAAAAACTGAACCCAGCAATGATTACATACTGTAGATATAAGTATTTCCAGAATTTTACATTATGGTAAAGAACCCCCCCCCCCCCTCCCCAATATTTGAACTAAGATGTAGTTGTGTCATCGATCTTTTAAAGTTAAACGTGGACTTTGCTTGGTCGGCTGACGGATTTTTCGTGTGCTTTTCGAGTATTGCTTTTCTCCAGTCTGATAGACAGGTGCCCATCCATTCAGCTCCTTCTCTTATCACCTTCTCATTAACTGAGGCAGGGGCAGGCGACACATTACCAAGACAGACACGGTGTCTACAGGGCAGCCATTAGGCCCAACAACAGACCCCTGCTGGGCTCCTGGCAGGGGGAGCTTGTTAGATATGTGGACCTATTGTTCTCCCAAATTGGTCTGTGACTCTAATTGCCCAGTTAGTCCCCTCTTAGAGGGCTGTACTCGTCTACCCGAACTGGAACCAGCCTCCTCTCATCAGATCGGGCTGGGGAAAGCTCGGCTGAGCCCCCCGCCAGGGCGCCGTGGTCGGCCGCAGGAGCTGTCGTCCCGCGCCCGCAGACAGGGATTGCCGCGCCGGCTCGAGGAGCAGAAACGGAGATGGGCTTTGGCGAAATGGGGCACGTCTGAGGCCGCGGGCCGGGTGGGATAGAGACCTCTGGGTTCGTGAGGGGAAAGTTCTCTATAGGGCCCCCGAGGCAACAACACCAGATACACATCTAAATCTGGAGACAGACGACATCCAAACAAATCCGCTGAGGCTGTAACGTGGTGCTGTTGTTGGACGGAGAGGCCTTGGTGTCTGCGTCTCGAGACGAGATCTCCTGGCCTTTTGAATGGCATGCTGACGAGTTGGAACTGAGCGCGCCGAGGCTACACCGCCGCTCTGGTTTTTGTTCCAAAGTGTTCAAATACTTAAATATATATTTCATGGCAATATCCCCCAAGAAAATGGCGTCGCGCTGAACATGAAACGGCACAAACTCGGGGTTCGAAGATGCGCACAGAAGCCAATGCCGCGGTCGCCTTCGCCGCCGCCGCCGCATCAGACGGATAAGCCACACAGAGGTGGCCTAATAGCGTTTTTGCATGTGGATCTGAGATTGTGTTATTGGCACATCAAAGCACCGAGACGCTGCGTTGCTAATGAGAACTGGAGGCTTCTGCCGATGAAGCCCTTCAATTAGGAAGCAGGAGCACATGAAAGGGAGCGGCAGCGCGGTGGAGACCGTCTGTCTCTCTACGGCAAACCTCGGATTCGTTTTATTTTGAGGGGAACTTTCCGAAATGGATGAAGCTCACGTAGCCGATTTATTGATTTGATTTTTGTGAAGTGGTATTTGGATTGTCCACTTTTTCAAATCTATTCAAGTAATGTAAGAGGTGGACTAAATAACAAACGTGTCAGTCACTTTTGAAATGACTCTTGGTACTTCTGAAATCACCGCAAATATCGCATTGCCGAGTGGAATCCGTCGTCGGCCACATTTTGTACTCCTCAGACACCCAGAGTTGTTATTTTAACTTCTTTCTAATGAGACGGCCTCATTACTTATTCCTACCTGCCCTAATCTAAAAGCAAATAAAGCAGACTCGAGCCTCTTCACTCAGTGAAAGCTTGGCTCTGATTGCCCATTGCACCCCCCCCCCCCCCCC
>JAFBJU010000945.1:523203-556002 GCA_016785305.1 Colistium nudipinnis | reverse complement strand
GTGGAATCCCCGAAAATCTTACATGATTCCACATTCGCACATGATTTGAGAGAAAAACCAGGAGGAATTTTGAGATGGTGAGGTTGCCGACCTCGGGTGTTATTGAGTATTTGCCAAGTATTGGGATACAGAAACGGAGCTCGACACCAATGCCCCCTAGTAGCCCACCATCTCATCACTGTTCTTACAGCACACCGTGATAGAATGCACTCGACCCTGTACATAGTATTAATAAATGTAAATTGATCTTAGATTCTATTTTCTTTAAGGATTATTGGCGTATTTATGACATCTATTTTGATGTCTGTGTTATATGGAAATTCGATGACAATAAAGTATTTGCTGTGTAAAAACTGCAATTGCAGGGTACTTTTAATTCGTAATTAACGTTTTTGTTCATCAATCTCGCGTGGCCCCTCCACAGTCCAATGGGAATCTGGGTCGTGCATGGGCCTTCTAAATCTGTCCTCTTCATTACTTCTCATTAATTTCACCGCAAGATGGCACACTTAAGAAAATTTAAAAAATAAAATAAAAATAGAGCACCCGTTTACAATTTGCGCTCCCAGGCCACAAGTGTTTGCGTGGCGGTAACACATTGCTCTCTCCATAATGTGCGAAGTGACTCAGGATGAGCGGTGGCACTGTTTGGAATGATTCGTGGCTGTATTCACAGCAGACGCATGTGGCACTGATTGCGCTTTGAAGCTCTAATGAGAAGATGAATCACTTTACATGTGAATGGCCTTGTTTTCATGACCAGACCGAACACTTCTAGTTAGGGTTTGCTGAACAATGGGGCTTATTCAATGCTTTTTTTTCACAGCGCCATTCATCTTAATGTTGTACCCCACACAGATAATGGGCGGTTTTGTCGTTTAAAATAAATCCCTGAATACCCGTAATGTTTCCCCCATTGGGGCGTTGAGAATGTCCGAGTGAGTTGGTCTCACAGGCCTTCCTCTGGGGAAGGATGAGTTGCAGTTTAGTCATAGTGTCATTATTCAATGGAGGGCAATGAAAATGTTATTCTTCAGTATTTGGATTTTACTGCTAAAGCCAGACAAATACAATGGCGCTTTAATATATACACAATTAGTCACCCAAAGGTGGGATTTGGACATTACACAGGCCACATCTGCTTTAATATTCTTTTATTTCTTACTTCTGAAGAAAATTGAAAAAAGAAAAGAGAGACAAATAAAAGTTAGTTAACCCATACGGTAATGCCTCTTACTTTTAATTGACAAATTGCTTCAGGCAGTGTACGGTGTGTAAAACCTTTTTTTTTTTCCGCCTGGATGAGTTCAGTCTGCTCTAGGCTGAGCGGATAAGTAAGCGAAGCATATGACATACAGATCACGGTTTAAAAAAAAAAAAAAAGAAAAGAAAATCCCATTTGTAGCCTTTATAAAGCAATTTGCTCAATCAGTAATGAGTGAGTTTGTCTCTGAAAGAGTCACTCTGGCCGAAAGAGAGCTCTACTCATCCTCGAGTCTTCCGTGGCAACAAAGGAACCATGAAAAAAGGTAAGCTGCAAATTCCAAATAATACGTCGCATTACAAAGTTTGGGATTTTTTTTCTCCTGACCCAAATGTGCCCCCCCCCCCCTCCCTGCACCAGTTTGGTTTTCTGTTTTTACACTGATGTACCTGGAGCTTTCCACGAAGGTTGGCACTGCGCCAATCTGTGCCCACGGACAGAGTGGATGTCACGTCCCCTCGCTGGCCGATCTCTTTGACCGGGTCATTCAGCAGTCTTCAAGAATGCACGGCATCTCCAGCGATCTGCACACTGACTTTGTGAGTCATCCCCCCCCCCCCCCCCCCCCCCCCCCCCCCCCCCCCCCGTTGGGGGCTCCCCCCCCCCCCCCCCCCCCTCTCCAACTCTGGTATTGACATCCCCATCCATCACGCTTTTATTCAGCCCCCATCGTCATCAATCATTCTGGTCGCAGCTGGCTATTTTTCAAAGCGCGATTATCGAGGTGTTTGATAAGTTTCTCTCTCCTGTGGGTCCACAGGAGCAATTTTTCCTTCCCAGCAAGAACCTCATTGGGAAACAGAGATGCCACACGTACGGCATACTGACACCGGACGACAAAGAAAACGCCCAAAGACTAGGAGTGAGTGATATCCTGGACACGCGGCTCATGCCCGCTCACAAGTGATTGAGTCACTGCAACTTATCCTGTGTAATATAAAGACCCATTTTTGCATGGCGAAAGGGAATAGAGCCACTTTAGCAACGCTTCGTTCTCATGTGCAGCGGGAACAGCTGACCGAGGTGATCCTGAGGCTGCTGGGGGCCTGGGGTAACCCCCTGTCCCAGTTCTACCAGAGCATGTCTCAGGATCAGAATCAAGACTTCAACCACTACAGCTCCAACAGGGCTCTGGAAATCACTGACGTGGCTCACGAGCTGAGGGACGGAGTGGCAAAAATGGCTGAGAAGGTAAGGAGGAAATTTCAAGTGGAATTATATTGTGGAAATGCAACATTTCATTCCATTGTATTATTTTTTTCTCCCTGTGACGTGCTCTTTGTCTTCATGCATTCCCGTAAGAATTTAATGCTGCATGTTTCTTTTTTTTCTTCTTTCGTCCACCTCAGATGAAACTTTTAGGAGTGCTTGGGAACACGGTGAGTTACATCTCCCCGGAGACTTTTGTCCCCATTTCGGGCGTTTCCTTCTACAAACAAGGAGGACTCAACTCCATGAACCACCATGACCTGCTCTTCTGCCTCCGCAGAGACTCCAACAAAATCAAAAATTTTCTCCGTATCCTGAAGTGCTCCACTCTTCCTGGACTGGACTGCTGATAGTCAGCCCAGCAGTGTAGCCTGGTAACTTTTGAAGTATTTTTCATTTGCTTTTAATTACACATCATTGCTCTTCATATACGTGCTCATGTCCCTTGTTTGGAAATGCTATGACGGATTGTAAAAAAAAAAAAAGAAAAAGGATGTAGCATAATTGTCAAAGGTCATTTAGAATAATAGGTACAAAAAATAAAATTAAGTCAAACGTCATCAACTTTTTTGTTCATTTTATTAATGAGGAGCTCTAGATATTTATAGACGGTGCACAGAGTGTTCATTAAAACGAGACAGCACGGCAAGAACAGGCGATATGGAAATCCAGATTTACTGAAACACTTTATTTACAACTGATTTATTCACGTAAGATCAGGAAAAAAAATATTTACAAAATATTCCCAGAGAAATGAGTGTAAAGCTTGCCAAAAGCGTGAACTATCCTTCTAATAAATCCAGAAATCACTCATGGTTGTTAGGTCCCTAACCTAAGTCTGACATTTATTTTTAACTGCACTTGCTGTGACGCCACAGGATGACATTTCTATGACGCAGGGCGGCCACTTACTAGTAGGAAGAAGCTCTGATTTGTAAATGCATCGAAAGAAAAGATGTGACTCATTTGACCATTTGATTGCAATTACAATCAGAGAATAGGAATCTTTCCTGGAAAGAGTTGTGTGTGTGTGTGTAATGGCCGTGAAATTGTTGACTGAAGCCAGTCAAACGGAGAGAGAGAGAGAGAGAAAAAAAAAAAAAGATGATTGACCAAGCACTTGAATGTGATTGCATGCATGATGCAACGAAACAATGGCATACAAAAGAAAAGTTAATCACCAGCGTTAGTTCTTGTATTCCAGCCCCAATCCCTCCCCGCTGTGGCCTTTTTTTGGGGGGGTCTTGTGGAAATGAGAGAGTCCCCCCAGATCACTTTCCACACATCCCAACCCTCCCGCCCTCATGTGTCCCTGGCGCTCTGGTGTGCCGCTGAACTCTGGGCCTTTGCGTCGGTGTGACTCTGCGGTGGTTCCTCCTCGTCCTCTGCCAGACCTCGGGCCAGGAGCTCGTCCATTGGGGAGCGAGCGTTGTGGACCTCCTTCTCCTTACAGTTCCTCCACTTCATTCTGCGGTTCTGGAACCAGATCTTCACCTAAAGCAGCGAAACAACGGTAGAGGCATTTTAGTATTCGCATTTCTGCCAATCCGTTCACGACTGGCCATCGGGCTCTGTCTGTCTGTTTCCTTCATTTTTCCAACGTTCACATGGCCTGCCATGAAATGTTGTGCAGACTGATGTTGTGAGCATAACGACAATAGCGTTGGCTAAACGGTGGCCCCGAAATACAAGCATTTTCCTAGATAATGTCACAGGATCGATGATTAATGCATGTTTGAATACCTGCGACTCCTTGAGGCTGAGATCAGCCGCCAGTTTGTTCCGGTCTGTCTTGCTGATGTACTTCTGTCGCCGAAATGTTCTCTCCAGCTCCTTCCGTTGTTCCTCGGAGAAAACGGCCCTCCTGAGGATCCCTCGACGGACTTTGGGACTTACATCAGTAGACCACATCCGAAGATTGGCCCCCTCTTAAAGATAAGTCAAAGAAATAAATATATTATTTTGAACAGTTTTTTAACCCCTCTTTACTTAAAAAAAAAATCAGCAGCACAGGGTACTGTGTCTCTCAAAATCGAGTTTGGCGTCGTAGGAACGTAAAAGGAGACAAGTATGATTCAGATTGTTTTCGACCTAAAGGCGCCAAATGGGATTCTGTCCACCGTCGGTCTCTGCACCAGTACCACATTTCCTCTCTTTTCAAATCAAGATGATGCCTGATTTTGTCACACTCACTTTATCTCTCACTTTCAGTTCCTCTCTCCCTGTTTGCCCAATTTAACAAACTGGGGGTGACGAAAGAGAATAGAAAGCCATTTCAACTAAGAAAAAAAGGATTTGCTGACCTGTGAGGAGCAATCCCACGCTGCTTCACTCACAGGTGCACACACAACAAAAGTCAAGTAGGACAATTTATCCAAACCATTCAACATTGCCTTTTTAATCTGTACGACAAATCTGCACATGGACCACCTCTAGGGAGCACATAAGAGGTTTCGACATGCTTCTCACTTCTCTATTGGGGCTGAATGGCTTTCACTTAAATAGCTGATTACCAGGTCAGTCCTGGGCAACGTGTGTGTCTACCCTAGTGGGCCAACTATAGAGCCCTGTGGGACCCCCTTACAATAGAGCTGTTCAATGGAAATGCCATTACTCGATCGCTCAGTGGCCCAACACTAAATCTTTTCACTTGCAGGTATGAAGCAAGTTTGTATGTGAAGATGAGCTCGAATAAGTCTATAAAAGTCACTTTCATTGAAGGCTTTATGTCCTAGTCAAGAGGTCTCCAATGGGCAGGAATGAGAGTTGAAGGACAGGAGAAAGGAGGGGGGTCAGTGAACCAAACTCTTTAGCCACACAATGGCCGGGGGATGTTCCTGGACCAGCCCTCTCCTGCAGAGAAATGGGCGAGTTTTTTGTGCTCGGCGGAGTTCATTGCTGCAGTGAAAAATTGCAGTGAGGTCGCGTGTGGATGGTGGAGTGAATGTGCCAATTGGTCACGGCCCGACTGGGCATTGTTGTGTTGCTGGGCACTGTGGGAAAGTGTCAGCCTACTAAGAGGACTCCAGGAACCGGTGGAATGGGGGCCTTTCTGATTTGTGCTATTTTCTACCACTCCTGACAGGCATCATAGGAAGCAGCAACTAAAAACTTCCAATTGCTTCAGGACAATGCCAAAACAAGACAGCTGCTATTTTAGTACTAGCAGAATGTGAACAAGCCTTGAATTATATGAAATGTAACCTTTCAGGAAGAATTCAGTGGAGATTTTATATATTTCAAATTTACTGTCCTGGTTGTACAATTTAATTGCAGCTTTAAAATCAATCTTAAGACTGCTTCGATTCTCAACTAAACTAATTCCTTCTACATTTCTAACAATCTACCTTACTCAGCAGTAGATCCGCACCTGGTAATTATAATCTTCATATGACAGAAGACAAGATGTTTATTGGCTCTGCATATTTGTGCTACTAAAAGTCTGTATTTGTGCACAGTGCAAAAAAGGGGGCCCCGGGGACTCAAAAGCCTTACAGCCCACGCCTCTTCTCTCTCCTGAACAGCCGTGAATGGTTATGAATAGAGCTGTGCAGAGTTGAGCGGCGAATTAGCTCTTTGGTATTGCATCAGTAATTAGCTGTGAAGAAGCATGGGAGACCGGGCTGATGCTAATGCTTAGAGAGTAGCTGAGGCATTGCTGATGAGGCATAAAACACTCACTGGAGAGGACGGGAGGGGGGCTGGACCCACCGCAGCATGCCAGCAGATACTGCGGGCTCCGCAGGAAAACACTGCTCAGCACCCCTGCAAAGATAAAAAGAGACGGTCAGATGCGGTCATGTAATAGTCAGGTGTGACATGTGTGATCCTCAAGGCCTTCTACCTGGATCACTGCCAATTTCGGAAAGATGTTGGCGTAATTCTAATTGTTTTTCTTTCATCTACATTTCTACGACAGTGCTCAGCTTAAGGTGGTGCACATAGACAGGAACTTTTTAATCAGATAATTAGAATTTAAAATAGATGCATTCAATTGGAACTGCCCAGAGGTGGAAAGAATCCAGTCTGAATAATAATAATAATAATAATAATAATAATAATAATAATAATAATAATAATAATAATAATTATTATTATTATTATTATTATTATTATTATTATTATTATTATTATTATTAAATTTGATAATACCACGGTAATGATAATGACCCTGTTTTCACATATTTCTTAAGTTGACATATGTTGAGAGTAATAAAAAATAAAAAAATATATATTTTTTTTTAAGATGAGCAAAATAATCGCATTCATTGTTATGCCTGATCAACACTGAGATTATTGAATATGCTTGTCCGTGTACATATTTTTTTCTTTTATAGTAGATTTTCGATTTATAATTACATTAACGTATTATGTCTAATATTAATATGTAACTAAACAAGCTTATGCAAAAAGTATATATTTTCAATATTAGCAGTGTGTCAGAGACTCACACCACGCTTAACTGTGGCAACTCTTGCAACTTCTCTCAACGATGTGTAGAATCTACCAAACTTTGATTATAAATCTCCTATGAATACTTTTCAGAGATATTAGATAATATTTGAACATTTATCCTTTGAAACAAAATTTACATTTTTCATAGAATAATACCAGTGCAAACATGAAATAAAACGTTTTTAGAAGCAAAGAAACATAATAACTCAAGTTGTGTAAAAGTACAACATGGGCTGACATGACCCAAATGTATTAGATGAGTAAAAAAACTCATTTTTTTACCCGAGTGTGGCAGAAGTGGTGCTCCCATGTCTTTCACCTGCTGTGGACTGTGGGTAAGGCTGTGGTAGGCTCCAAGCTCGGGGCCCCAGGCTCTCCTCGGGTGCTCGCACGCCGCTCGCCTCAGGTGGGCTGAGTGAGGACGCGTCGAGGACGCCTGCAGCAGATTGTCGATGAGAAAACTCTTCCCTGAGCTCCCGAACCCGGGCAGAGCTGGAGGAGAGTCCGGCATATTCCTCCTGGTGCAGCTGTGCAGTGAAACCATCCTGTTCGCGCGGTGACCCGAACACTTCAGCTCCCTCTTCAGCAGCCGCGGCCCAGTGACACCAAATTCCCCTTTAATCCCGTCTCGAGTGACCAGGCCAACTTCATTAAACTCCGAAGAAAACAAAAGTCCTCTGCTCTTCCTCTTTCGGGCCTGCACTTTGCCGCGGAGCTGAGCCGTGATTGGCCGAGGGGGGCCTAATGTGCTTCTCAATTCAGATAAGGCTGGGCTCCTTTCTGGAGTGGCAGAAGGTGGGTCTGGCTCATTCATTATGTCAACCGCCCTATTAAATGATAGACACCAGAAACAATGGACTGCAGGCCAAAGTTTAACATGCACCAAACACTCCTCTCTGGTAGTAAATAGTTTTCTCTTTTCTCCAGGGCTCAATTGTGCCTCAGACAAACCTTGCAGCGGTTTATTTGCAATGTGCTTTTTTTTTTTTTTTTCGGTCTGCTTTATTTCAGAAACACTTGTACGTGAGAGGCAGAGCGCGTTAGCTAGTGAATTGTTTGTTGCTGAAATTTAAGGATATTAGTATTACCTGAAGATCCAAGCAAAAATGCAATAATGTAATGAAGTTTTTGAATTTGTATTCAATCTTTTTAAACTTAAATAAATTACACCAACTAATGTCACATTACATTTCCCTACAAGATGACTTTATGAATGTATTCTCCTTCAATCCCAATGTAGTTGTTTAATAAGAATTGTATTACGAATACCACAGTATCCTGTTTCACAGTGACTTTAAATATACTTGAATATGAGCACTTTAAAATGGAACATTTTATAAAAGATGTTGAAGATGATTCAAAGCTACTGGGACTGAAACTGCACTTTACACCAATTCTCAGACGTTTGATAGTGTATGTCTGGAAAAAGCGATGTCATTGTTGGCATTTATTTAGCTCTAAACTATCGCTTGTTCGCTCGGACTAACTCTACATTTAAAGAGGTTTTGAGACCTGGTAGGTTCGAAGCATAGAGAGAAACGTGTCTCTCAAAGTGCTGCAGCCACCTAGTTATTTATTCCGTGCCATTCCGCCGGTGCAGTGGGGCCCATGCTGCATAGCCGAGGGGTTGCAACTTCAAAACAAAAAATGGTCCCACGCATGCACATACGCATGTAGTGATGTTTTGGTACAAACATTTTCAACGAGAGGCTTGTGTAACCTTTCACACTGCAACTAATGATCCTCAAAATGATAATAGAGGGGCGACAGACCTGGACTTTAGGCACAGTAAACAGGCATAGCCACACTGGTCCAATGTGTGTGTGGCTGTGTGTTTGTGTGTGTGTGTGTGTGTGTGTGTGTGTGTGTGTGTGTGTGTGTGTGTGTGTGTGTGTGTGTGTGTGTGTGTGTGTGCATGTGCGTGGGGGGCGCACCGCAGGCTGCGCGTGTAGTTACCTCATGCTGAGCATGGAAATTGGCCCAGACAGCTCAGCCTATTGTGCGATGGCCAGGGAGCCAAAGGTTGCTTGTAATCAAATTTGAGGTTTTATTCCTCAGACTGGTGGAGAAGGCCTAGCGCCCTGTCACATGAGGAGTGCTGTGTGCGCTCTCTACTTTGTGTGTGTCGCGAGTGTGTGCGCGTGTTAACATGCTCCACATTGGAAGTCCCCCATGGCTTTTTGTTTGCTGGTGTCATTTGTTTATATGACACACGGAGGAAAACCGGAAGGCACCCCTGACCGTGCTCCATTGCTACTAGTAACCGTAATTTGTTAACGCATTTGTGGAACCTTGCTCATGCACAAGATTTTTTTGGAATAGTGCCAAAGACCTTCGTGTAGTTTATTGTCTCCCCTCCGACCAATGCAACAAATGAGAATTTCTGGCAAGTTTTAAAAGTTGGTCCATGCGCCTCACGACTGTCAACCACTCAAAACGTTGTGCTTCTTGTTAAACTCATATATATTTCTTTCAATGGACGTCCTCCTCGCGCAACCACCCGCAAACGTGTGCGCGTTTTTTTTTTTTTTTAAAGGCATCGCTAAGAGCGTACCCTCGTTGAGATTCCCCGCTCGGTAATTAACCAGATTCCTATAGAGCTCTCCAGGAGAGCGAGGTATAATTAAGCTATTCTTTAACGGCGGGCCTTGGAAAACACCCTGAAGCAAGTTCATGTGAATTTATTTGATGTCCATCTCTTTTTGAGAAATGGAGGGAAAAAAAAAACAGGGGTCCCTGCATTCAGAGTCCTCACAATGGCCCTGTTGAAATCTAGCACTCTACAGACCAGCTGAGATCCCCTTTTCTCCCTTTTTTTTTTTTTTTAACCCCACTAAAGCTCTTAAAAAGATACCGGCCCATTGCACACGCAATTGATATTCCACCACTCGAACTTAATATCGTGAATGGAGGGCCAGGCTCCATGAATCAGGAAGACAATGCGCTTAGCTTAGCAGCAAACTGGCACTTTGTGTGCGGTGTCCGTGCCCCAGAGGAGGAAGTTTCTAATGTGAGCCCGGCAATTGTGTGTCTATAGAGTTCTAATGAGCTTCTGTGTGCCCAGTGAATGACTGTGGGCCATTCACCACGAGGGCCCAATGAGCCAGCTCACTGCACACATTCACAAAGGGATCCGGGGGGGAATGGGGAGTGGCCGTGTGTGGAGCGAAGACCCCACTGCGTGGACAGTCTATAAAAGATCAACAAATCTATAACTGTGTTTCCATTTCGAAGTGTATGTCCATCTAGAAAATGACTTCAATCGAAAATAGAGCCGTAAAGCCAACTGTTGCTCTTTTCTTATTTTTTTTTATTTTTTGTGTTTTTTTAACCCCGAAATTGAGCCTCTCCTTAATATTGTTTGGAGTGGCTCAATGTGAAAATACCAGTTGGTCGTTTCTACTGTGTACTAAGAGAATGGAGCCTTTGCAATCAATGACGTGATCCTGCTTACTGCCAGCCCGGGGCTGTGTGCTAATTAAGCTAAGAAAGTCAATGCCATAGTAACGGCGTCTGGTGCTTGTCAGTATTTTCAAGAAATACAAAGAACGTATTTGAGATTTAATTTTTACTTTTTTTCCCTTATTGGTAGAAAAATTATAAAAACGGTCAATGAAATACATTTAAAATGTATATTTTCGGATAAGTTGCTATTTGTACTATAATTTTTCATCAGAAACACTATAAAAGGGGTAGGTAGATGTACACTTGACAAGATATTTATCTATTTATCTTTTTTTTTTATCAATAATTGTTTTGACCTTAAATGTCTTAAAATGGTATATATTATATATATATTGTTTTATTATATACATACAAACTCTTTCTTTACCCCCAACCACAAACAGGTTCATACACTGTCTAATCGTTGACAAGGGTCCCTGAGTATTTTTTTTTATTTTCTTCCCTTCCTACTCATTTTGTGCAGCTTTTTTTTCCACACTCTTAACTTGTCCGTTGCAACTTTGCATTGCTCAAATCTCGAGTTCCCTGGGATGGTCCCAGGGTGACACTGTCTGTCTGACCTCAGTACTGCTACGCTCAGACTCTGGTTGCAGTTCACCAACATGAACACAGGATGGCACTGAGAGAATGAGGATCGTCTGGTTTGCGGTGGATTCAAGCAGTGACTCAAATGGTACATGTATAGCTACTTTAAAATCCCAAATGTTCTTTTTTGTCATTTGTCGATTCGATCACATGTTTGCTGACAGAAAGGGAGCGCCAAATGCCTGATAATGCACATTTTATATATATATATATATATATACAAAAAATCATAATGTTGCTTTGGAATCACTCCATTCTTAATACGGTCAAAATGTGAAAATGTGCCAACTCCAGCCCCCTTTTTCTCCCCCCATTTTTCAACGAATCATTTAAAGTCAAGAGTCCTGTTAATAAATATGAAATACATTGTGTAGCACACAACGGACGTAGTGGATCGCTGGAGTATAATGTTTTTTAATATGACTGAGGATTTGAAATAAGGACAACATGGAGCTGGAATACGACACCGTGGTCTCAGGAGAGCGCAGTGTGGGAACAATGGGGACAGTTTGCCTTTGCAATCCCGTTGAAACCGTGCCACGGCGACTCGAAACGAGTTCCACTGGGCCTGCGGCTTTTAATGTATGTGTGTATGGTGCAATCGTGGCCCTTAAGTGAATAAGCCCCCGAGAGAGTGTAATGCATCACCCATCTGGATCTTCCAGATGAGATGAGATGAATGAGAGGGCCCCCACTGTCCCTCTGTCCTTGTCTCGGGGAGATTTGGTGTGTGTGTGCGTGCGTGTGTGTGTGTGTGTGCGCCCGTGTGTGTGTGTGTGCGCCCGCGCGCGTGTGTGCGTGCGTGCCTATACGCAGCAAGTGAGTGTTGGCACCGTGTGTTTTTATTACTGTTGATGCCTGCCTGAGCTCACGCTTTTAATGACTTATTTTCCTGGTGGCACTTTAGGAAATGACCACTTGTGTGCAATACAAAGTAATTACACTCCGTGCGCCTGGACCCAGAAGAAATCTAGCATGATTAATAATGAATAGGGGTGTTGGGGGCCGCTCTCGCGCAGCTGATGCGTGGCTGCATGGAGAGCGGTCGCTCGCCTTTGTTTCGGCGACAATAAACAGCCATGGGCTGCGCACTGTGGCCCCACGAACAAGCTATTCGAGTCGGGGACAGTTGGCCAAAAATATAGCCATTTGGCACGAGTCATAATAAGACTAGAGCACGTTTCCCCTTTCATGAAAGCGGAAACGAAAGGGGAAGACAGATTGACATGACAACGATGACGGTGTTAATCGGCGCGGAGCCGCGCACGGCACAGGATCTGGAACCGTCCCCTGTAATCGTGGAGGCGGGCCTTCACTTGTTAGTCTACCTCAACAGATTGTAGCTCAGCCAACGAAAGACCGTTTTCCCCTGTTCCAGGAATTGGCTGGAGTTGCAGGAAATGGAATCAGAACCCGGGGAAACGTAATTTTGTTTTAATCTTTTTTTATGTTACTCACTTGTCACCAGCGTAGCACGGCTGCCGATAAAACAGTCATGTTTTTATATATAATATTGCTTCCATGGATGAAGGAGATGCGAGATGAATAAACAACTATTCAAAGCGCGCGCAGCATCTGTGCTCTATAAAAAGACACGAACAAGGCTGAGTCACACAGGCAGTCAAGCACTCCGTTTTTATTCATTTTCATACCACCTGCCGGGGGGGGAGGGGGGAGAAAGCCAACCGTCAACTTCCCTGGATGACTTCACTAATTGCAGGGCTGAAACTGTATCCTTATAGGTGGTCGTAACTTATAAAACGATGACAACCTCCATGACACCATGGTAGTAAACATGATGCTTGGAGACAATTGGCGTTGCCTCCGCTGGCCTTTTATTATTCCCATCTTCTCAGGAGAGACAGAGAAGACAGATGGTTTGAAAGAGGAGAAAATGAGGCCATCTACTTTCAAACTGGAACGGGGAGGGAGGTGACTTATCAGCGGCTCACAGTTCCCATCCCTTTCCACTCGGCTTCTTCCCAACATACACTTTAATTCACCAGAATCCAGACTCCCATGTTCATGGAAGCATGAACAAGTGACGTGACGTCACCAGAAAAAAAACAAAATAAAATGTTCAAATGCTTGAGGAGCCTCTAATTGCCCGTTGAACAACAGAAAAGCTCAACAAAGAAACAGCAAATCCAAAATGCATTTGGTGTGGTAATTCTCTCTTCTTCTGGGCTTTGTGGCTTGTTTGCGGAAAGGTCTGCGTCGCAGGTGGAAGCTTTCGGGGCATCTTTGTTGTGGTAGCACACTCACAGATGGAATACGTACCTGGTGTGCCCTGCCCAGCTTTGATGAGATAGCAGGGTTTGAAGGAGTTTCTGGACAAGGTGCTGGGATGAGAACTCAGGCATCGATTTGGAGAAAGGCTTAGGTGGGGATGCCAAAGGGCCTCAGGGGTCCCCTGGTGCTCTATCCCATCTATTTGACAAACAGAACACACTCCTACACAGCACTTTAGGACCTGTGCTTTTCTTTTTTTCTTGCGAGGGATTACCCAGGTGTTCGAAACCCCCCCCCCCCCCCCGTGAGATAGCTGTCTCTTATACACATCTCAATTCATCATATTTACAGGTTTTGCTAAAAATAAAAAATAAATCAATAAATGTTGATGAATTGTCACTGATGTTACCAATAACCTCTAGTTCTAACCGTCAGCGAGGAAGGTTTTGATGCTGAATCGCAGCTTTGGCTTTCCAGCTATACATTCTACAGAACTGCAACTTAAAACAAAGCGTTCAGCCAATTTAACTGTATTTAGAAAAAAATCACCGATACGTTTTATTATTTCCCTCAAAACTTTTTAAAATGCAAAAAAAAAAATGTGCATTGCATTTTTATTAAGGGAGGACAGGGGGATTTCTTTTTTTTTTTGTACCCCTCCAAAAACAAACACTGAAACGCACAATTTCTTTTATTTAGATATTGTGTAATCTTGGCAATAGGCGTGGTTACAACACACGCCACCAGCTGATAGAGTCCATTTCTGTTGTTTGGCCACAGGGAGGCTTCGTTGTACCTCTCTCTCTCTCTCGCTCCCTCTCTCTCTCTCTCTCTCTCTCTCTCTCGCCCCCCCCCCCCCCTCCCTCTCTCTGTGAGCTTGTGTGTTTGCGTTTGTGTGTGTCTGCTGGTCCTGTCAGGATTGTCCTCTCCTCCCTCCGCGGACGCAGATCGCAATCGCGCCGCCGTAGGAGAGCGCGTGTGTGTGTGTGTGTTGTGTGTGAGGCTCCTCGCTTTGTGCTTCCCACCTGTGCTGATGGAGCACACCTCGCGCTATATGGAATAATTCGTACAGCGATTTTGCAGATTCTTTTTGCTTTGGTGTGTGGGCTTTTCTGTTTCGCATCCCTGGGCATCCAAAGTTGCGATGATGATGATGCCTCTGCTCCACGTTTGGGATTGGTAACAAGCCGTCTGCGCGAGGAGGGTGATCTCATCGTTCGCATGTGATTGAACAGCACTGTCTCTCCGAAGTGGACAAAACATGGACTAATTTTTTTACATTTTTTTTTTTTTTCATGCATTCACCATGGGATTATTACAGCTATTTCTGGTTCTCAGCATATTCTGCGGCTGCTCAGGTAGGACACGGGGCGGTCAGGATTTGTAATACGAAACAGTATTTCTAGCAACATGAATCATAATAGATGATGTAGATCCATATATATATATATATAGATGTATGTATATGTTTGGTAAAATTATTTGTTGTTTGGCCAACGTTAAGCCACTTAAAGCTTGTCAAGTGACTTGAGCATTGCGCACAGTACAGTCACCTTCCTTTTCCTCCTCAGGCACAAGCTGGTGGATGGTTTTCATTTTTTTAAAGCATCACAGTTGTCCATCCCTCCTCATGACAGTAGCAATAATATTGTTCTGTTTGCAATTTAGTTGTAGGTTTCGGGGTGGACCCAGCCCTGCGCATCAGCGTGTTTGATGAACTAACCCTTGGAGAAGGATTTGATGGAGTTACTCAGGTCCAAGGCTTCCACAGCGAGTCCAGGGCTTTCCATTTCCAAGGTATACGCACACGCACCCGCACACACACTTGAGTTTTTGACCCACACAAACAACGAGGTGTTTTTCTTATTCTGCTTTAACATATTCCAAGAATAACATGTTGCAGCCCCATTTATTTACTCCTCCAGTGACATACCCGATTGTTCTCAAAATGTCAGATCATCTGACCATATTAAAACCTGTGTGCGGTTCTTATTTTATTTATAGCACAACTGTCAGGTGCACCACGCAGTTTCAGATATTCCTCCACATTGGGACGTGCCCTGCTTGGGTGGGGGGGGGGGGGGGGCCTCGCACTGCCACCTGCCCGAACAATAGGCAGTGTTGGGTCCTCCTGATAGAGTGGGTTGAGCAGGGCGAGCCCGGGGGGGGGGGGACATGGGTGAATCACGCAAAGAATCATAAAGACTGAGCGTAATCAGATTAGGCTGGGACAAAAAAGCCTGCCTCCATGGAGATGTGTGACGTGAGTCTGGAGGGCGGATGGGCCCCCTGCGAGAGAATGTACCCACGGGGCTTGATCCTGTGGAGTGTGCAAACAGCTCCTCCATGCCCAGTATGAATGGGTGGAAGAGTGAGTGAGATAGTGACAGTTGTAATGCGGGCAAAGTATATGACACATGGCTTGTGGAGTTGTCAGAGCTGCAGTGGGGCGTGAATACAGTTCGGCCAGTGTGACATCATTGTCGCCCGCCGTCTTCATTTCAGTCCCAATGAGACTCTTCGCAACGCAATCACAGGGCCGGAGATGCCTATCGTGACCCGGCCAATAGTCGCATGAGGGGAAATTGCTTTTGGCTCCCAGATCAGTGGCAAACACTTACATATTCACAAGGAAGCGCTCCACGCAGATCACACAATTTTGCCGAGTGACAGCGATGTTTAGGAACAGAGAAACAACACAATCATTGGTCGGCGTTTTTCCCTGCCTCGCTCTCCTCCCGGCCGGTATCTTCTCCTCTTGCTGCACAGCCGCTGAGGCGGCAGCACTTTTGCTCGGGGCAGCGTCTCTGTGAATTCAGGCCATTTGACGTCCTCTGTGGAGACAACACACGGAAGTGCTTCACCCAGTCAGGTAGAGAGTGAGGGAGGCAGGAAGACGACAAGGAAGAGTTGGAAAGAGAGAGAGAGAGAGAGCAACAAAGGAGCTCCCGCAGCTTTTGTCATGAAATGAAAAACAAGCCGTTTTCGCTGCCGGCACTTCTCCATCATTACTCTCTGTTATTCCTCCGCATTACCTTGGCTAAGTACATTCAGTTACCCAGGCAGAGCAGGCGGCGTGTTATTTATGGCAGCGCTCCCCTCCATCCCTCATTGGGGATGTCTGTGTTAAGTCAATGATGTTGGCTGATAGAGGGTGGGGGGGGGGGGGGGGGGGGGGGGGGGGGGGGGGGGGGGGGGGGGGGGGGGGGGGGTAGAAGGAGTACCCGGTTCTCTGCTTGTTTGTGGTCATAAATAGACGTAGAGAGGAACATGCAGTACTGTAGAGATGTAGGATGAAGATGAGGATTCATGGAAGAGAGAGAGAGAGAGAGAGAGAAATGCGTAGCAGAGCTGTCTGCCGGCTCTTTGATAGACTGCGCTGATTGTCGCTGTATGGGACCAGCACACAGGCCCGCAGTGACATTCCCATGCTCATTAGATAGCAGGCAGAACATCTCCACGGCTGTCCCCTGCACCGCCTGCCCCGAAGGGACGGCTGTTATCTCTGGCGGCTGGGCGGAGGCGAGAGGAGCCGGGGGTAGAGTGTAACGCACACTGTAGAAATGTGTATAGCGGCGTGTGTGTGTGTGTGTTTGTGGGGCTGTGCACATCGGAGTTTGGATCTGCTCAAAGCACGTTGTTTTTTGGATTTACGTGTGTGTCTGCGAGAGAAAGCGGGGAGAGAGGGCAGAGAGAAGTGGAGTGACTGTTGTGGAGTGCTCCTCAGCTGACGCCTTTGAAGGGCGCTGTCAGTGGTACATTGCGGGGCATTAGGAGTGGTGGACCTCAGGGACCGGCGTCCAACAGAGGGAGAGAAAGCCCGCCCGCCGGCTACGCTCCTCTCATATCCTGGTGCCGGGTGATGCTTGGCTGCACCAACCCCCCCCAACACACACACACACACACATGCACTTTTTAATATCGAGACATTTAGATTTCTATCTGTCTTGGTAAAAAAAAAAATACAAAAAACAGGGGCCACACCCAGCAGCTCTTCCCTTCCCCCGACACACACACACACACACACACACACACACACACACCCACACACACACACACACTCCCTCCCTCCCTCTCTGGCTACAAGCACATGGACCAAACTCATTTTAAGTGCAAGCAACACAATTGCCAGAAGCGTCCTTTCAGCTGCAGCACAACACTCCCCGGTGATTGTGTGTGTGCGTGTGCGCGAACCCTGTCGGCTCCTGCTCAGACTGTTTGAACACGGCCAGTGAGGTGTTTCTCTCTATGCTGTGGCGATTGTGTCCTCTACTGCCGCAACACTGAGGTGTAGCCGGATGGAAGAGACTGACTTGTAATACAGCAAACCTGTGTGCGTGTGCGTCTGTGCGCCTTTGGGGGTTTGTGTGTGATGGAGGAAGAAGGACTAGACGGGGGAGGGGTGGGGGGGGGGGGGGGGGGGGGGGGGGTTGGGGTTGTGTGCGATTGTGTGCTATCCCGCAACAATGTGTGTGCAGACAAGTGTTTGAACAGGAATAGCAACCCTTGAGTTACCCAATGAAGGCAGCGACACTTCGCAGCTACACTTCGCAGCCACTTGTGTCTGTAACACACTGGACTATGGAGGCGCACCGTGCGAGGATGTGATGCTGTGGGTGTGAGGTTCCGCCGAGTCTCTCAGCTGTACAGCCCAGATGTACTGGCTCTCACTATCTAGATCACATCGAGCATGCTCACGGAGTCCCGTTCTGTTGCCGCCACGGGACAGGCGAAACAAAATGGAACTTTCCCCAATGAAGATCAATAAGGGAATCGAGACTAACAAAAGAGTTTAGTGGAACACTGATTATGAACACTCTCTTTATGCGGCGAGGTGCTTCGGGTGAGATCCTCTGGAGCCCATATGCTGCATTCCTATTGTGCGAGTGGCCCCCCAAAAAGACAAACGCAAATCTCCCCCAATATGAGGAAACAAAATACATAACGAGATTTGATCATATCAAGCAAAAAATAAAAACGTGAATAGTGTGGCTCAACACTTAATCATTTAGGCTAGCGCAATTGTTTATTTCCCTTCATATGACTTTTGTTTGTAAAATGCCAAATTAAAATAAACGTTGCCACTTAACAGTTGATGAAGCACTTTGCATAGTCTAGACCTCAACATATTTATAGGGTTTCCCGCAATGAGCAAGCACCTGGCAACAGTGGGGGGAAAAATGTTTAGAATGGGACAAAAGGCGGGAGACCCCAAACGATTCGCGGGCTACCTGGAATTCATATCTTTAACGAACATATATTATATTTGCCCTGATCGGGACTGTAATCTCTGCCGTGTCCCCTGGCGTGGCCCCGGCCCTTTCCAAACTGTCGACTGGCATCCTCCCCAACTCCCTGTGGTCAGAGTCTGTTTTGCTTACGGCCCTCCGAGGCCGGCCCGATCCCGTGTTCCGTCGCCGGCGCACCGGCGACCGCGGGGAGAGATATATTTCTATCCCTCCGGGGCAGTTATGCGGCCGGGTGGCTGGAAGGGCTGTCATTAGCTCTGCGTGTGTGTGTGAATGACGGGCAGGCGGTCACCGAGGAGGTGATCTGAGGATTGGGGGGGGGGGGGAAAGAAAAAAGAAATAAATAAATTGCCGGCCAAAGCACTCCTGGAGGTGCCCTTGGCTCAGTTTAGTATTTGTTCCAGGAGAGTGGAGACACAGTGGGGGGAGATGGGGCACTGAATGCAGATTGACTGAGCATGGTGGAATATTCAGGGCCGGTAATGACCAGCTTTTGGGGGTCAATCAGTATATCAGTGTGTGTGTGTGTGTGTGTGTGTGTCTGTGTGCCTGTGTTCATCTTTATGGAACGGCCCCTTATCCATCTTTTCTTTCTATTGACTCAGTGTTTTTGCCAACATTTCTGCGTAAAAACTGTCTGTGTGTGTTTGTTACATGTCGTCGTCCGCACCTGTTGGCGCGCATGCGTTCACAAATGCATTTGTGCGTCGACAATAATGAAAGCTTTTGGAGTTTGCTGCCAGTGGAGAAATGTATCATTGCTCTAATCCCCTCAGGAGAGATCTCCTCTTGCCGTACCCTCCCACATGTATTCCTCTGTGCTCGGGCCAACAGATAAAATGTGTTGTTTGAAATCTGCTCTCTCCTTCCTTTTTTTTTTGTTTTTTTTTCCAAATAGCAAAGATTACGCAATAAAGCCACATTTTTCACTCAGTTTATTGTAATATCGTGTGCCCTCCTCTGCTGATTGGATCACAGTGTTTTTTCTGACCCCTCTTGGCTCGCTTCCTCTCAGCCGGTGGAGAGATGACTTATTTGCAAAATGTTTTGAGTTGTCGGAAAGACGTAGGAGGTGTTATTTTGCTCCGGAAATATACACACCCCAGAATGTAAGTCGCCATTATTCCCGCAAAGTATCTATGATCCTCTCATCCGATACCACCAACACTGTTTTTAGTCACAGCATCCTCTGGGAAATAATTAAATTACATGCCTTATATTTAATGCAATGTGATGCAATAGGCTTTAGAGTATTTTTGAAAGTATTCCTCCCCCCCCCGGTAAAAGGGGGGAAACTAGTTCTTTCCAGTACAGAAAGTCCCTCTGTGTAAATACAGATAGGAGTGTAAGCAGCGTGTGAGAAAAGGATTGTGGGAAAGCTGGGTGTATCTGGGCTCTCAAGCTCTGCTGCAGGGCACCTGCTCTAAATGCTAAACGCGGGAGCAAATGTACTTACATGCGAATGCAGTGAAGGGACTCACAGCAGCTGTGTGTGTGCGCGCGTGTGTGTGTGTGTGTGTGTGTGTGTGTGTGTGTCCTATGGGTCAGACAAAATAACACCGCTATTAGACAGTTTAAGATTAGCGGCGAGGCCGAGGGATGGAGACGGTAACCGTTAAAGTACAATGTGCCCAGGAGATAAGATTAGGCCGTTGCCCAAATCCGAGCTTCCCGGGGGTTGCTGTTGAGCCCGAGGCTTTCGGAGATCTTCGCACGTCTCCAAAACGCTCTTTTTCTCCTTCGATTCTGGCGTCCCGGAAAAAAAAACAAACAAACAAAACAACGAGGGGAGATGACAGATGACAGGAGCTGTGATGCCGGGCCCCAAAAAAAAAGAAAAGTGCTGATTGGAATTGTACTGCTGCATCGTCATTTTAAAGCTATTTATTGCGTTATGGAGCAGGTGGCTGCCCCGTCCGGGCGCCTGCCAAGAGATAATCGACCAAAGGCCCCTCTCTCAACGGGGCCACATTGATTTGGCAGGGAGGAAAGCTGGCCCCCCTCATCACGGCGCAAAACCCGCCTGCCGCTCTCTCATGTCTCTCTCTTTTTTTTTTTTTGTTTTCTTAAAGCACCACAGAGATGTTGCCGCCATAGCCGTCTTAATCTTTGTCCGTGGTCTCACACCAGAGGGGTTCAGATCGTAGCCGCTCCCCGCCCCATGTGAGAGGATCCCTCGTCCTAGCTGTTCCTCAGTCTCCACCCATCCCCCTCCCTCCGACTCATCATCCGCCTCTGAGCGCGGACCCCGCCCTGACACCTGCTCCCGCTGCGCTCATTTTGTCCGTGATTGAAATGTCAGCGCGTCCCCTGCTCGACACAGGGCGCGCGGCGTGTGACTGACCGGCGGGCGTTGTTGTACACATTGTGAATCCTGCTTTGCTTGAGCCCCGCATTTGCATAGAAAGTCGTAAAAAAAAATAAAAACAAGGGCTATTTGCACCAGCATTTATTGCCTTTTTTTTTTTTTTTTTTTTACTACCAGAACCAGTCAAATAAAATACAACAACCAGTTAAAGCTTTCATTTGGATTCGGTAAATGAAAACAATCATTTCTCATCTTTATTCGGAGATTATTGTCAACAGTGGCCATTCGGGTTTGTTTTTAATGCGCGGTCTGTTGATGGCAGCAGATTAATGCGAGGCAGAACTCCTGTTGCAGTCATCGGACCATCTGTCACACCTCGGCCAATGTCACCGGAATGATACTGCGCTGGCAATCCACTACGCACGGGAACGGGCCCCGTGCATCGCTTTGCTGCTGCAAAACTAATCCATTTGAGCATTTTTCTGTTTAGGCGGGAATTAGTCAAAATGTGTCCCTGGTGGGCTTCACATCCTACGTCGGCAGAAACGGCCCACACAGGCCCGATGGGTTGCCGGCTGAAAGTTTGGGAAAGAGAAATACGAGCACAGTTTCCCTGCATTAAGCACGTGTGCATGTATAGAAGCGATGAGTCTTTATCGTGGCTTTTTCTTGCTGTTTCATGTTGCATTGTGTTAATTGGCTTCTCCCACCAGCTGGAAGTAATATTAGTACGCCGAGGAGACGCTGCCACGCGAGCTTCCTGGAGCGCCTAAGTGTGCCAGGGCATCTTGCATGCATCCCATGGCTGGAAGTGAACTCTTTGATGTGATTGCTTCTGAGAAACGTCATCATTTATTGATGCTTCCATTAAAGTAGCATGGACGTCTGTGTCGAGTTGTGGAGAGGAGGAAGGGGGCACACTGGTGGGAACAGGGGCTTACGAGCCAACTACAGAGAAAATGCCCTCCCATCCACACCAGCTCCATTAGCCTTTCGCTCCCCCCCTCCCCGAAATTCCCCAATCCATATCTCCAACAACAAGCCAAGACGAAAGCTTTCGGTACATCAGTGCAATTTTGGGGATTTTTTATTCTCTGATGTGACGTCATCTCGACAGCACTTAATCTTCTAAATGGCCGTTGGCCCGTTTCCTAATGCCTTAATTTGACGAACGTCCTCATGATTATTCTTATAAGCCCTTACCTTCATCATAAAACCTTTTAAAATCCAAATTGTCAAGCAACTGTCCACATTCACACATAAATTGTGGGTGAAATGAGGACACACATTTATGCACTGTAAAACACCTCAATATATCAGATATTCACTCAAGGTTCCACATTTTTTAAAGCAATTATCTTTATTTATTTTCAGTGACGGTGAGTGTAGTGTTACCCATTTATGAATTAAAATGTGTCCAGAGAGTGAGCACATCACATATTTACAGCATATGGCCTGTGAAATCCCAACCAAATGTTCTGTTGTTCCGTATGGCAAATGTTCCTGTTCAATGACGAGTATTCCCTAAAATGTCAGCGGCGCATTTCATTTCGACAACGGCATATTCCTACATCACCGTTTAATTGGTGTATCTGCCGTTGAAATCAAATTAAACTACTCGTATTGTCACTTAAAACGAGAAAATATTTTGGCAGAATAGCCAAATGATTTGATAAGATACATGCATTTCATGTGTTGTGTATTCCCACTAATTATTTTGCATCGCTCTTGGTTTATTGTGTTGAAATATTGCGTTCATGTGCATATAACTACAACTCCAGTCTATTATTGATGTCGTTCCGCCATCCGCGTGTTTAGCAAAAGTCTGTAAGATGAATTGAATAGGCGGTATGAAAGACATTTGTTTTTGAATTCCCAATGAATGAACAGTTCAAAGACAACCTTGAAGTGGTGCAAGCAATATCTGATATTTCTCTCTTCCTTCAGGCTCCTCCAGGGAAGTGAAGGCTCCCGTTGAGGTCTCGGAGCAAATGGTGCAGAAGCTGAGAGGCAAGAATGAGTTTACTGTGCTGGTGACCCTCAAACAGGATCACCTCAACTCCGGGGTCATCCTCTCCATCCATCATTCGGAGCACAGGTAGGACCAGTTTGCTTTTCACCAGACAAAACGTTCCCACAAGCTTTTCCAGTAATACACAGCGAAGGTTTCCCGTGCATGAGTTAAACATATCCTCCTAAATGCACACATATATGTATGCAGAAGTGTATTCGGATGAAAAACGAGTCTCATCGTTACAGCTTTGTATGAATCCTGCGCAGATAAACCACAATGGGAGCCGATTGCCAAATTTAGCGCCACTCTCCTCCCCTCTGTCTGTACCTCAGCGTTCTGCGATTGTGTTGATTGAAACCCGCACGAAGGTATTTTGACGAGCATTTAGGCGCTTTACACACCGGTCCAGCGTGCCCGGCGTATTATTCGCGGCCCATCGGCGGCCCCCACACCGCGGCGTCGGTAATCGTGAATCGAAAGCTAACGACGCGCTCTCCGCAGTTAGCATGCTAATGTTTTCCATTAGTTGGCGGTAGCTGAGCCGTTGGGTGATCACAACAGCAACGCGAATGGCACGTAATGCGCTGATTGAAGAGTTTCTATATTAAAGTCAGTCCTGAGGAGAGGGAGCGCGCGAGAATGTTAATGACCCCCCCCCTCCCCCATCTGGGTGGATTCAATCTATGACATGTGCTTTGCAGATATATCAATTCCATTGCATCACGCGCATGAGTGCCTGGTCTATTTTTGTTCTACTCCGGCAAACGACTGTAATTTAAATAAGTCCTTAAAGGCAGACGCGGTTCGTTTGTTTTCGGAGGCTCTTTGAATTAGTCCGACTGTGCCGGGTGTTTCTCAGCCGTGTGGAGAAGAGGGTTCTCCTCGAATGCTGATAATCCAAGGTGGAGAGTCGAACCGCCACACGTGGGCCATTAGTCTTCGTTGCCGATGTTGCACCTAACAGCCCTACAGAGCCATTATGCTTGGCCGCTCAAGTGGGTTAATTCTAAATGGCGTCGCAAAGCTGGACGGACGTGATTCAGGGCGCCGCCTCGAAATGAGGGGCGTGCTATCTGCCGAGAAGAGCTCTCGGTTCAGGCACTTTAACGATGCCTGCAGGTCTCTGTGTGAACGTCCAGGATTGAGACTTTGAATTCAGCAGGACGCGCCGCGGGAATGAGGATCATTGCGCCACCCTTGCTGGAAACAGGAAGCTGATGTTTTCGCCCCTCCGCCGCGCAGGTTCCTGGAGCTGGAGAGCAGCGGCCAGCGCAGCGAGGTGCGTCTCCACTACCGCACCAAAGGCCAGCAGGCCCACACGGAGGTGTTCCCCTACAGCCTGGCCGACGACCAGTGGCACAAGGTCTCCGTGGCCGTCAGCGCCTCCCACGTCATACTGCATGTGGACTGCAACAGGTACGAAACAGGGGATTTCTTTTTTTGAACAGTGTTTACAACTCTGTTTCCAGCTCTTGAGAAGAAAACGCCACCTGTATATGTGATTTCTTGTTTTAGCTTTTCTCTGGAGCTGGACCCTTGCACGTTTTACAACAAAAGGTGGAGAGTAAGGGGAGAATTAGGTTAACCAGACTTACCATCGCTGCTCCTCATGCCTGTCTGAGGCAAACGGCTCCAGGCAACATTAGGCTCTACTTAAACGTCCCCATCTACCTGACTCTCTGGTTGGTGCTTAAAATAATGAAGGCGCCAGGTGTTGACAGAGAGGCTGGGTGGCGGATTTAAAAAAGAGCATGTCTCGGATTTTCTTCCGACCTCAGAAAAATCTACGGCCTGCTCCTTTAATGCTTAATCAACTTTCACCAGTGATTAAAACTGAAAAAGAGATATCCTAAAAGACTTCTGTGTTACGATGTTGATGAGGGAAACACCCATCCGATACACTGGGTCTTTATCAGCCAGAGCATGACGTGTTCAAATCCAGTTCCATTGTCAATATGATAATAACATTCAATGGTTCCACCATTGGTTGGTTGCTTTCATTTAACACTAGACATTCTTTTGTGCCACAGCAATACCTCCAGCTTCGCTTGCCCTCCCTATTATGCAAACACAAGCCTGGCTCTCCAATCACTGCCTATTGCTGGAGCGGCAATAAACGGCATCACTCCTGCCTTCATCAAACTGGCCAAAAGGTGCTTGAGTTTAATGAGGGTCGGAGGCTGCCGGGGCTTTTGGATAAACTCCCCCTTTTTCTCTGCCTTTATCATGTCAAGCATGGGATACGGGGGGATGTGGCGCTTTAACCGTCGTCGCACAAACCGGCTGAGAAAGAAAAACAGTCGGGAGAGAGCGTTTGTGTGGTCTATATGACCAACGCTGAAACTGAAACTGATTTTGAGTAATTACTCCGGCGCAATTGAGTGTCGCTGAGCAGTTAAGTGTATGGAACCGCGTCGCAGGCCGCGGTCTCTGCTGACATCAGCGCGGGTTCCAACCGAGCCTGCGCAGAGCAGCGCTGTGGCACATGCATCTGCTGCGTGGGAGCGGCTGCCACTGTTTAATGTGCGAGGATCCTTCTTGGCACAGGCGAGAGAAGCAGACGGCGACACCGTGTGTACCGCATAAAAGCATGTGGATATCTGTAGCCTCCTCGGGGAAAGAGTTAACAGAAGGGTTTAACGGGGCAAGGCCTGCAGGGTGTGTGTGTGTGGTGGGGGGGAGGGGGGGTCGAGGCGGTTCCTCTGAACAGTTATAAAAAAAAACTATAGTCGCACAAAGCAGGCGCACGACTGACAATTGCTGCGTGTGTGTGTTTTTTTGCAGGATTTACGAGAGGGTGGTGGAAGCCCCCTACATGGACATACCTGAGGACGCTTCCTTCTGGCTCGGACAGAGGAACGCTGCCCACGGCTTCTTTAAGGTCAGCCCTGTCGCGCGATCTGTCCTCTCACCACATGAACAATGATCCATCTCCTAATGTGGGATATTAGTAAGCAGAAACCATTGTTATTCAGGCACTTTATCTTAATCCTCCGTTTTTACACTATCTTCTGCCTCTTCTTTGTTTGGCTCGTTGGGGTTTTATTTATCATAGCCGTAGGATTTAATTGCATGCATTTCTCAAGGCTTAGCATTTAATTTAAGGGGGTGGTTCTGCCTAGGCTAGGAATTGACTTTTTTTTTTTCTTTTTTTTTGTCATTGTGGCATCCCTTTCCCTTAGTCTGCAGCTAAGCCCAGTGCAATTATCT
Source organism: Colistium nudipinnis (assembly GCA_016785305.1). NCBI lineage: Eukaryota > Metazoa > Chordata > Actinopteri > Pleuronectiformes > Rhombosoleidae > Colistium > Colistium nudipinnis. The sequence goes on along the minus strand of JAFBJU010000945.1, from coordinate 530,011 downwards.
CAGCAAGTCCCACAAACACGGATCTGGGAGAAATCATTAAATAGCCTCTGCACTATGCTCATTAAACTTAGTCTATAGAATTGCTTATTAGACAGAGGGACACATATTGCCTTTTTCCAGACTGGACCCCACTCCAAAATTTACCACCTGGGGAGACATGCTGGGGCAAAATGTCAGCTTGCCAGCAGCTATAACTATTTTAATCAGTGTGCCAGTGTCTGGCTCTGCCTTTGATGGCCTGTCGACGTATACCTTTGTGTGTGTGTGTGGGTGTGTGAATGTGTGTGTGCGTGTTAATGTTTTTCGCGTTGTGTCCCGGCTGTGGAATTTCCTCAGTGTTAATTGGCGGATGAAAGAAGCCGCGGAGGTCACCGACTAATCTTGTCACGTAGCAGCGTCTCGGCCCACCACTCTGTGAAGCCGTGATTAGTTGCTAGGGCCGTCTCCTTTCAGAACACGCCGCTTCATTAGTGCACATGCACTCGCCCGCTCGCCAACGGTCACATGTGTACGTCATTTTTTCTAAAAGAAAAAGAAAAAGGGGAAAAAAAAAAAAGGGTCGGAAAATATCCCAGCCATGACGGTTAGAGAAAGATTTTAATCACTTGTGCTTCACAACCGAATTCATTAAATCATTTATAATCTTCGCCCTGCGTAATATAGCGACACCTTTCATATTGAACATATCTAGTAAGATCGTTTTTTTGTATTCTCTTTAGCGAAATGGCTTTTCGTAGTGGATTGGTGCGGTAATGTAGTGGTAGCTGTTCATCCTACGGAAAGAGCTGGAAATCCTTTCCCTTTTAAGTCAGGAATTCCCAAATGCAACGAGAAACCGCAGCCGCTGAAACACCTCTGCCACTCGCTGCTTTTGACCAAATCCCATTTCCTGTGGGGGCAGCCATCCACGTGCCACGTGTTGCCGCATGCATGTTTCGGAAGCACAGAGTCCCTGACACCAAAGGATCAGCTCAGGAAACATAATGTTTTTTTTCTTTTTTCACTTGGCAGAAGGTGCCAAGCAGAGCGTCGATCAGACGGTGCTGCGTCACACAAATATAAATATCAATTCAAATTCTCATCCGACATACCTGTGGCAAGTGTTCACTTATCTCTTGTTGTATGCTAAAATATGTCAAAGAATAAGAATTGAGTAACTTTAATTCTTCATGGTTTTTATTTCTAAACTCAGGGGTAAGTATAGACTACATTAATGTATCTAATCAATGTATCCAATCAAATGAGTTGTTGTTAGTTGGTGTGGTAATATACAGTAGCTGATCGTAGTGGCACGGCAATAATTACAGCACAGATAAAGAGGAGCGTCGTGGCATGTTAGGTAGAGTGCACGGCAGCTGCTGATAAAGAGATAAATAAATACCGTTTTTTGGTTTGACAGACACACACACCTCCCGGGCCGCTTTCGTTTCAGCACTTTTGTCTTGAAAAACCAGCACATCACTTCCTCCGGATTTTGGCCGGTAAATTGAAATTGAAAAATGTCTCCTAAGTTGCGCCAGTCCACTTGAGTAAGAGAAATAAATGCACTCAGGGAATGAAATAGGCAGGGTTACCATGGCGACAGTGTGTCTTTGTGTGTCCGTGTACGTGCTTGTACATATGTACGTATGTGTTTGGGATTTGCACGCATGATGAAATACCACCATTGGAATCTGTATCGTCTGTTTGTGCTCAGCGGAGTGAGATTGCAGAAGAACAAAAAAAAACGATCTCCTAAAACCCTGCATCACTAGGTCGCTTCACTTCCTGTTTATGTCCAGCGGGACAACCTACGAGGTGTATTTCCTCATAATTAATATCCCTCTCTATACTTTCAAAAAATAAATGAGCTCTCACTCCCAGACTTATTCCTGTGACATTTTTCTGTTCAGTTTTATGACTGCTGCAGTGACCGAGGTTCCCGTAAAAGGGGTTGTTGGTTTTGTGTTTATACTGTATGTCCTGCACATGTGCTATGAGCACACTTGGACACCACCGCCCCTCCAGGTCCTTGGCCCCTCGGTGCCCATTAACAGGCCTCATCTCGTTTATATTGGCCGTCTGTTTTCTGTAAGTTGTGTTATTCTCCCCCGTTAAAAGGTTTGTTGTGTGTCTGTGTGTTCAGGGGGTGATGCAGGACGTGGAGATCGTGGTGATGCCACAGGGCTACATCTCACAGTGTCCGGACCTGAACAGAAGTGAGAGCGGTGTCTTACGCAACACATGAAATAAGGATTTTCCCTAAGTGGTTGATTTCATTTAAATGACCCCTGGCACTTATTTTGCCAGGCACTGATTTTTATTTATTTATTTATTTAAATTCGTGAAAGGCTCTTTACTCGCTGGGGTAAAACAGCCTTAACACTGCTAGGCAATTAAGAAACAATTTCCCCCGAAAACTTGGGGAAATAAAATATCTTGATCTGTCAGAAAAAAAGGACCACACGAACGCACGCGCGCACACGTAGTTAGTGCCTTTTCCATCCAACCACAAAGTTAGTGCACACTTTTTGTCCGTAATAACTGCATAAATCACCACAATGACTGACTAACGTGCGCTACATTTTATGTCTCCCACATCTCAGCGTGTCCGACCTGCAATGATTTCCATGGACTCGTGCAGAAAATCATGGAACTGCAGGACATCCTTGCCAAAACATCGAGTAAGGTAATGTGGTGTAATATCCTCTATCCCACTCAAATAATGATTCTACATATGTCAGGAGTATTGTTAAAAAAAAACACAGTCATTTTAATTTTTTTTTAAGATTCCTGTGATTAAATTGGGCTGCAGCATAGCCACCTGCATATTCCGTCCACATTTGCTTCAATGGGCGTTCGGGGCGTATTTACACCAAACATAAAGTGTATCAACTCTTCTCTCCTTCTTTGCTTTTGTTTTTCTTTATTTCTTGGGGGTTGGGGGGGGGTGTTGTCACAAGCAGCTGTCTAGGGCAGAGGAGAAGATGAATGGGCTGGATGGCTGCTATTGTGAGAGAACCTGCAGTGTCAAGGGGGTCGTCTACAGGGAGGACGAGGGCTGGACAGATGGCTGCAGGAACTGCACATGCACGGTGGGGCACTCAACTTTGTGTGTGTGTGTGTGTGTGTGCGCCTGTTTGTGTATGCGAATGGGAGAGTAACAAAGTGCAAAAAAGGACATGGATTAAATTTTTTATCACTTGTGTCTGTGTTTGTGTGTGTGTGTGTCCAGGTTTGTTTGTTTGTGTACGTGTGTGCATGTTAAAGAAAGAAAATGAAGAAAATGTGTGTTTTTTTTGATCAAGTCTACTATGGATTGTGTTGTGTTTGTATGCACATCTCAATTTGTGTGTGTCTCCGTGGCTTAACACACATTCATCTCTCCCTTGTTCATCAAGTGTGTGTGCGTTTGGGTAGAGGTGCAGAGTGCAGTGGGGGCCCTATTGTCGACAGCTTGTATTTTCATTATTTCCACCCACTTGAGGAGGGTTGCCCTAGTTACTGGAGAAAAGTTACTGTATTAGAAAAACCTCCACAGTAGAGAGGATTAGTCGCATCAACAGCAGCGCTTAGCCATGCTCGGTTCTCTCAGGGGCCTACTTTGTGCTGCGTAAAGTTTGAATAATTGCCAAAAAGAGAATTAGAAGCGACTGGAGATTTGGGCTCCCACCACACCAGCAAACAGATTTCACCCCCCCCCCAGTCACTCTAGCTTTTTTCAAAGTCGAAGCCATTGGCTGCTCGCGAAGCCCTCCCAATCAGCCAATGAGACGCCTTCGCGCACCGCTACCCAACATGGAAAAAAAATAAATAAATAATAGAAAATCGCTTATCTCTCGGTGCACCACCCCTAATTGCTCCTGACAGATGATAATTATCGTCAGGGATTTGTTCTGCCCACTCGTGCTATGAAATCGCTCCAATCGCCAGGAACGCTGTGTTTCCATTCCTGTGGCTGCAATTAGGGAATTAGACGGGATATGCTCCTTACCTTATGTGTGGCAATTAGCCGCGACCTTTAAAATCCAAAGGTCATGCAATAAGATGTTATCAATTATGTGGATATGGTTCATAGATGCCGCTGACACAGAGCTTTCATCCGCGGGAGCAATGTTAATTACAGGCAGAGCCGGAGGAACGGAGATGGCATTAAAAAGTGTTACGTGCAGAGGTTACCGTTAAAATCAGCTGGAGGTTATTTGTCGGTTGCCTCTTTCTTTATGGTGCGTGAGCGTGCACGCTTTCTGCCCGAATCCTCCCTTCCAGCATGTTTAGCTGAGGAGTGGCAGATGGGCTGGGGGCAAATGCTTGTGGTTACTGTATTTTGGCCCAGCATTTTATAATGTACCATTTCAGACTAAGGGGAATTGATTTCAAAAGATCAATTTAGAGCGAAAGTTCAATTTCGGTCAACGTTTGTAGCACTGACGAATGATCAACATTTGCTACCTTTAAGGCACAAAGTTTAAGCGCTACTGTGAGGCAAAAAAGAATAAAAGTAAAAGCTTTATACAGCCTTGCTATGACCCGGACTGAATTCAAAAATGACGTGCACTCATCTTTGGGATGAATTGTGGCTACTCTTCTCCAGCAATACTTTCCCCTGTAAATGATCTCTCTCTCTGCATGTTGCACTAAGAGATCATCACCCAACCTGGTTATGCGTCCAGGCCGTGTCAAAAAAGGAATACCTGCAGAAATATCGGTGATCATTTTTTTTTGAACTTCCAGATATTGGTGTAACATTTTGCCGTTTCCCCCCCCTTCTCTCCACCAGAACGGCACGGTGCAGTGCGAGGCCATCACCTGCCCTCCCCCTCAGTGCCCGGCCGCCACGGCGCCTGCCTACCTAAAGGGAGCCTGCTGCAAGGAGTGCCAGCGTAAGTGGAGTGCCCTTCACCTCGTGGCCCGCCCCCACTCAAACCATAACGCGCAAACGCGCTCACACCGGAGCAAAAAAAACAAAAAAAAAAAAACCCAAAAAACAAAACAAACAACCAACCTCCGCCACCACCGACACCACACCAGATTCAGAGATCGCGTGACGCCTCCACAAGAGCTGCCTAACAATTGACCGGGGCTCTGCTGCGTTGCTAAGCTACCTCCCAACATGCCTCTCGAGATGGCGCCGTCCTTTTTGAATATACATGGATCGATCAGTTATTCACCAGCGGGGCTTCGAAAACACAGATGGCCACCCGTCACACAGACGCGGGGGGCCAGCGAGGTTGAGGCAGTCATGGCGGACATGTGAGAACAGTGAAGGAGGAAAGAAACGTTAAATTAACGAGCCAAATGATGACGGCCAGTGGCGGCCGTGGGGGGGGGGGTTTCTTAAATGCCCGTTTTGAACTTTAGAGGTTAGTTCTTGCCGGATACATTATGCTCTTTCATCATGTATCTACATAGCGGGCCGTTTTTTTTTTTTTTTTTTCTTCAGCAGTGAACTCTTATTAGCCCCCTCGCCGCAGCCTTCTGCATCTCATATTTTCTCAACTCGCCTCAATGAATATATATTTCAGAGGAGATAATATTTTTTCCTCACCCCTACGTTCTGAAATGAACCCCAAATGAGATGCGTTGGGTGGGGGGGGGGGGGGGGGCTTTCTGTATGTGTGTGAAGTGGAGGTGGATTTTAATATCACCTCACAGGTGCATGACAATATAGCTGCGGACTGCAAACGTGGCCGATTATATGTGTGTCGAGTATTTATTTGCAGATCTTATCTCCACATCTTGTGCGCGCTCTCTTCGCCCGAGTGCGTTCTCACCACACACTCCCACGCGCGGCTGCCGACGCTTCTGCTGCCTCTCGCACGGCAAATAGTGGGCGAGCTTTTACTCGTTATCGGCGTGGAACCATTCGTCTTGGCCTCGGCATCACTTCCGCCGACCCCCAGGGGCCCCGGGGATTGGAACGCAGGGGTTTAAAGAACGAGTCAGGAATATCGGCCCGCTGAGCTACGCAAATATAAACACAGAGCAGGTGATCCCCGTACGCTCAGAAGACCCGCCTGCTCACTTATCTAGGTAGACGAATGCACAGAGCTAATTAGGCATGCTCCAGCTTGGGAAAGAGAAGAGGGCTGCGAGTTCCCCCTCCCCCCCCCCCCCCCCCCCACGACAAAGACACGAGTGGCTCTCCAAATGAAAGCCTTATCGCGCCGCGCAAGGCCTCGCTGGGACGAGTTGCGAGTCTGTTTCCTCGACGGTCTGTCGAGTACAACGTGGAATGGCTGTTTCGGAAGTCCCTCGCTTTCACGATGCCCCGTCTGTGTGATCGGGGCACCGACCTGCGATGTCAATCATTTTTTTCATCCCCCCCCCTATCGCCCTGAATCTGTCTGACCCCAACTGCTCGTCAAACACGCACTTCCTGCCCCATGTCCTTATTCGGGCATCTTCCGAACTTTCTTCTTAATCTCTTCCTCAGTAGCTGAACACGGTGTGATATGCTTGATTTGGTCTGACTCCAATTACCTGGGGATTCCAAAAATAAGCAGATGAAATAAATGCATTGAAAATGACAAGGACAGATTGGATAATACAAATAAAACCGCAGATTGTATGCAGGAGGAACCCCTGGTGCCACCTGAAAAGGCATCCAAAATTAATAATCTGTTGTTTGCTGATTAGAATCGTGGGGGTCACATGAGCGATAAGCCGCTGCCTTTTGACATGTGTTGGACTGAATCAATCTATCATAATCCTTTAAATAGCCGAGCAACACATGTTTAGACGTGCTCACAATCATTTATTGAGGAGTCCTAAATTAAAGATAAGGCACAATCATTTAATAAAACATAAAGTGTATGCAGTATATATT